>CAXIVR010000001.1:308046384-308553884 GCA_964035755.1 Teleogryllus oceanicus | reverse complement strand
CGGCGGCGGCGGCGTCGGGGCCTTCCGTAATCGCACGGAAGCTGCGCAAACACCCCAGGGCGTGGCTCGGGCGCGGACGTGCTCGGCGCCTGCTCGCCGACGCTACCAGCGGCGAAAGCGCCCACGGCGAGGTGTCGTCTCGGCGACCATCCACAGTTCGGCCAGCGGCACGGCGCGGCTGCCGGGTCAGCGAGGAGCGGATAAGGGCGAAGGCGAGGAGGGAGTGAGGGGAGGGGAGTGGAGGCGGGACGCGGGTGACGTTGAGAGCGGGAGCGAGCGAGAAAACGAGGCGGGGGGAAGGGACTAGAACGATAGTGTGAAAAGATGAAAGATGACACAGCGAGTGCGAGAGTAGGGAAGAGGTGAAACACCGCCCAATAATCTCGCGGCCGTGTTTAGGTGATGGGGCATGGGGTGGGAAGACCGTAAGAAAGGAGAGCGTGAGAAAATAATGTGGAAGTGAAGATGTGATGATGTTGGTCGTTATAGTGATGACAGCGCGCCGCGGGGGTGAGGTTGTTGGGTTGCGATTTTGAACGTTGGTTGTGGGCGTCTGTGTCGGGCGTCGGTGTCGGGCGTCGGTGTCGGGCGTCGGTGTCGGGCGTCGGTGTCGGGCGTCGGTGTCGGGCGTCGGTGTCGGGCGTCGGTGTCGGGCGTCGGTGTCGGGCGTCGGTGTCGGGCGTCGGTGTCGGGCGTCGGTGTCGGGCGTCGGTGTCGGGCGTCGGTGTCGGGCGTCGGTGTCGGGCGTCGGTGTCGGGCGTCGGTGTCGGGCGTCGGTGTCGGGCGTCGGTGTCGGGCGTCGGTGTCGGGCGTCTGTGTCGGGCGTCTGTGTCGGGCGTCTGTGTCGGGCGTCTGTGTCGGGCGTCTGTGTCGGGCGTCTGTGTCGGGCGTCTGTGTCGGGCGTCGGTGTCGGGCGTCGGTGTCGGGCGTCTGTGTCGGGCGTCTGTGTCGGGCGTCTGTGTCGGGCGTCTGTGTCGGGCGTCTGTGTCGGGCGTCTGTGTCGGGCGTCGGTGTCGGGCGTCTGTGTCGGGCGTCTGGGTCGAGCGTCTGTGTCGGGCGTCTGTGTCGGGCGTCGGTGTCGAGCGTCGGTGTCGGGCGTCGGTGTCGAGCGTTGGTGTCGGGCGTCTGTGTCGGGCGTCTGTGTCGGGCGTCTGTGTCGGGCGTCGGTGTCGGGCGTCTGTGTCGGGCGTCTGTGTCGGGCGTCTGTGTCGGGCGTCTGTGTCGGGCGTCTGTGTCGGGCGTCTGTGTCGGGCGTCGGTGTCGGGCGTTGGTGTCGGGCGGTGGTGTCGGGCGTTGGTGTCGGGCGTTGCTGTCGGGCTTGGTGGGGCGGGTTGGTGTCGGGCGTTGGTGACGGGGAATTGGGTGTCGGGAGTTGGTGTTGGTGTCGGACGTCGGTGTGAGGCGTTGGTGTCGAGCGTTGCTGTGTGGCGTTGATGGTGGGCGGTGTGTTATGCGTTGGTGTCGGACCTTGCTGTCGGGCATTATTAGTGGGTGTGAATGGTGGGCGTAGGCGGTCGGAGTAAGTTGTAAGCGAGCGTGGTAGTAGGTAGGTCATTGACGCTTGCCCGAACACATTGAAACTAATAATTCGCCTTTTTAACAGTTTTTTCCCATCTGTCTGCATAGAGAATCACGAAACCGAATGCGTCTGCTTTACTCTTATACGGCATTCCAGTTAAGCGGATATCACACGGAGAGGGCTGGAAAAAGTTGGAGGGAGAACGAAAGTTCAAGGATGAGTGTGTGGATATTAATTTTTGCCGGGCGCATCAACTTCTCTAGTTAATACCTGATCCAATGAGTGTTAAGGGTGGGGTTGTTAGTCCAGTGAGAGTAGTGCTTGTTGTTCCTCCTCTGCTGGAACGTATGACACCGCGGCGACCTACACGTCGGCATGCAGTCTTTTCATCCTTCAGATACCTCCGCCACAGGGGCACCGGTCCAGCCAGGACAAGGTCTTAGCTCCCAACATGTGTGTTAGTGTAGTGCATGTAAGTGTGTGGTGATGGCGGTGGTTGTGTAAGGGAGAGAAAGGGACAAGGATAAGGAATGAGGTCCGTGAGAGGTCCGTGGCCATTTTGTTAGAGTCCTGTTCTAGCATTCACCTGGTATAGATTCAAGAAACCATGGAAAACTACCAATGAGAGCCACCAGTCAGTTGGATTCACCTTCAGACAAAGTTTGCTTCCTCCTAGCTCTCTAGCTAGCGTGGAAAACACGTCACTGTCTGGATCGGAAATCTCGGACCTCGGGGTCAGAGACGCTACAGAGGCAACGGGTGTTGACACTGAGCCACCTCAGGCGGTCGTCGGTCGCGAACGCTCAAGTGAACGCGTCCAATGCGCCGCCAACCGGGCGGAGGCCACAAAGTTTTGATATCGCACGCAGCGGCGTCGCGCCAACCCTGCCGTCATTATCAGGGCGGCGCGCTGGGGCGCTGGGGCGCGGGGGCCCGAGTTGATTTCGTTCGCGATGTTCGATAGCAGCGCGTTAACAACTTCACGAATTCGATTTCCCGCCCACGGCGCCGCGGGGGAAGCGGTGGGGCGGGGGAAGCCCCAGAAGAGGCGGAGCCGCGGGGTGAAGGGGGGAGGGAAGGGGAGGGGACGGGAGAAGAGTGCCCGGAAGCTCAAGGGGCAATGGATCAAAGAAGTATACTTGGCACGGCAGAAATGACACAGCTACAATGAACGGATTGAGAACACGAGAAGGATGGAGAGGAATATTGCAGTGTAGGAAAAATTTACGGAGGGAGAAAATATGAAGGAAAAGTTGTGGTCTGTGAAGAATATGGAGAACAGGGAAGGGGAAGAGCATAAAAGAAAAAAAAATAGGAAAACGAAGAATAGGAAAAGGACGACTAATTCTTTCGAACGGAAAAGACAGAAAAAAAAAAAAAAAAAAAAAAAACTAGATTAAGGAACGAATAAATGTAATTAGAAAAAAAGCAAGAGAGAAAGCAAACAAACGTAAAAGATCCATTGAATTTCATTAAACAGAATGGAAAACGTTCGAAGTGCAAGTGGTAAAGCACCTATTTTCGTGGAGGATTCATACAACAGAGATTCTAAAGGGAGAGGACAAAATCTGGCGGAAAAAGAGATGACAAGAAAAGTTATTCAGATTTCTGCAGATTTAAATATTAGTTAAAATGAGAACCATTAAAAATGTTGCAATGCGAAATGTAAATAGAATAACGTGAAAAATGAAATAATTTTGCAATTCATCCCCAAATTCGAATGACATGGAAAGCCGAAACATGTCAATATTAAAAAAGTCATAGGGTAAAAAAATGGTAGAGTACTTAGTAGAACATAACACGTGAAAAATTATGCAATTAATAAGAATCGTGTCTCGTAGATGGGGGGAGAGTAAAGGAAGAAAACAAACGACTTCCAAACACGGTTGATTACACACTCGTCCCAAGCTGGTAGAACTAAGACGACAGGAAGATAGGGCTTGAACGGAAACACGCATGGATCCGTGGGGCAGCGGGAGCTAGATACAGGACGTGGGGTGAGAAACGGAAGGTGGGGCGAGAAACGGAAGGAAAGGTGCACTAGAGGGGGGGAGCGGAAGGAACCCGGCGCGCGGAGCGGCGGAGGGATAAAAAGATGCGAAAGTAATTTGCGAGCCTCCCAATAAACCTGGAGCGCAGACGTCGCGGCAGCGTGAGAAGGAACGGCGGCGTCGGAGGAGGACGGGTGCGAGAGGTGGAGGTGAAGGTGGAAGAGGTGGTGGCGGCGGAGTACGATGTGGAAACGGCGGTAATGGACGAAGAGTAGACGGGCCACGCCAAACCGAATAAGAATGAAGACCAGGAGAGCGAGGAGAACAAGGAGAACGAGCCGAAGAAGCAGATGATAAGATGGAGGACGAGGTCAAGGAAACGAGAGGCGGTGGCGGCGTCTGCGGTGGTGTTGGCGTTCATAGGTGGTGAAAACGGCGACGGTAGTGGCAGTGGCGGAGGAGTAAGGACAGTGGCGATGGCGACGAGGGGTAGCGGGGGGGGGGGGGTGGTGAGTGGTGGGAGAGTCGGTGGCGGTGGCGGTGGCGGGGTCGGGGCGCTGGTACTGGCGCGGACGGTGGTGTTAGTGGTGGCAAGGTGGTGGCGGGGGGATTGACGGTGGTGGTAGTGGTGACGGAGGCGGGGGCAGTGGAGCGGGTGGTGGCTACAGACGGCGGCGTGCTCAGCGATAAAGAGCGCAGACAGGACCGGGGGCCGTATTGTAGCGCGTGCGACGGAGCCGGCGTGATACGACGTTTTACGCGGCCCGATGTGCATCGCGCGGGCCCTGGAGGTGGAGGGGCAGCGCGGCAGGCACAGACGCCGCCGGCGTTGCCGTCCCTGCCTGGCGCTGCTCCTACCACGTGGCCACTTCGCCTCCAGCTTCGTCCCAAACAGCACTTTCCTCAACCACAGTTCGTTCCAACCTTCATGTCCCCGCTCCCAGCGGCGCTTGTTCCAGCTTTCCCTCTACCTCACTGATTCGTCACATGTCCGTGGCCGTCGGTCGGCGCCTGTGTCCTTAGTTTTCAAACGCCGTCTTCAGCTCCATCTCCTGCGCAGGGTCCACTTTTCACCTTCGCAAATCTTCACACTCTCTCTACTACCCAATCTCCCACTCTTACGGACCATCGCTCTCTTTTCTTGGATATCCTTTTGCCTCGCTTTCTACTGTCTTCTGTCGACCCACAATTTCTATTCTTTTACGCCCATTCCCATTATTTCTTCTCCAACCCTTTTCTCTACGCTTCACTGCCATTCTTTACTATCCACCTATTCTCTAACGCCACTCCTATTCTCTAAGCGCCACTCCTATTCTCTAAGCGCCACTCCTATTCTCTAAGCGCCACTCCTATTCTCTAAGCGCCACTCCTATTCTCTAAGCGCCACTCCTATTCTCTAAGCGCCACTCCTATTCTCTAATCGCCACTCCTATTCTCTAAGCGCCAATCCACACTATTCTCGAAAATCCACTTCTATTCTCTAAGCGCCACTCCTATTCTCTAAGCGCCACTCCTATTCTCTAAGCGCCACTCCTATTCTCTAATCGCCACTCCTATTCTCTAAGCGCCACTCCTATTCTCTAACCCACTCCTATTCTCTAACCCACTCCTATCCCCCCCACTCCTATTCTCTAACCTCCCTCCTACTCGAACTTCCTCTATTCTCCAACAAACATTTTCTACTGTCCATCCACTATTACAACCCAAAGCCCCTGACTTCTACCCAGCTCTCCCCCTCCATCTTAACTCTCCCCTCTTTCACTCTTAATCTTCATCTTGGGACTCCCTCTTCATTTGAAGTCTCCTTGATCTTAATTCCCCTTCATCTAAACTCCTCCTCATCCCATCATCCTTCCCATCTCTTAACTTCATCTTAACCTTGCAATTCTTACCACCACCACCATCGTGAGCTCAACTCACCCCTTCCCCCTCCATCGCCGCCAACGCCCTGAGCTTCTCCTCTGCATCCTTGAACGCCATCACGGCCTCCTCCAAGCACATCGCCCCACGCGACGGCCGGCGGCTCCGCACTCCGCAGCCTGCCCGCCGCGCCGGCCGCAGCAGAAGCTGAGGTTTCAGCGCGAATCCCCTCGCCGAGTTTCAAGTGCGCGCTGGTAGCAAGCCCTGCCCTCCGTCCCGAGGCTGCAATTCTCGCCGCTGCCCCCGCCCCAGCCCCCGCCGCCGCCGCCGCCGCTACCCTCACCATCATCGTAAGCTCCGCCGCCACCACTACAGCCGCCCCCGCCCCTACCGCTGCCGCCGCAGTTGCCCCCATCGCCGCCCCCCCCGCCACTGTCTCCGTTGCCGCCTCCGTCACCGCCTCCGTCACCGCCTCCGTCACCGCCTCCGTCACCGCTACCTTCGCTGCCTCGCCGACGCCCCGCCATTGTCCTCACCGCTGCCACCACCGACGCCGCCGTCGTCGCTGCCGCCCCAAGGACGCCACCCCACCACCCCCACCCCCGCCTCCCCACCGCTGCTGCCCTACCGCGCTCGTCCGCTTTTCCCACCGACGCCGCGCACAGGGGCTCAAAGGCAAATCGACCCCGGCAGCGCGGGATCTCGCTCGCGTATTCTTCCGCGCATTTTGTGATTTCATCACCACAACTTCAGCGCCACGGGTCCTCCTTGTGAAGTGTGTCTGAGGGCTGGGATCCATCCGGGGCAAGTGGCTTTTCCTGCGTTCACTGTTTACACCGCTCCAACGTTTCCTACTAGTCTCCACAGTCTGCCTTTGCATTTAATGTTTTTCTTTTACTTCATAGTAGACTACTTTGTAATATAAAGGGAAAGTTGTGCAATGCTCCACGAAAAAGTATTTTTTCGAGGAGAAAAAACCCTTGGGACCCCTGAAACTATTTTTTTTCTTGCTCCAATATGCAGCCTATTACATTCTTCAATACGAGTTTAATCATAATCCACGTTTAGGGGTTCTTAATGCGAAACAATTGGCGCTTCCCTTAATACATACAATACATGTACGTTACATTACAACGCATTGCCAGATGAATTTAAACAATTAAAATTGGTACACAAATTTAAGTTAGAAGTAAAATCTTTTCTGCTGCAAAACTGTTTCCAAGGAGGTTTCCCAGGAGATAGTCCAGCTTCCTTTCTAAGTTACGATGTTTGCTTGACATCCTGTATATAGTACAGAATATATTGGACTGATCCAATGATGAAAATGTATATCTATATGAACTAAATTTAAAAAGTAAAACTCCATAATAAACCCCAAAAGTACCCATTGGATCGTTTTTGTTTAAAAAAATATTTCTTCAACCCCAGTCACACAGCGATGCTGCATTTTCTGTACGTTACTTTTAGTCAGCTTCATAATCAAAAGGTTTTTTTGTTGGATAATTTGGAGGCCGTCATGATTATGTGATGGATAGATTGGAGTCAGATATGAAGTTCAGGGCAGAAAAAGAAACGAAGCAGATAAGCAAACTATGGTGGAGTAGTGAAAGACGAGGTAGAAATTTGAGCCGTTTGTAAAGCGAGAATCTGCAAAGTACATGTAATAAGTGTAAGTTGTATGATATGAAAACGTGGAGGAGGAACAGACGGTTAAAATAGACTGAATTCAATCTAGCGGAATCAATCTATTACCAATTATTAGATATTATCAATTATTATTATTATTATTATTATTATTATTATTATTATTATTATATATGAATTATTAGAGACTGGGACGGTTTGCCTGTCCGCAAAGCCTGGGCAAATTTAAAAGTAAATTAGATTAGTAGATGTTGATAAGTGTATTATATCTTTAATATTCTTAAATAACTAGTCTCTGTAAAGTATGTTGTAATATTACTATCATTGTTGTTGTTATTATTATTATTATTATTAATTATGTGCAGTGGCCTGAAATGCAGTATTGTGAAGTTGACGGAAACGAGTGTCTATTTACGTCAAAAACTGTGTATGACGTGGTGCTATGGGGAGAAGTGAATACTGTGCACGTTTTCAAAATTATGTGATCCCTACATTAAGCCATATACTACTTGAATTTCGAAAACAGGAAAAAAATCATCTCCATCATGTCCTTCGTCAAGAAATAATACTTCCTGCCGCAACAACATGGAAACGATAACTTGAATAACTACACTTCTCACTGAATTCGAGAATACGTGCACAGATAATGAAGTTACATTGCCAAGTATGGAGTGTGAACATGTGAAGTTAACATTCTGCGCTAAGACTTCACATGTTGGAGTGGGTACAAAACACATTAAAACTCAGTGATCAGCAGTGTGGTGAAGTGAAATGAAGTGTGATGAGGAGGAGTGCTATGAGAGTATGCGAGGTGAAATGGTCATGTTAGTGCCAAGTTTGTAAATTTCATAAACTTTTGTGTATTTGTTAAGTTTTGTAATGTTAAGTTAGTGTATTCTGCCACCAAGTTCTCAAACTCATTTGCAGAAATATTAATAAATCTAATCTAATTCGAAAATCCGGCCACTGTCGAGACTCGAACCTTATGTCACCGGTAGCGGTAGCTCAGTGCATCAACTGATGTCACTGCAGCGCCTCTGACCGGGAGGTCCTAGGTTTGAGTCCTGACGGTGACAGGATTTTCGACACTAGCTTCTCAGCTAGGTCGAATTCAGTCGCTGTCTGGAAGAGAATTCTAGCGGCCGGCTGCTCTGATCGGTAGTTTTCCGTGGTTTCTCCGATCAACCCCAGGCGAATGTCGGAGCAGTACCCTACCAAACGGGCCACGGACCGCGCACGATCTCCCCTTCCTCTTCCTTGTTCTATCCTACCCTCTTACAGCCACACTTACACTAACATGCACCACACTATCGCATATTCCGGAAGACCGGTCGGGAGTTTAGAGCTTGTCCCGGCTGGGGCGGTGCCCCGCTGGTGGAAGAGTCCTGGTTAGGGGGAAACCCCACTAGCCGACGGTAGGTCGGTGCCGGATCTCGCCATCCAGTGGGGGAAGATCACCGCCATCTCCAGAGAAAAAATAACATGCACTACACTAACGGGACTAATGAGCGAAGCAGTTGACGCGCCCGGGAACATCAATCAATCGAACCTTATGTCGGTAATGGGGGTTCTCTCTTGTGAACGACAACAGCCCCTGCCTCTGGCAGTTTCTGCGGAGGGCCGGAAGACCCAGCGGTGTACCCCAGGGCCGGGTCTTCTGCGCGTGCGCCCGTGCACAACGGGCGCTGCAGAAAATTGGATTTTATTTGTGGTGCAGCGACTCCGCCAGTGGAAGTGACACGGCCTTTGGTCCGGCCACGCACACCGCAAGAGACGCCAGCAGAGAAGGGGCTACTTGCGAATCCAATGTTGCCTCTTGCTAGGCTCTCCTCTGGTGGCGGTATCTCTGGAACTCTGACGCATTTCTCATCTCCTGCCGGCTTATTGCGCTGTAACTACGATTCTGAAGGTGTCGCCGCCCCGCTTTTAATACGCGCATACCGTTTTAATATTATACATTAAAACAGCTCCGGCCCCGGTGCAAGCGGGGTCGTTGTATTTACTGCCGTTGTAATTACGTTCACGGCAAACGACTAACTACGCGAAGTCGAGGTTCTGCGCGAAGTATGAACAATTTTACCTTGGCGCAGAAAGGGAGAGCAACTCCCTTTTTATCTCAAAAGTCTTATATGCATTTTTTCCGGACGATTATACTATACTTCATATACCCGGTATGTAGTAAATAGTATTCCGTACCCCCGGATTTGAAGTAACAATATTCTCAAATATTTATAATTGGCTAGATTTTTATGGATTCATTAAATAACTAATGCAAATTAAATCAACTTAATATTCTGATCCGACGATTAAATTTTTCAATCAATTGAGAATTTTTTTTCACATAGCATGTTATTGAGAACAATCTTTGACTAAATAAATCAAATCAATCATTTTCAATCCTTTTTTCTTCTTTTATCTGTAAATTTAGTAAAAACAAACACTTTTTAACCACGATGAGCGTTGCTTTTGCTAAGCGTATGGACTCGATAAAAACTGTACAAGAGCGAGAATTCATTTTATCATTGGCAACTTTAACAACCATCAATATCATTTTTTCAATATCAACCATCATTTTTTTTCGTATAAAATACTCTGCTGTATTCACAGTACAACCATGAGAGAGAAACTCCCAGAAATACATAGTCTGTTTGGTTCTAAACCTTCACCCCTTTCCAAAACCCCTCTGAGAAGAGAATCCGACACCGGCGTAGTGGGGGTGGCAACGTCGCAACGAAACCAAGAAGTCGGAAGCGGTGAAGGGCGGGATTCAGAGAAGGGTAAACCACTATATACTCCGTTAAACATGAGCCATAGACGACCTAAACAGAGCCTGTTCTTGGAAGACACTTCCGACAAGCCCTGCAAGGGCTCACAGCATCCGAGAACTTTACGTCAAATAATTCTGTCGACAGGCCCCCGAAAATTTCTGTGGTTCATTTCAGGCAGTTGCATACTTTCAATATATAAATTACATCGTTATTATCATTAAATTTGTTGGAGCACGATTTTCACATGTCGTATATGACATCCAGATAATTCACTTATCACATTTTTTATCACAGATGCCAAAAAGATTGACTTCAGTAGATTTCTAAAAATTTCTTTAATGCTTTCGGTATAGAATACATTGTCTTTTGTAATGTTCAGTGTATGTTTTGCAAACTATTTCTTGAAGTGTTATTAAAATATTTATTTATATTAAGATAAAGTTCAGCATGTATTCGGATGTCGGACGAGATGATACTAACTGACAATTAGCTTCTTTTTTACGAATTACTAAATCAGATTATTGGATGGTGAAATGCATCACAATAATCGTCTCTGTCGTTATTTCGAATGTTCATACAAACTTCCAAATTACATCCGTCTGAACTGGTACATATTATTTCCTTATTCTTCCAACAATATTTCTTCCTTATTAATTTCCTCAATATCCAGTAACAATTGTTCATCGTGAACCGCGTAATGTAACATCTTTTAACCATTGATTCATTTCCAACAATAAAACCTACTGCTCGACGTTTGTCACAATTGAATCAAACAAGAACTCACAATTAACAGATTTAATAATGAGCCATAATAAGAGAGGGTGCACACAACAAACTGTTTCGTTGGCAGACGTGGTACAAACGCGCGTGAGCGAGGATTCATGTAAGACAATACGGCTGAGTACACGTTACCATACACTGCAAGATTATGAATGTACAGTTACACGATATTTTTCCGACGCCTTCTACGCTTTCATACCGCCAGTCACATGATACAGCGAGATGCACACATGTAGGTCGTAAACAAACAATAAACGTTGGCCAGGACAGGAATAGAAATTCGATGCCTCGCCCGAGGAAGAAACGTAAAAAAGAGGAAAAAAGGCTGCACCTCCTGACCCAACTTCGAAGCGGCCGATCCCCCCAACTCTTTCCCCTCTCCCCCTCCCCCAAACCCCCGCGCCAGATGAAACAAAAGTATTAAAATCGCCGGAGCCGCAGGGCCTTTGATCGACAGAGCGGAAAGCAAAGCGATTTCCATTGAGTGTCGTATCGCGCATGGACCAAACAGTGTTGTCCGATTTATTTAAATTAAATTATGTGACGACTCGATCCTTTGGACATGGCTCCGAAGTAGACAGTAAGTCGGAAGAAAAGACAAACAATGGTAGACAAAAGAGCGGGCGTAGTTGATTGGATCCAGCGAACTATGCTTTTTAGAGGACGTATTTGCGAACGCGAACGTATTTGCGAACAGTGCGTGACGGGCAGAGCAATATCCAGGATCTTTCCCTTAATTCAGTTGGAACGGAGTCAAAAGAGCGAGGACTGACGAATGAATGTTTCAAATGAAAATTTCACTAATGACCGAATTCATGTGGCTTCATTGACAAAGTCTTCCTACCCCACAAATATGCACATCGGTTTTAATCTCTTGATCGGAAATTGCATAACTCATATTTTCAGTCAAATGTTTCAATTTAATACGACTTCTTAATCATGCGTTTCATTTATTTTTGAAAGAAATAAAATAGGAATTCATAATTACTGAAAGGATATCAAATTCATTCAAGCTTATTTGTTGCATCTACTTCTGCGAAATATCAATGGAACAATCATATTAAATTTGAAGGATTTTCAAAGAAAGGTGTGTTATGGAAAGTTAGTGTATTATGGAAAAAAGGTGAATTGTAGAAAAAAGGTGAATTGTAGAAAAAAGGTGAATTGTAGAAAAAAGGTGAATTGTAGAAAAAAGGCGAATTGTAGAAAAAAGGTGAATTGTAGAAAAAGGTTAATTATAAAAAAATGTGAATTATAGAAAAAAGGTGAATTATAGAAAAAAAAGTGTATTACAGTTATTTATTTACGAAACTCCTGTAAAGGGAGTATGATGTAAATAAGCGAAAGACACTAAACAGGTCGCCGAACCAAAGATTATTATTACCCTTCATTCACATATCAGCCGGGCAGAATGGAAAAGTATGGAACTCGGCACAGAGTGGGCAAACAGATAATGAACGATACGGAAGAACGAGTGTAGAGTACATTATGGGGTAGCATCAGAGACGATGTGAATATTTTGCTAGCTTCCCAGATCAGCAAACAATGCACAGTGTAACGTTAGAATTATGTTTTCCGACAAGATT
Source organism: Teleogryllus oceanicus (assembly GCA_964035755.1). Taxonomy (NCBI): domain Eukaryota; kingdom Metazoa; phylum Arthropoda; class Insecta; order Orthoptera; family Gryllidae; genus Teleogryllus; species Teleogryllus oceanicus. Next base: position 308,541,736 of record CAXIVR010000001.1, on the reverse strand, counting down.
AAAAAATAGCAAGAGTAGAAGAAACTATAAAAACCAAGAGCCTCAAAAATCACCAAAGATTACAAGACACACTTATCATTTGGCAATGAAGTAATAACAACTTGGCTGCAAAGATACTAAATACATTTTAGTTACTTCGTAAGGAGAGTGTGGGTGACTTCTTCATATGCTTCTAGTATGTGCAATATACTATTTGTCTCTAAACAAATTGGAAATATACATAAATAGAAATATTAACTTGACGAATGAAGTAAACACAACGATAAAGATACGATGATGATTATAGCGGTAATGAAGATATGACAGTTAGAGTCGCAGGAAAAACGGGAGAACCTTTTAAAAACGTATCACAAAACTGGAAGTACTGGACTACGACCTTCGTAGGAAGTGACAGAGATTCGTTCTGAAAACTGAGGCGAAGAATTAGACGGGATTCGAAATATATCATTTCCTACTCTTTTTCTTATCCTTATATTTATCAATCCTCTAACTACTTTTCTCTTCGTGCAAAAGTAATTGTTCCAAACACCACTGATTTCGCCCCATCAATTCCAGGTGAATTTAGAACATCAAATTCTCCGAAAAAATTGCACAAACTCAGAGAAATTTCCCAGTTAAAAAAGTATATGACAGTTCATGGAAAAGTATAGTCAAGTATAGTATATAAAATCAACTCTTGACCATCAACCAAGAAGTTTCAGATAAGTTAGAATCGAACATTTTATATTAGCTTTCGTACTAAGGCCAAACATGATAATTTACTATTTCATTTGAAAAGAAGAAAAGAGAGGTATTGCAATGGGAGAGGTAAGCTTGAAATTTGAATTTTACACTAACGTGTCGAGTGGAAAGATTAGGACTGCGCGGTCCAAGAATCTGGATTCATGACATCGTTGGTCATTCATGGCATGTTAGCATGGTATGTCATTTATGGTCATTCATGGCATGTTGACATAGCATGTCATTCATGGTCATTCATGACATTTCGTTAGTCATTCATGGCCATTCATGGCATCATGGCTGGAAACATTTTCGATTCCCCCACCCTTCGCAGGCACTTTGCTTCCGCTTCCTCCCTCGCCCATCTCCCTTTCCCTCTTGCGAGCAACCCGGCACGCCTTGAATTTCCTGTTTCCGTTGCTTCATTGATTAACCAGTGAACACGGAAATGCATCTCCATTATAGTGTATTACACACCACATACTACTGGTCACTTGATTGTTAATCACGTTTTACGCTGTGCAAAACATCTAATATACGAAAGACTTTCTCGCAAATATGCGTGTCTTGGTTCGGACTTGATTGACAAGAATCCTTTTGTTAAAAAGTTCTCCCTCAAATTTGGGCATGCGTCCGCTATGAAACTATCTTGAAGAAAGATTGATTTACATGTCTGAAATTCAAATAACAATTCCGGCTGATATTTCACAATCGCAAGGGCAGGATATTTGTATGCCGTGAAGACGCGCTTAATCCTTCACTGTGCGGCGGGTAGCGTTGAGTTCAGGGCCCTTGAATCAACATAAACGAATAAATCATCATCAAAACACCCCACATGTCCTATTTGATTCATACCACTTTTTAAACACTCCCATTGCTAATAATAAGAAAGTGTGAAAATTTCAGCGATATCAGGCGAGTAGATTTGACGTCCATATGCAACACACAAAACCGCACATCCCATTTATATATATATATATATATATATATATATATATATATATATATAGAGAGAGAGAGAGAGAGAGAGATAGATAGATAGAGAGAGAGAGAGTGTGTGTGTGCGTGTTTATTTCGTCCCGTAAGTGTAGTTCTTGGTTTATCACTGGGAAGGCAGTGTTCTTCCCCTGCTGAATGGTGAGATCCCGCGTCGACCTACATATCGGCTTGTAGGTTTTCCTCAATCACGTATCTCCCACTGACGGGGCACCACCTCAGGCAGGATATGGCAAGTCTAAGCTCCCGACCGGTCTCCCGACATGTGTGGTAATATAGTGAATGTGAATGTACGTGCCTGTAAATAAGTGAAGGTAGGACAAGGAAGACGAAAGAAAGATCGCGCGTAGTCTACGGTTCGTTTGATAAGGTACTGCTCTGGTATTCGTCTGGTGATGATAGGAAAAAAACACGGAAAACTACCGATCAGATCAGCCGGTCTCTAGAATTCTCCTCCAGATAGCGGACTTCTTACTAATCGACAGAACCGACTAATGGTTAAAGAACTGAAAACACAAACGCCATTTAATTTAATTCTTCCACTTTAGCGTTACGCAATTTAGGGGCAATTCACATATTTCACTGGTGTGTGATTTTTATTTTTCATCACAGGAATGAAATCGAACAGGTCTCTAAACCCAATTTTGGTGTGTGAAGCTCAATATGCAAACATTTTTTTCAGGTCAGCTTTTTATGTGGCCACAGTCACACGTGTGTGCCAGGATGGATACAACAAAAAGGGCAAAAACCTCTCTTGAACTGAGCATAAATGGACCCCTTAGGGATGGGAAGGGAAGGGAAGGGCTCGAGAGCTGAGGGATGTATTCCCTCCCAGCACCTGCCTAGATCTAAGCGGCTCCGCACGTCCAGGCAACGTGTGACACGTGGGTGCGATCCCGGACGCTGGGAAATCCACGCTGGTAGCTGCGGATTCCAGGAGTCAATCTCCAGAGATTACCATTGTCATTGTCATGCATGGTAGCCGCATCATAAGACAAATCAATGGACTCTGGCGAAAACTGAATTGTAATCACATCGTCCTACGCACTCCAAAAAGATGACGAATACCGATACTTACATGATGAATCGTCTCGAAGTTCATAACTATGAAACAATGGTTTTACATTGTATTCAATATCTGAACACCAATTTAATGTCCTTTCTTTGAAATAAATTTAACTTTCTTCACAATTGAAGATACATTTTTTATTTTCTTGTACACTACTCACGTTACGTATGAAATGTATTGTAATGGTTCGGAAAAAAATGCATTTTTTCCTGGAAAAAATTCGTTTCGCGAGTACCGAAAAAGTGGATAATCTGTCCGTCTGTGGTCAACCTTAGCGCCTAAACCGTTGAGAAAATTTTCGCCAAGGACCTTTCGTCTTAGGAAACTCCAGTTGTGGTTCAGTGCTTTTCTGCTAAAATATTTTCACGTTATTCCAACCTGCATCTAACCAGAATTAGGAAAGCTTATATTCCTGCCATAGCAATCTCATAATTCTGCCTCTGAACACTCTGAAAATACATTAAAATGTGAAAATAAACGCATTTGTACGCATTAATAAATTCAACTGCAAAAAATGAAATATATCTGAATCTACGAAGCAATGCTACACTTTTCACTAATCAGTAGAAATAGAAACAGTTGAACCAGTGCCCGAGAGATAATTTACAAAAAGGTGCCAGCAACACTGAAATACATTCAGATAAGTAGTTCGATGCAGTTTGACTGATAGTACAAAGGAGCGACAGTATTTCTAGACATTTTTAAATTCTAAACTAAAACAGTTCTCGAAAATAAATTGAAAAATAATTTTGACGTATACTAATACAAAATCTAACGAAATTTCCAAGCGCATTAAAAAGGCACAGTTAGAATATTCAAGCTCGAAAACAATTCCTCAAACATCTGGCATGCGCAAGAGTGAACATGGAAAACACAACGGTCCCGATATGGTGGAAATGTATGCGGTATTTCCGCCATCGGTTGTGTTCCCATCCACCTCATGCAACGGCTGGCAACCTCAATGAAAACAGTTTCATCGTTTTTTCTCAGAAGCCAGGAATCGGTGAAAGGCAAAACCTGCCGAATTGGAGAAAAAGAAGCAACATTTTAAAACTCAAGTAAAATGTTGGAAATATATTTTCAATAGTATTTACACGTCCGTGGAATATCCTGGCAAAATGGAGAGATTCCGAAGTTTTAACATTTTTTCTCGGAAATGTGACGTAGAATATACGTTAAAAATCGTTAAAATGTATATAAAACGGGTTGCGAATGTTACCCTGAAAAGTGGTGTTGTGCAATGCGATATTTTTTTTTTTCAAGGAAAATGAGAAATAAATTGGTTGGAGTTTTACGGACGACTAAGAGATGATTTTACATTTCTCTGACACATTCGCGCGAAAAATATCCTTAACAAATAACCTTTTATGAATTTCTGTTGTGTTAACGAATTAGAACGAACTCTCTGCATGACTTTTTACAACTAGGCTTTTAGTCATGTCGTTTTATTGCTTGCTCGTGCACTATCATGTACTTTACATTCATCCGGTACAATACTTATTAAATTAGGTAAACATTATTGATGTAAATAATAATTTTAATTAATTTAATTATTACATTGATGCTAATGTCTTCATTACCACTTGTACTAAAGAAGTGTGTCCCGAAGTTCACATGACATTCGCTTTAACAAATATTTGCTCTTTAAAATTTTTTATTTTTTAGTTAAGCCAGAAAATTCTGGTTTAATTAAAAAGAAATTTTAAAGAAGCGCACTTATTAGAGAGAATAATAAAGAGAATTATTTTGGAAATGAAGTAATACTTCTTCAAATACACATCCGCACCTTCCCTAGCATACTTCCTAATACAACGATAAAGGCTGATATTCCACTTTAACATTTTAAAAATATATTGATAATGGAAAGGGCTGAAATTTAATCTTCCAAGATTGGAAGGAAGCAAAAATGGTGTATGTAGTGTGAATGATGCTGGATTGCCTTCATGAATTTATGTACCTCGCTTGCACAAAATGGGCGATGTCCTGAGCTAATCTTTACCAGAGTTTTTCTGACTCTGCCTCACCCTGCGGGATCGAGCTGACCAACTTGGCTTTAGCTTCATTTCAGGGAGGCAAGTGGGACTATTTCATCTTGAACATTGGCAAATGGCGGTGATGTATGAGTTATATTATAGTAACATTTGAATATAAATATTAAATCAACCAACAATTTTACATAAATTTCCTTTTTGAATACATTTAATTACATAAATAAAGGCATGCAATTTCCAGTAAAACATATTTTAAAACTGTTATAAAACGGCTTGCAATAACACTGACAACGACTATTGCTTCCATGTCTACATTTCACGTTTATTATTGTAATATTTTAATATAAATGCAAATAACGGTACTGTATGCATTGTCTAACTCTAGTTATTTTATTGTGAAAATAATAACTTAAAGAAATACGTTTTAGAGTCAGCTTCCTACAACACGTCTCCGAGATAGTGCAGCTAGTTGTGAAATACTTCATCATCAATTTCAGATGACTCCAATTAAAATATACTATATGGTCGCGAAATATTATTGTAATAAAATAGTTTTGATATGTAAAATACTAAAATAAAACTTAAAGTGCATTTAAAGTTCATTTAGTCACAATGGTTTTCTGCAGACATTATGATTGGTAAGTGCAGCTGTATAAATGAATGATTTTTGATCTTTGTTTTGGGATCACACCACTACTCTCTTTCAATCTAACGTTAGTGATTGTGGCATTACATGGAGTTCTTTATCGCAAAATATTAAAAATCATATGTACACTAGTCTTAAGGATTTTGCGTGAGAATCAAAAAAACGACATAGCACTTTTTATATAACATTTTAATATCTTAATGTTTGCAAAGGTAGAAACACTAGCTTGTCTATTGGTGTGAACATTGGGAGGAAATACATACACACACACACACACACACACACACACACACACACACACACACACACACATCAATATATTACTTACATGTAATTTATGTATGATTTCCAATCCAACGCAATGAAATTAATATATTTATATTATTATAGCAAGTATATTTTTACATTACGATATTTTTATTTTCGAGAGACGACAATGCACACAAAGATTTTTACACGTCATCGGAATGTTACACCTACTTCTTCTTTAAGATAAGTGACCTATGCAAATAATTGTTTGCTAATCCATTAAGAATCACTTTCAGATTCTCCTGTCAGTAAATTATTTCAAAATTGTAATTGTTACTACTGTTTCAAAATTTTGTGAAACTTCGGAAATCTGTGCGTCATGATAATCGTTAGAAAATGAATAGGATCCTCTTCTGTAAAATATTGTTGCAAAATAAAATTTTCTATTTTCATACTTTTTTTACATTTCATACAAAATTGCCAATTTATTGACATGTGTCTACTAACGCATCTTCAGTAATATTGCACTGCATATTTATAATTTTAATGAATTGTTAATAAATATTGTAAATAAAATACAATTAATTTTTATTTGGGGAAAAATTTCATTTAAGTTATAAATGTTTATAAAGCAATTTAATTAAAGTACTGTAATATGAATTAAGGTTGAATTTTAAAACTATAACTACAATATTTATTATTGCTGAAACGCATTGCTACTTATATTACAAATGGTAACTTTGAAATGTACTGCCCATTGATTGATAAAGTTTGTGTTCGTATATAGTATATCTCACGCAGAGATGATTTTACAAAGAAACTAAATAATAACGAAATAACCTCAAATTTATAATTCATTGGCATTTGGTCGCACACTTCGGCGACCACTTTAATGCAAGGTCGGAAGAAGGAGAATCAGGGCTATCAGCTGTTGGTCTGTAACCAAATCTTCAGGGTCACCATTGCGTTCTTTACTTAAGCTTAGAATCTTGGAAAGTGATACTAGATATTTCCAACATTAACTTGAGAATACAAGCGGTTGCATACCATGAGGAGAGAATGATGAACAAATGTCTGGAGTTTTAAAAAATCTGGCTCTTTGGAATACTGCATCAGAAGTCCTAATGGCTATTGTAATTACATTTTCTTGCATGACTTATTGGTGTCTCCTAAAATAATGTAATGCTATTTCAACGTCAAGTTAAGGGGTAAAGATCTGTTTCTCTGATGAAATATTATATAAATAAAGATCTTCATCTTCATCTTCATTAATAAGCCTACTACTACTTCATTATGAGAGAGAAATGAAGGCTTTCTAGGATTTATTTATTTATTTATTATTTTATTACAAAAACAGTTAAAATCATGATGACGTGCTATGGGGAAAAGTGAATTAGTGCACATTTCTCAAAATTCTGTGATCCCTACGCTTACTCATATATACTAATGCACTTTGAATTTCTTGAAAGGAGAAAACAAACTCCATACAAAAATCTATGTTCAAGGATGTTAAGCAATAAATTGAATTTTGAAATTTTGGAAAGGAGAAAAACAAAAACTCCCATGTAACAAAATCTATTTCAAGGATAAATAAGCAATCAATTTTGAAAGGGAGAAAAACAAAACTTCCCACACAAAAAATCTATTGTCAAAGATAAATAAGCAATACCTTTGGCTCTTATTACTTCCTGCCGCGATAACATGGAAACGATAATTGAATAATTGTATTTCACTGAATTTAGAAGACGCACAGAAAATGAAGTTGGCATTTATGTCCAGAAGAAAAAATAAGGGGCTATTCAGCATTTGCTCAATGGATCAGGGAAACTGACGAAAACCTGATCGAGATGGGATGAAGAGAGGCACGTGACCCTGAGTCTTATTTTGATCCGCGGTTGGGATGGTTTAGTAAAACAGTTGAAATCTTGAACGAATGATTGAGAAGAATATTTAATAATGGACTTGTTTATTAATCAATATCATTCACAACAATGTAGCCTTTCAGAATGTTAGCAAATGGGCATGATAATACACATATTTACTTCAACTAATAATCGAATATTTATTATATGAATACATGGTTTTAAACTAAGAATTATTTTTTTCTAACTTCCATCACTAATTTATTCCTTAAAATTTATCTGCGTGGACGCATGTTAACAAACACTTCATATTAATACATTCTCGCATACTTACGTATATACAGAGAATATACGTAGTATAGAGAATGTTATATAATGCTGCGAAAACTGCGCATTTCATGAAAATCATTGCCAGCGCTCTGGTGACGAAAACTGAATCAAAAATTGGCAAATTAAGAGAAAGTCCCCAACACGCGGTGTAGCTTATAATTCCAGTCAGGATCCGTGATGCCAAACTAATTGAAGCTAAAACGTCCGTCCGTCTGTCTGATACAACTCCCAGCGCCTAAACCATGCATACGATTTTTCCCAAATTGAAGAAACCTGTCGTTTTCGCCTGAGCGAAGCTAAGTGATTTGAAAAACATTCATTAATTTCGTAATTATTTGTAGCCTTCGGACATTTTAAATCTTTCAAAAACGACTCAAATTGTTTCTAAATTTCTTGTAAGGACTGTTTAATCGGCAGTAAAAATACAGCTTATGTGCAGAATATATCCACACTTCACGACACCTGAATTTGAAAATCAGCAAAATTTGAATATTTTATATGTCTTACTACAACTACAAAATTAAAGATAGAGATTTTTGCTTCAAAATGAAATGTGTTGCTTATAATTAATCTTAATACAAAATTTTTTAAAGTTTTAGTTGATTTCGCACAATATGGCGTGCAACATTTCCAATTTAAAAATTTACATAAATAAGATTTTCTCAAAATGGCTAAATTTTTTTCTTTAAATTTTGTTGTAATGCCAAATGCAGCCTATCCGATGACATAAACGATATTGGTCTATTCTATTGTTTTTTAAAAATTACATAAATGTAATTTTTGAAATACTCCTACGCTGTTATTAAGGAGCATTTGAATAGATTTGTATAGATTATTTAACTTGTGAGTAGAAGTGCCTAAATGACTTTAGAGGAAGTTTTTCAAGAACTCAATAGATTCCTTAGAAAAAAAAAACTATTTTGAACTGAAAAGTTGAGATAATGTCAAAAATGTATTTTGTGTAAGGACAGATGTCAGCTGGGCAAGAGAACGGTAAGAACTCTTATGTGAGCTGGCAAGAACCTTTAAAACCAGTCCACAAAGGAAATTATAAACATTTGCATGAAAGTCTGTCCCATTCTGTAGCACTCTAAAGTTCTTCTTTTCATATTTTGGTAGTAAAGAAGTGTAAGCATTTCTTAATTTTAAATGCAAAGAAAAAATTTCAGCTAGAAAACTTGGACAAAGTGAGACACAAATAAATGTTAATTACAAAGGACGTAATACTCGCATTAGGATTGGGCGACACGAACGTACCCAATGTAAAACCAAAAACGGTCATGAACAGGAAAATATGGAGGTGGAATGATCTGGTAAACGACCAGTAATCGAAAGTACATCAAATTTTTTCCGCAGTTTTGGTAATGGTATCTTCAGGAAGAAAGGAATGTTTAGAACATTCTCGACATCGTTATTAGGAATTTATTTCATTGCTCGTCAAGTAAAAATCGCTGATATCGTAGCCGATTTTGAACACGTTCCTCTATTGTAGCTACGCACCTAAGGATTGCGCTAATAACACAGCCGCATGTAAGCATTTCGTGAACTTACTCAATTAAGAATCTTACGAATTTTGTCTTCAAACTCACGGGTTTTTCCGCACTCTCTGCAATTTAAAATATTAAATAAATTCAATTTCTAAGAGACAATAAGAAAGCAAAGAAATCTACGCGGCACTATAAAATAAAGGTTCTACTTAAGAATGTTTCAGTTCAGTACTTGTAATTTTTGCAGGCGCTTCGGTTCTAGCCTGACGCTCAACCCTTATCGCCCTGCCCAAGGTGAGATTATTAGACGTGATAACGTTGGGCTAGCAGACAAGTTCGACACTGGCCTGACATTCAGAATTCATCACAAAGTAATTACTGCACCTAAGCAAACATTTATTGACTTCAAGAAAAATCACCTATCATTACGCAAAGCATATCTTTTGTTCATATCTACTCACATTTATATAAAAAATAACTCTTTATTTTCTCAAAGTTATTGGTAATGTTTTAATATATAACAAATGTTGGCACTATTACCAATTCATTCGTTTTGAAAATCCTCAAACGACAATCGTAAATGCATACCTTAAATTATTGAAAAGGAAAATGAATTAAAAATCTCACATTGTCAAAATAAAAAGCTGTATGAATAGGCCAGGACGTAAACTCGAGTCTTCCAGTTCCTTCAAACAAGTACCTGCACTACATGACGTCACTTCCTCGCAGTCACTTTATACAAATGCCTTTAAGTATAATAGAAATCGTGCTTGACGGAGTGATACTTGTTGAGCCTTAAGAAGAAGATGGAACGTTGCTTGCAACGAAAGAAACAGTAAAAGTGGCCGATTCTCGCAAAATCGGTTTAAACGTTTTAATAGAGTAAGAAAAGAAAACGTCGCACTGCGCTTATACTTCCCAAACCATTCTTTAAAATTGTGCATTGCTTGCACTTCTATAATGAAAATGCCATCATTTCAAGAAAGCCTACATGATTGAGCAGTGAAGAACGAATTATGGATAACAAATTTTTATTTGAAAGATAAATCTGTTTCTTACCTTAGTTGTAGAAGACGCCTCAAAATGTCTACAAACTTTTAAAATTTTCGAAAATTCAGAGTTAACCATGAAAATTGAACTATGTCATCCTTCTATGTATTTGACTTATTCTTACCAGAAAATTCGGAGCCGTTTTTGAGAAAATTTGAAATGTCCGAGCGCTTTCATGTAAAGTACCTCACCCCCAAAGATTTTAAAATTTCAAGCTTCAAATCTGTTCGAAAAACAGGGCTTCTTCAATTTGGAAGGATCGTACGTGTGTTTAGGCGCCAGCAGTAATCACAGACGGATGGACGGACGGCTTGATAAACCATTTTTTCGACTCCAAAACGTGTATTACCGTTTAATCGCGAAATTGATTTTCCGCTGTATTACATAACTTTTATATTTATGCGCACGAATATACTATGTATATACGTCACATACGAAGGAGCATCTACGTATACTACGTGCATATTCAAAAGTGTATATAAGGAGTAAGTAAACGAGAAGGCTACAAGTTTTGTTTTGTGCTGAGATAACGAATTATCATAGTTCAAAATCCATCTAAACGTATTACAGCAGTTCCAAAAAGGTGAGATACAAAAACAGTACTGAGAATTCTTTCTGCATTACGGATTGTCATTTCATAAGAGCTTTATTTTTTATATAAATGATCTGTATTGCGTAAATATATGAATGTATTTATCTAATCAAGAAAAAACGAGTAATTTGTCGCCAATCTGCACGACGCTGTGTGTAAAAGTCACAACTTTAATATCAATTACCAGTTGTCCAAACCTTTCCTCATACGGACGACGTGTAAATGATGACAGCGGTGAGCAAATATCAAATGCGTGGGGAATACACGAGCCGCTAACCCAACTGTAAAACGCATTTTTCGGAAGCCCAGTATTGAGCAACTGGTCGTAAATCGAACGATGCGTTTGATTCCGTCCGAAGGGAATTACATCTCTTTTTAGTAATTAATCATTACGGTTATCAGTCACAATATGTGATATCATTTCAACGAAACGTGGGATAAACATTTTCTCATATTTCATTTCCATAAAGTGACAGAGTTGTGACAAACTTTTTTGAAGTGAATGCAACGTATGTCAAAACGTTCACTATCTTAAAATCATGAGATTAGGCAATTTACTAACTAAATATAAATAAATGCACATTTGTATAAATATCGTAGCAAAGGTTATCAAACTAATTACACATTATAGTATAAAAGTTCAGCAGATCTTATATGCAACAAATAAATACACGCATTTTCCAAGCAAATATCTTATCTTTTAATTCCTGTATCGAAAACAAAACGCGGAACAGAAGAAAGGTAGTGCATCGCAGAACTCGATCCTCAATACCTGATTAAACTGGTACAACTGATTTCAGCCATAGAGAGAGTTATTGGTCTTTCAGCAATCTGCAAGCCTTAATGTATCTACGAATACGAAATATTTAATCGTAATTCTCCATTTTCTCTGAGAGAACATTTAAGACGTAATAGAACTCATTCTAAACAGTCTGTTCTCAAGCAGTACAATTCTCTATAAATGCACATTAGGCAACTGACAAGTTTTATCAATGATAAGGATAATATATTTATTTATCTAACCTGCTATCATATTTATGAATTTTATAATAAACACATTTTAGATTTAAAAGAACGACTTATCCAAGACATTTTGAGATCCAAATTCGCACTCTTGTTTTTTCCTATATTGAGACTAAAATGACAGGTGATTGTGCATTGATCACCTACACAAGCAATGGCGAATAATCATTGGATATGTTCAAATAATTGTTCCTTTATTTTCAGAAAATTGGACTGATTGAATGCTCACCACTTAGTCTCAGTCTACCCGGGCACTAAAGATAAGCCGCATCAAAACATTGTTTATTTAAAATGGGAGATAATAATAAAAAATATTGATTTCTTTCTACATGACCACGTCAAATCGTACTTTGTCATAGTGTTTTGGGAGTTCATACTGAAAATGTGGCCCACCTACCGAAGACTTGCATTAAAAATTTTTAAGAAGACCATAAAAGAAATAAAATTATCAATTGCTTTCGACAAACAATTAAGGGATGCGTTCTGTTAGCATTTATCATAAAGGCACAAACACAAATGGTAATTTTAATGAGTTCGTAATAGTCTCTAAGGAACTTTGTTAAACGAGTAAAAGGCATATTCCTTTCTCAATTAATAAAAGAACGAAGAAATTACCTTATTGCAAAAATTTTATAGTAAACCATAGACTTGTTAAGGAATTCCACTATCTCTAGAACTGTTAAATATGTAAATTAATAGTGATTATACAACTTAAACAGACTTTTCATATTATTTCTAACGATTCTTATAAAAATATGATAATGATGCTTGTAATTGAGACACTTAATATTTTGTAGCTATCTTCCAAACTTGTTTCGTCATGCATTGGTTTGAATACAAGATACCAGCACACAATCTTAATATAATCACATTATCGTTTACAAAACAAGCTTGTTCTCTGCAAGAATTTTGAAATGTCTCTCTCGTGATGATAGTGATTAATGTGTTCCAGGCATCAGGTAAAAATACATATTCGGCAGGATTTGACCCATGTCCATTCTCTATCTATCATGTTTAATCCACGGAGGCTATCACAGAGGTACCTTTGGCAGCACCGATGAGGGGGTGTTGTAGAATGAATTTATCTTGAAATTTATTGTTCTTATGATGCGCTGTACATTTCATTTCAGGTTACAGGTAAACTCACATTCTTGGATAAGAATGTGAATCATCAGCGCCGATACTATTCTATAGTTGATTCTAGTAAGAAATATTTCTGATTCGCTGAATGTCTTTTGTGTAGGCTCAGCAAGTAGCTTTTATCCTGGTGAACTGCTATCTTGCCCCTCCCATCTCTTCTACAAGGTGATCTCCACATTACGCGATAAGACTGAACTGTAACTTTGTCGGAAACACCAGTTCAGCTACAGAACGCGGTGGCTAGCGTGGCAATTATGTGATTTTTAAAACCACCAATACAACTAAGAGAATTGCCGGTCAAATCGGTATCTGGCCCACAGAAAACTTGTAACCTAAACTTGAATGATATAATGCCAATAATATTTTAATTGACTCAAAATAGTTGATTGATTGTTTCAAAGAAATTATAATGCTTATAATGTAAAATAACGGCTTAGTTGTACGCAACAGTAATATACTTTCTTTCCTCTATAATGTCACTGCTCAATATACTATTACATGAATTGGGAAAAGAGTTTTCAAATCAGCAGATCTCTCTATTTTCAATTTTGTAGTTTTGAAAGTTAACTTTTTTCACTTTCTGCAATATATAGAAAGCTTCCTCGAAGAAGTGACCAGCGCCCCTGTTCAGATAGTACAGAACGTGTTTCTGGTCGTCGTACTGATGGGACATAAAACTCTGGCCTTTATGGCCCCTAAGTCTTTTCAAAATTATTAATTAAGGCAAAAATATTGGGACATATTACTACTGAAATCACCTATAACAGAAGAAAAAATATCACCTTCTGATTCGAATCACAACGTTAGCATGCTGATAGCGTACTATGACGTTAACTATCTGGCTAAAGTGGTTTTCGTTTATGCTACGAAAAGTAGTTAAATATAATAAAACCTATAAATAGAATACAATTGTTTCCAATATATTTTTTCGTTTTCATAGGTCAACTTTTTAATAATATACTGTGATATATAATATAATATAAAAATGTATAATATAGGGAATATTAAATGCATTAATATAATATAATTATATTTTAATAGAATGCGAACTTTTCTATAGAAAGAAAGCACAATATTTTACTTTTCTCATGCACTTCAGTACCACATTGTCAGTAATAAACTGAAAGGATCTGCAATTATTCGAGAAGAGCCTAATGTCTAGAAGCAGGACAGTTTAAAGAATACTAGTGATGTGCTAAACAGTTGTACTTTCTCACCTGCATTCACTTGAAACTTATGTTAAAAAAATACTAAAAGCTCTTAAAAAAATTGGTACATGATCTCATTTAAAATCTTATCTTATGAAAAGTTTCATCAAGGGTAATCTCAAATTTCAATAATATTTTATCGTGTAGGAATACTTATTGAAAAATAGTTTTAAATGAAATATGAGACCTGCAATATTCTCTTAAATGCACTTCCCACTATCCAACCATAAAATGTAATAAAATTATGGAGCCATTTGTTTGAATATTGAAAATTGTCCTAGGGGCCAAGTGCAAAGTACTTCTAATTGAATACGTTTCAAATTCGGCGCTGGGCGACATCATCGACTGTCATATCAATTCGGTGAAAATCGGCTGAACGGTTTAGCTGCCATGTTGTCAGGATTATCGATACGCACGCCAGTCGATTTTCATATCAACCACCCACAAAACATGGATTCTGGCTATACCCACGATTTGAAGGATTTTTTTTCACCAGCAAGTGGATTAATCAGCTTTTCGTCACAAGGGCCGTAATATGCGTTTTTCTGCAGACAATTGCCGTTTTTTCATGTAGAACATGTAACTTTCTACTCCTTAAGAAGAAAGTAGTCAATATATGAGAAAATTTAGATTATATACAATATTTATAGAAATGTATAAGTTTTCACTGCAAAGCAATTTCTCCAAATTTGGGCAACATTTATACAATTTTTTATAACTTCATCAGAATTAGTTATACTGAGAAGAAGAGTAAAGAGTTCATGAGAAATTTGAAACAGATTTAGTAATTGTAATGTTGAAAAATCCCAGAGATATTAATGAAGTGATATTTACTAAAGTATTTGGTAGATAATGGTATAGTGTATTCGAATGAAGAGTAAATAAAAAGAAAGAGTTCTTTTCAGAAAGTTTCTAACAATGCAATATGAGCATAATGTGTCATACCTCCAGAAATATTGAAATATCATTGATTCAGAATTCCAATGAACATGCTAGTATAGATTAATTTTGGAAAAGAATACATTGATTTGTAGTTGTGTAATATTTGCTCTTTTTGCGGTACCCATGTGTACACAGAACCTTTTTTCCTACAACGAGTCTATAAAATAAATACATGTTCGCAGAGTCTTTTGGAAATATTTTTTTAGAGTTCGTGATTTCAAAAGCTGAATTTTCCATCAAAACCCACAAATACCATTTTGACTTGATATCATTGTTTCTCGGAAAGCAGCTGCGTATCTGAGAATGTAAAATATAGTAAAACATCAATGAAGTCTAATCAACATTACAATTATTTTCCGCTCACTGTTCTCAGCTTAAAAACTATGGAAATATTGTAACAAAGAACACACAACTGTGGTACTCAGCTTCAATAAATATGTTTATTTTACCAACGAAATAGAGAAAGGAATAAAATATGTATTGGCTATAATTGAATACTGGCTGCAATATTGTAGGAAATCTCTGAGAGAGTTGGGAATATTGGGTTATAAATACAATCGAATTAGTTGACTATATATGAAAAATTTAATTTTTTTGATTAAATAAATTTCCGTTTTATAATACTATTTTACCTAGGGAAACAAAGTCCTTAGGTTTTATTAGATAATGATTACTGAAAGTCCGAATTCAAATACGTGATGATTTTCTTGACAATTGGAAGTTGTTGTTTTTGTATATATTTAATGTCTTTTTAACTACTAGGTCATATAACGACCACTGTGATTTTTATGTTTGCCTTCTGTAGGGAGAATACGGGCGACATCACGAACACACATCTATGTCCGAGTCGGAAACTCGCGGCCCTTCGAACCTGAGGAAGCTACGGTAATTTGTCGTCCACTTCCTTCTTCTCCTAGCAACCTTTACATCATATATCCAAATATCAAATACATCGAAGATATCGCTTAATTCTCCATCATTTGAATTACGTTTTTTCCCGTGTCCCTGGCCACGTGGGGATAAGTGGAAATGAAACCTCTGACTAGGTAGTAAAGGTCCCGAGGAAGCCAGAAAGACATCTTTATGGTACATCACTACTACCAAGATTTTATCCTCAACGTTGCATTTTTGAGTGCAAACAGAGTGGCAGAACTCTTTTTCAAACTGCTGCGATCATAAGACTTGTCGTTGTCATCCCGTGGCTTCCAAGTATTTATAAGAATTGTTATTCACTCTTCGGATCGGGCATCGCTACTCGCACGGCATCTCAGTTACCCACCCCCATCCTCAGAAATGAAGAACAGACCTTACTGTAAAGCATGCTCCTGTGCACTACGATAATGAAAGAGTCAAGAAGGTATAGCTTGTCGATTATAGAGGAGATGCCAGCTACGTCTTCCGCAAACTTTTAAACTTTCTTAGCTATGGATTTATAAATCTAATACAGTGAAGGGATGATTTTAACATGCCTTTATAACTTATTTGCAGGTTTTGATGTAACACTGTCTTGTCATTTATTTCATTTTAAAATTAGTCATATTTTACTGTTTTTACTTTTTAATCTTGTAATTAATAAAATATTTTAACTGACTTTTATACTAATTTTCAGAAAATTTTGTTAAATAATATTGGAACATGTAATTGATGATATCTGAGCACAATACATAAAGTTCTTTATAATATTAAAGAAGGTACAGTTTCATTTCATGAAAATACAAAGACTGTAGTTTAGCTTTTAGATTTGAGAACTTGTGATCACATTGAATCTCTTGTGTTTTCCAAAAGGATCTAAAACTAAATGTATTTTCTGTGTCTGATATGCATTCAAGTATTGGGATCTATGAACACAAATTCTTTTGTCATGTATATCTTATAAATGGCTAAAATTATTTCAGAATTAATCATTAGAAAAACAAGGACGGTGTGTTTCAGAATAAAAACTGTTTCTTACTTCATATCGATAAATCGTGTCAAGGTTTCCGGATGTTTGAATTGCGAGAGAGCTTGAATCGAACTAAACACTCCAGAAACTGTTTCTGGGGGTCACATAAAACCTACATAAATTGGAAAGATAATACGATCTGGAAAACACTGTGTTCCGCTTAAATATTTTAATTCGAAAATTGTCAATACTTTAATTCTCTTAAAGTTTATTCAAATATAGCTTTTGTTTTTCTAACAGCTCGTTTTAAGAAAAATTATATTGATTCGTACATTATAAGTTTTTCAAATTTATTCTTTTTACATGTGGTTATTCAAAATATTTAAGAAAACATGAATTTCAGTGATTTTAAAAATTAAAAAGAATTAAAAATTTGCTGTTTATATTATTAGCTATTTATTAAAGATATCAAAATATTACAATTTCTTGCTATTAATATATGCTACAGGTGATATGTTGAAATAATTAATTATGTTATGCCTATTCAGGCCATATCAGATTTGTACTGTTGCCTGCATATTACTCTTAAATAAATAAATAAATAAAATATTACTGGGAAGGATAGATATAATTTCCTGTGCAGTGTAACAGAAAAATAGCAACTTTTGAAAATATATGAAGAATAAGACAATTATATTTTCAAACATTTCTAATGAGAGGTTCCTAGTTCCTTTTCACTGATTACTTCACTATAAAATTGCATCAATTTTGCTAAATAGTCTAAACAATATTAACTATAGCAATTTTGTAAATGATAATCTACTTGGGACACCTGCAGTGATTTTTAAATTGATTAACGAAATCACCGTTTGCATGCACCTGCTCATATAGAAAAAATGGGCGATTACATTTCTCATAATGCGTATTAAAATGCGTGTACATTTACTTTAATAAAGGCGTAATAATGTCACAACATGTTTTTAAATACGTGAACATGAATTTCAATTGTTTTGATAGAAATGTATATTATGTAAATGCATTATATTGTGTTTCTGAGTACCATTATGGTTAAAGGTGTTCTTTGCTCTAGAACCATTAGCATTTTAAAATAGCTTTGTGTAGCCAAAACCTTCAATACTATTAATTTAATCTGATACAAAATTTCAATATTAGATACCGTAAATTAGATTTCATTTTCATGGTAAAGAATCTCGGATAAAATGTCACAGTCCCTTCCCGTGACCCGCTGCCCCTTGGTTCGTCAGCGTCCACGGGGTTCAGGGCCAACGTCCAGTGCAATTGGCGTGAGGATCCCTTGCGCCCGCGCGCACCACCCGTTTCTGTTTCTGTGCCCTTCCCGTTACCCTCCTCTTACTTCCTCCTCTCATCCTCTCTCCCGTTACCCCTGCTCACGTGCTAGCGAGGCAGCGTCACTCGACCTCGGCAAATTGCCCGCCCTTGAGATACAACTAGAGGAAAATCTTCGAGGGGAGTGAAGGGGACGTGTCTGAAACTTGGAGCAAAAGCCAATGATAAGAGCGGATACGCCTCGACGCCAGGATTGGTCAAGTGTCCAGCGATGGCTGTCCAAGGCTGTGGAAGTGTCAGATTTACGCAGGCATCGCCCATATTCTGCAAGAGAGAGGTGGCATGGTGTATGTATTATCCATAAATGTATGTATAAGTGGATGCGAGATAATTCACCTAATTAATTAATTAATTATTTAAGTAATTACCTATTTACATTTCGAATGTCTCATTTATTTGAATTTTCCCTAAATTCAGAGGAAATTTTTAAAACACTGCTTATTTTTGTTATATTTACCGTATTACTGTAACGTATTTATACAATACAAAAATGAAATGTAAATTATCAATTCCAAGAAATTACTACATGTCAAATTTATCAAACAATAAAATATTACTAAGGGGTTTTTGAATTCAGTTGAAATTATATTTATGAAGTTAATTACAATGCCCAATAAATGAACGAAACATCGACAATATACACCAGTGATAAAAGAGAGAGGAAAGATCATTACAGTGTATTCCCTAATTGTGTTGTACATCATAAAATCACGTTGATTAACACAGAAGATTTCGAAAAACTGATTCATTATCTCTGATCTCCAAATGCGGCCTTTCCCCACAGACGGACAAAGCAAGTGATATTGTAGAGACTGATTTGCTTAACACAGTGTACGAAAACTTTCGCTCGGTTTGGTATTGCAAGACTACAATATGGAAATTTCTTCATGACGCTGAAGGCGAGGAACGCTTGCAACCACAACCCAATATTTACAAACCACAAGAGAGAGAATCGCATATAGAGTTTTATACCTGGCTTCTTCAAAGACCTGATATTCGCAATTCGATATTACTCACAGACGAAACATAGTTTATGACAATTCAAATAATATTAATTCTCAAAATGGTCATTTATGGGGACCCCATAAGTAGGATGCAACATGTGGAAGGTGATTCCAAGTGAAATTTTAACGTTAATAATATTTGACCTCTTTAAAACACACATTTGAACTACCTTTTAGTCATTTGTTATAACGTTCCGATCCTATTTGGGATCTTTTTCAAAAACGGTAAGTAGGGTTCAGAATAGTACCCAACTTGTTACAAATTTAGAATCATTGAACAGTATTTCATAGAAAAATTGTAGGTATAAAAAGTCATTAAATAAAAACTCGAGGTCTTTGAATGTAAACAAATTGAAATCACAAGACCAATTTACCGTAAATGTGTGATTCTATAACGGATCGAGTTGTGTATCAAAGAACGACGAGAACATAATTATCAGTGACTGTGTCTGCACACCAGTTTAAATTCGCGCTACACAAGGAATAATGTGTTCATTGTGAGCTAATAATACGCAGAGACCCAGAGAGATGAATATTTTTATTTCTGTGTAAATATTTATTTTTAAAAAGTGTATTTAATTCTATTGCAAGCCAATAACAAATGAAAGTGCTCCATTTTTCTGACAGAAAAAAAGGTGTCACACTAACTGCAAAGTGTTTAATGCAACTAAACCACTCGAAATCCGACAGGTGTTTATTATACTCCAGTTTTTATAACATGGTGCGTGAGGACTTATCTTCATGATGGAATATGGTAGATTTTTTCGGCCTTTCATGCTCGTGCTGCGAGATGTTTCATGTTCACGAACGTATCAAGTGCTGCAAATCAAGCCACATCTAGCGGCACGACAGAGAAAGACGCCAAAAAGCCGTGCCAAATTTCATCGTGAAGAAAGGCCCTCACGCGCCATGTTATAAAAACCGAAGTATAGACAAATTATACTAAAAAATTGACTTTTAATTTATTTATTTAATTATTTTACGTCAAAAAACAGTTAAAACTGAGTACGACGTGCTATGGGGAAAAGTGAATTGTGTGCACATTTTCAAAATTCTGTGATCCCTACACTAAGTCATATACTACTTAAATTTTGAAAAAAAAAACTCCCATATAATAAAATCTATTTTCAAGGATAAAAAGGGAATAAATTTTGGCTCTTATCCATGTTGTCCTTCGGAATAATACTTCCTGCCGCGCCAACATGCAAACGATAATTTGAATAATTGTATTTCCCACTGAATTCTAGAAGACGTGCACAGAATTACTTAACTATTAACATAATTACTTAACACAGAAAGACTTATGTGCTTATTTCCGAAGATTCGTTGTTTTCTCTTGGGACATTCTGTTTATTTACAAAAACCATTTTTTGGCCGATCATTTGCGTCAATTTCATTACGTAGAACGATCATCCCCCCTGTTATTTGGGCAGAATCCATACCAAATCCCCTTAGGTGGTCAAACATGGCTCCAGCCATCGACGCACTGCCTGCCGCACCTGACGCTCGCACCACTTCACTCCACTCAGCTCCTCTCCATGGTAGTAAGTCCCCGGGCTCCACGGCGGGCTGGAGGACGACTATCGATTATCATACGTGAACATCGGATAATGTAATCACGTACATCTTTGCATAAAATGTTTTTATATTGGGAAGCATCCGCTAGACACCCAACAAGGGCGTTCCAGTTAGGGATTTAGGTGAAGAGTGATTCAGTTTTTAGGATAATTTAAGGAGCGATTGATCTCAATGGCAAATCACTTACCAGTGCAAACGAACACGGGTGAAACTGGGGGTACACACGTAGAATATGTCTGTCTATTCAAATGTATCTAATTATGAAAACATCTATTACGTTTTTTTTTTATTTTGGCTTTTTTAAAATTTTTAATGTAAAATTGCACAGAGATTACGTTTTATTTAAAACCAAACACTCAACTTTGGTTTTGTATTATTAAATCCCTGACACGTATTTGTGTATAATTAAAGTCTTTATACTCGATTCCTCCAAATCAAAACAACACAGAAAAGGAGGAAAACTCATATATCATTTCTTTTACTGATTTGCAGACCTGCGGATCTCCTCAGCATTCCAAAACATACAAAGGTTAATTTAGCAGAAACAACACACACACGCGCAGAATGATGTAAATAATGAAACTGTCATTAATATATTTAAATTTACTACTTACGTTCATAATTTTCCCTTCCATTAAATATTCCTATCGTGTATATTATGTTTATACAAAATCATCACTGATGAAATAAATGACCACTTATATATATATATATATATATATATATATATATATATATATATATATATATATATATATATTTGCTGTATCGTATGGAGAAAATATCATCGTCACAATTTTTTGTGAAAATATAGAATTTCGTCCATCATTTCCCAACTTCTTTTTTTATACTGTGCTGGTGACACAGGTGCATCACCTTCCCCTCGCCCCCCCCCCCGGGATTTTCTCGTTGGGCACGGGAGCTGCCGTCACGGACGCATCGCATCGCCCGCCGCACCTCAACTCCGCAGCCAGCGGCGCGGCCCGCGTACGGCAGCCCCCCCTCGGGCGCCGAGGCGCGCTAAGGGGTTAAGGCCTGCGGCTGCGTGGGCGGCGACGGGCGCGCCGCGGGCTGATCCCCGGGGCGTTATGAGGCGCAGCGCCGCCCACCCCCGGTCGACTCCGCGATGAAGGGTTGCTGCAGGCCGGCGCCGCAAACGTGCGGTTTCCGATCGCTTCCCTCGCTACAACAATCATATATATTCTCGCACTTTTGCTTTCTCTCTTTCTCTTCTTCTCTCATGACTGATTGGTTAAATTGAGTGCCCGAGTGCGTCATTTGTTGCTAAGGACCGGGAGCGGTAGATCAGTGCATCAACTGATGTCACTGCAGCGCCTCGGCCGGGAGGTCCTAGGTTCGAGTCCTGACGGCGGCAGGCCACACTAACTTTTCAGATATGTCGAATTCATTCGCTGTCGGGAGGAGAATTCTAGCGACCGGCTGCTCTGATCAGTAATTTTCCGTGTTTTCTCCGATCAACACCTGGCGAATGCCGGAGCAGAACCCTACCAAACCGGCCACGGACCACGCGCGATCTGTCGTTCCTCTTCCTTGTCCTATCCTCTCCCCTTACACACACACACACACACACACACACTTACACTAACATGCACTACACTACCAAATATTCCGGGAGACCGGTCAGGAGCTTAGAGCTTGTCCCGGCTGGGGCGGTGCCCTGCTGGTGGGAGAGTCCGGTAGGTCGGCGCCGGATCTCGCCATCCAGCGGGGGAACATCACCACCATCTCCCGAGAAAACATGCACTACACTAATGGGACTAATGACCAAAGCAGTTGACGCGCCCAGAAACACGAAAAAATCAAATCAAATCATGTGGCTAAGGTAATTTAGGCTGCGTGCTAAGGTAATTTGTTCCGAGAATGTAGTGCGTGATATAGCCAGAGAGGTGGCGGTGTTCCTTCCTCGCTAGAACGTGAGATGCGATGCCAACCTGCACGTCGACTTGCGGGCGGTTCCCGCATCCAGGTATCTCCGCCAATGGACCCGCCCCAGCTGTAAAAAGTTCGAAACTCCCGACTGGTCTTCCGACATGTGAGGCAGTTCAGTCGCAGGTGTGTGTGTGTGTGTGTGTGTGTGTAAGGGGAGGGGAAGGGGCAAGGGGATCGTTGTCCGTTTGTTAAGGTATTTCTCCGGAATTTGCCTACTATTTAAAAAAAACATTGAGCCACTCTCAAGAAATCTTCTCCATACAGCGGATGAATGCAACATAGCTATCTGGCTAGTGTCGAAAGTCCGGTACAGTCAGGACTGGAACTCTAAGACCTCCCGGTCGATGACATTCAGGGACAACAGTTGTTTCCCTAAGCTACAGAGACATGTTGCACGTGAGCACTCCTTACGTAGCAGTAGTATTAATAAAAATACTAATAAGAACATCAATTTGATTTTATTCCATTGAAATGCTTTTGATGTAAGTAAATCGTGTTCGTTCCCAGAACTTCTAAGACTACTTCCATTCATATCACAATTTTTATACGAGAGCTTAACCTCAGTAAGTTTTTAAAACAATTATTTAATTGCTTATGATTTATAATGGCTTTAAGATAGACCATTACTGTAGGAATAATTTCGAAATAAATAGGAAACTTTGGTGACATTTTAAAACCTTCGAACTCCCTTACTATTTGCATAAGAATTCTAAATAATGAAGCGAGTCCATAGAGAATTTTATGACCTTTAAAATTCTAGGTAACCTATTCTACATTAAAATACACCTTTTAAAAGTTATTACTAATAAAACAAACGCTGTCCAAAAAAATTCGTGTTTCTTGTTTTGGGGGGTGGTACCAAAACTTGTCCCAAAGAATTTGGAAGTGAAAACGTTTCTTTAATAATAAAAAACCTCTTTGTAATTGATGACTGTTTTTTTCGTGCTTCCAGGCGCATCACCTACGTTGGTCATTAGTCCCGTTAGTGTAGTGCATGTTTTTTCTCGGGAGATGGCGGTGATCTTTCCCCGCTGGATGGCGAGATCCGACGCCGACCTACCGTCGGCTAGTGGGGTTTCCCCTAACCAGGACTCTCCCACCAGCGGTGCCCCGCCCCAGCCGCAACAAGCTCTAAGCTCCCGACCGGTCTCCCGGAATGTGTTTTAGTGAGGTGCATGTTAGTGTAAGTGTGTGTAAGGGGAGAGGATAGGACAAGGAAGAGGAAGGACAGACCGCGCGCCGTCCGTGGTCTGTTTGGTAGGGTTTTGCTCCGGCATTCACTAAGTGTTGATCGAAGAAACCACGGAACACTACCCATCAGAGCAGCCGGCCGCTAGAATGCTCCTCCAGACAGCGACTGAATTCGACCTAGCTGAAAAGCTAGTGTCGAAAATCCTGCCGCCGTGAAGACTCGAACCTAGGACTTCCCGGGCAGAGGCGCTGCAGTGACATCTGTTTATGCACTGAGCCACCGCTCCCGGTACCTCTTTTTATGATGAAGGGGTTTTCTTAATAATAAAAATATAAAATCTACCTCACCTTTTCCAATGATTTATCGACTGCACTATTTGTAATATTGAATTTCATGTAGTTGTTGGATAAAGTGTTGGATGAAATGTTCCACGTAATATACAAATATTACGTGCTATCTGTTCATCTCTAGCGTTTGGGTCACGCGTGGCAGAGCATGCATGTTATTGCAATGGGCGAACTACGTAACTGATGAACTACTATTTCAGGTTTCGCTAATCACCTAGCAGAACACTGTTTAAATATATCATATTTAAATAAAATGCTTATACCGTTTGTAATACGCGGTAGAAATTGGTGTGTTGTCATAGCGGATCGATACCCGAACTGATAACGTAAAGGTTTGCGGAGCAGTGTTCTTCGAGCCACGGTCGACGAAGGAATGACGTATTTTTATAATATTATGAATATTTTATATTAAATATTCTGTATTCAACCGAACAAAAATTGTCATGAGCGAGGAAATAAAATATTCGTTGCTTGTAATCGCAGAGAAAAATTTATGTTAATCGTTGACAACTACATTAAAAAGTATTTAACATGAGGTTGAACAAATCTTATAAAAATTCTGAAAAATAATATTAATGACATCCCTATAAAATATATTTTGACTACAAATCGGAATATTAATTTTAAAATTATCCTACATTATTTTCTTCTTACAACTGGAATGTTCAAATTCAATCATGTACAATATTGCTAAATGACAATACCACTGGTCATCGAATATTATTTCCGATCCACAGACTCGGTGTAGTTGTTACATAGGTGAAAACTGTAGATGTAATCTGAAATCACCCATTAATGGGGATCTCTCGGTTTGGGATTACTCCTTTTTAGTTTGTTTAGTTTTGCCTGTATGTCTGTTTTGCGAAATTTTCGGTTTTGGAGAAATATCGTAAAAAGCAAGCATGATACATGTAATGCGACCATTAGCACACATGCATACTGTGTTGTCCCTCTTCCGTCGGGTTTCCAGAGGCTGTAATGTTCATGACCCACGAATGCGTGATCGATTAAACCGATAACGTCAATGAGGCATTAAAACCGATTTGTCCCGCATGGTCAATTTACTTATGTGACCGACATCATTCATAAACCGATGAAACGAAGCTACGCGTATGATTCGTATTCCGGGTGTTCGGATTACGCATTGAAACCTCGAAAAACAACGAGTATAATTATGAATAACATATGATTCAGAATCAAATCCGAGGAAGTAAAAAAAGGTGAGCAATATTCAATTTGCTTTGTTATTTAATGAAGTTATGGGAAATCCCAGTATTTTCGTATAAAAATAATCGTAGCATATTGGATACTATTCAATAATATTTTCCAACTTTTCATATTATTTTTTATGGACACTAATATTTCTGTAAGCAGTACACCTCAAATCGAAAATTGAATAATGTTTTTGGCAGCCTGACGAACAGATTTACAGACATGAAATGACCAACGATCGATTTCTCAAGGATCTTGCGTACGTAGGTCAAAAAGGACTTCTTCATGTAAGGAAATCTGGAACTCGAGAATACGTGTGGAGATTATAACCCCTTCACCTATACGCAACATTTTTTCTGAGAATAAAATAAATCATATTAATAAAATAACATAACAAACATGAGTTCGAGCATTATCCTAGAACTTTACCAACGTCAATTTTTATTTCCATTTTTTTAAAGAAGACCGGAAACGAGGTATTTCGGTTACATATACATTCTCATATTTTCAAATCAGAGGAATTGTCATGTTATTAGACATGCATTTTGAGGGGCTAAACACGTCGATGTCACTATTAATATTTCACTTACTTGCGAGTTTGTCAATGCGTGCTCTACCCGCTCAAAGTCAAAATATAAATATCTGAAGATTAACGAATCATATTTACTTTTATGGCATGTTCTATACACACAAAACCATCTCTTTTTATCTGAAAGCACAACAAATATAAAAGAATCAAACGATTCCTTAATTATAATTATTTTTGTCTTTTAAGCAATCCCTATCGAATGGTAAAAACTAACAGACGAAAATAAGTGAACGTCAATTTCTCATCCAAAAAAATCTCAAGAAATAGCTCGTTGAAAAGATCCTTCCCAGTATTTAAAAAGTTTATTACGTATTGTTCATGACAGAGAGACGAATTTTATTTATCATATTTTCCATCAGCACATTTCACAAATGTGATAAATGAAAATAAATTTATGAAAGTTCGCCAGCGTTGCTCGATCGGATTTAGTATTCCTTTTGGTCCATGTGTTCATTTCGTCCATTCTTCGGCCAATGCTGAAATCAAATTATCCACCCATTCCCTATAGGGAATTCCCTATAGGGATTGAAACCACCCCAGAAGCGTAAATCAGATTCTATACTCGTATGGAGCATGCAGATCCGCCAGAGACGAGACGCTCGATAAATGTAAATTTTCCACTCATTACTACACCTCTAATCTCCTTTACAAGTATGATAATAATTTACTGAACTTTTCTGAATACTGTTTCTCCGCAATCTATTCGAAAGAAGGCTCTCTGAAAATGTTCTCCAATGTGGTCGACAATATTCCCAATCATCGACAATACGTATGAAATATTCGACAATTTCTAGAATTACATTGTGTAGCCCAGAAATACCTTCTAACAGTGGCATTTTCGAATAATGAAGTAAAAGTTTCCTTTCGAGGGCTGAGGAGGTATGTAAATAAAATGTTCATAAACTTTACACACTTGGCACCAAACATAGTAGATATTCCATGTAACATATAAAATCTGTAATTGGAAAACGAAGAAAAAATGGAAGCTATAAATGTCGACTTTTGCAGAAAAAGGATAGACATAAAAACATTTTGCATAAAAGGCAACACTGATTTGTATGTAAGCTTTTTTTACCTTTACGTGAGACAGTAAATACACTTTACAAGTATATATTGTCTTTTATCGAATATAGCGAGAATTAATTTTATATGTCAAGATACATTTTATATTAGGCAAGAGACTTCATTTGACGACAGGTTTTTTCACGCAATAAGAGTTCAACAAAATATGAATGAATCATATGTGTTTGATCTAGATCTAAATTAATTCAATAAATTTACATTCAACTACCAATTAATTTAGCTTTATTGGATTAATCTTAAGTCCAAGAGTACTTCTTATGAAAAAATGATTTCGTCAACTATGTTTTTTCTTAAATCACAAATACTGAAATTCCAATTACAGTTTGAGTGTAAACATTTTTACATGAACAAAGGAAAGAAATTTCCTTTCACTATAGTTGTAAAATGAAAGCAGCAATACAAATGGATACTTCTGATCGAAAATTGGTATATGATCTACTAGTATTTTCTATTTCAGAATTAAATATTTATTCACTAGTTATTTCTTTTGTCTAAGAATATTACGATCATTGACTCCCTACATATAGCAAATTAATTTTTCGGTCATTCTAATTTTGAAGCACAGATTTGCAGCTGTTCTCCAAGTTTTACTACAGCTAACGTGGCTGGTTCCTACCGCCATCTGTGCACGTGCTGCTATTCTTTTATTTGGTATCAATGAAAACACTGAAGTAACACTCGAAATGAAAGAAATGTGAATCCTGTGGGCGAACTCTTACATAATTGTAGATATATTACGCTGTTTCTAGGTGTAATAGGTAAAATAGACCGGGTAATAATTACACAATTTACAATTACATTTGTATGAATATTTATTAAATGATATCTGCATTATTTGAATGTGATTAAGATATAACATACTTCTAGATAGCAAAAGTATGTAATTTGGTCAAACACTTCTAAACGATCATTTATCTCAGATTTCGATGAGTAAGATTAAGACCACGCAATTTAAAATAATAGTTTCAAAAGTATAGTCGCAATTATAATATTTTCACATTTATGTTAATTCTTTTGAATCAGTTATCTAATGTACATCGTTGTCAATTCTCCAAGTAATAATATTATTCCCCGGTGTCAAATTCAACGGTCCAGTACATTTCTTTCGCAACCAACGCATCCGGCTTTAACATTATCAGCTCGGAGTTTCATATCGCGATCACGTATAACGCTTCTGTTACACACCACGATATTTTTCACAGCAGACAATTTGTGTTCGCCCACATACATTAACTCGATGAGGCTCGCTTGAACGGCGAACCGGTAACATGTCGATGGGGACTAAGAAACCGGTCGGAACAGATCGGTATCACATATCCCACCTTACCGCTCGTCGTATGTCTTCCAGGCAAAGGCACGCGTGCTCCACAGGCTTTATCTCTCGAACACGTCTTCCCCGTCGTTTCGTCGAATTATCTTCGAAGGACACGCGGTTCTTGTTGCGTTCGAGTATTTGTGTTTACCTTTGACACGGGCGCAGGATATGCAGGAGCAACAAAGGGGACGTACCTGCAAAAAACGAACACGAAAAGCATTAGTAGTGACTCTTGGAACGACTACGATGTCAGAAAATGATTTTTGTGTTACAAAGGTGTAATTAGTAATATTATGGGAACTGATATTGCATTGAGCGACATTTCAAATGAAAAATTGATATTCAAATAGAAATAGCATTCGTTTGTTTTACATTATGATTGCATTAATTGGTCAAAGCGTTGTTAAAATAAATTTGTTTTGTGCAATTAAATGTTGTTAATTTGTACTTAACTGTAATTTGCAACTACGTTAGCAATACAAACAATGATTAACCCAAGTTTATATATTCATTATTTAAACGTTTTCACAAAGTGCGATTTACGTAACAATTGATTGCAGAAATCGTAACTCATACAAGTATGCATACAGTATAACACTCAATAAAATACTGCACATTTTCCAGTATTATCAAGTACTGCAGTCATGCTCGTGACGCCATATAGCAAGCACGTTCGAACGCATACGAACATTACTAGCAGTTTGTTTTGCTCGGTTTCCGTGAATTTCTGTCGACACATTCATTTTTCTAATTAAGATAGAAAGACGAGATTTCTGGGTGTGTGCGGGAGTCCGCGAAAAATGCAAGTGTTTTTTAAATAAAATAATTTCCTGTCTCGCCCGTCTTTACCATCGAATGCATGTTTGTCACATTCTAAAAAACACTTCGTTTGAAATTTAGAGAAAATATGTAAAATGTATAACAGTGCATTATGAGCAGGGTTAAAAACAGCACTGTAAGCATTTTGAGATTTCTTTGGGTTTATTTGTTTTTTTTTAGCGAATATTAATTTTTAAATTTAGACAATATTTAATATTGAATATCTCAGTAGAAATGTCAAGTTGAAGCACATTCTGCATGTGTGTGTACGTGTATATGTATGTGTGTATATATATATATATATATATATATATATATATATATATATATATATATATATATTATGTATATATATACACACACACACACACATATGCTCAGCGCTGAATTGTTTTGCGAATAATATTAGTTTTCAATACGAGAACATCAGTACCAGAGAAACGGCTTATAAAATTGGTTTAATGGTGCCATAAACCAGATAAGCACCCGTTTTTCGTCTTTTCTCGCCACTTTTCAGAAAGCAAATGCTAAACATTATTAAATGGTATTTTACAACCGATTTTGTGCTGACGGTGTGCATTTTATTCCACAATTTCCTAGTCATAAAACATTAATTTACTCAGTATGCCACAAAGTGTGCCAATTGACTATTTTTATGGTGAAACCTCAGAAAGAGACACTTTTGTAATCTAAGTTTTCTTAATGGGTTTGTCCTTTGTGATGTGATATTTACGTACACGCACACATACACACACACACACACACGCGCGCGCGCGCGCAATCACGCATATACTATATATAATCTCCGTGTGTGTATCACGAATGGGACTACGAATGGGCTTGCTACGGAAGAGTTGGGGTACGTTGCTCATTGTTCAGGTATTTAATAATACTGTTCTTTATTATATTGCTTCTCTATTCACCTGCACATAATAGCAGAAAATAAAGGAAATGACCGATCAGAGTAAGCAAAGATTGTTTCCCAGATAATTCCAATATGCGTCCCAAGTTTCAGGCCATCTCGAAAAGTCCGGTTTCGTTGTGACCTGTACCCAGGAGCTCTTCTTGTCTAAAAAGTAATTGGACTAGTAACATCGACGCTACTGAAGCTGGTCTTCAGCAACTTGTAAAACAGTGAAGTTGGTAGGCCCGTGCCGCCACGCTGATGCAATCTCGAGCGAAGACGTCGTCAATTATTCCTCCTTTTAAAAGGTTGGCAGCATGTCTTTCCTTCCACTATATCATAATTGATGGGGACAGCTCGTGGCGTAGTGGTCAGAGTGCACTCCTTCTACCACTCGGGCCGGGATTCGACCCCATGCGATTCTAAGTGGAATTTGCGGTGGACAAAGCGGGTTCGCGCCAGATTTTCTCGGGGTTCTCCCGTTTTCCCTGCCAATATGCATGTCTGTATGCTCCCTCAACCATTCCCTATCTAATTCTATCATTAACCATCAACCTGTTAAGGACCCAAGGATCAGAGTGGAGTTCCTAGGATCTAGGCAATTACATAGGATCTAGCTGAGAAGGGCAGTGGCTACCTCAGCGGGTTATAGATAGGTATGGTCCCGGCCTGGGGAACTGAAGAGAGGGGAAATGGTGAGGGAGTGGGGAATGCCCCCTCCCGAGACCCTAGTTATGGATCATAAGGAGTGGATGGAATGGCAGGCGGGGCGACGGGTGACCCCTGGCCCCTGAGGGGAAACGAGAATTTATACCATAATCAATGTAGATCAGGAAAGCATTTCCTACGTGTGTATGTCCTAGCCAAGGACTGTGCAGTAGGTGCTCTCCTAAATGGCCAGCGCTTGGTAACGATCTTGAGCATGGGAAACGAGCGCTCACAATGTGACCCACTAGGTGACAGGCTGGAAGCGTAATTCGCGATCGTCATTCCGGCAACAAAAATTGAACAAGTAAACGAGCAGCTAAGTGAATCGCTGTGCTGAACTGCGTTTCATTAATTTTTCGCGTAATTTTGTTTGTTAATTTTACGTAGGTTGTTTTTTTTTTCGAAAAAATCTATCGCTTAATTTCCTTTTTTTTTCAAATAATTTATCAGACATGCTGCTTAGATTATCTTACAGTATATTTTTTTATTTATTTACATGATCGATCATTTAAAGAATATAAATATAAGAGAATACACATAGTCCGCATGCAAGTGTGCGTATGTACGAAGGGGAGAAGGAGAGGAGGAGAGGGGAGGAGAGGAGGAGAGGAGGAGAGGAGGAGAGGAGGAGAGGAGGAGAGGAGGAGAGGAGGAGAGGAGGAGAGGAGGAGAGGAGGAGAGGAGGAGAGGAGGAGAGGAGAGAGGAGGAGAAGAAAACAGGTTGGGAATAGAGCGCGAGTTCTATGGCTCGTTTGCTAAAATTATTGCTCCAGCATTAGCCTGGTAACGCTACGACTAATCATAGAAAACTACTGTGTGTAATCAGAGCAGCCGATCGCTAGAATACTCCTCCAAATGGCGGTTGAATTTAATCTATCTAATTAATTAGAATAAAAAGCCCTCACCGCCGTACCTGGAAACCTTCGACCTCGCTGTCAGAATTGCTGCAGAGTCAACGGTGATGCTGCCAACGGAGGCTGTCGTCGCCTTCCTTCAAATGTAATGAATAATCCACTTATTCTCTCCGAAACTTTATATCTTACGGAATGTATAAATTTACTTGGAAAGCGATTTAATTTTCAGGTCCTTAAACAATACGAAAAGTGAATACCCATTCATCTACTTGCTTCTCGAATTAGGAAATAACATTTCGTTACATTAAAATCTCATTGACGGTAATATTCTATATAAAGAAAATCAATAACCCATCTCTGTTCCAATTTCAAACAAATGTAAAGGTTTTCAATTCCCAGATATTGATCTTTTCTGGTAATGCTGTCACCCTACGTTCAATCAATAAGAGTGTTTTCTTGCCCTACGATGATGAATCGATTTATAACATCCATCCATTTGAATATATAAAAACTAGCATGTTGTTGGATTTCACAGAATAAAATTATAATATAAAAATGTTTGGATGTTTTTATTGTGGAAATTTAAAAAAAAAAAGCATGTTATTTCTACTGCTTCGTCCCGAAAAGCAATTATGCAATTTGGTAATTTCACTGTCCTCTCGAAAAGTATTGAATAATGTATTTTAAACAAACTGACCTACAGCTACAGTCACAATTGACTTCGCGGGCATAGTCACATTATTTTCTATCTGTTAAAGTACTAATTGATAAGATAGGCTACCCGAGTATCATTTTTTAAAAATTTCGTGCCGGACTACTTAGGCCGTAAGTTCCGTATGTGTTTTGAATTTTATATTCCAGAAGGTAGCATTATTCCACCCCCGCTAGATCGTATTCTCCGGCGTCAACGTAGACGTCAGCATGCGGGTATTTCACCGTAGGTATCTCTACAGCGGGGATATTATTTTTCTCAAATGGGTAAAGTTTCCTTAATAATTTAGCATAGGTGAAATTATCATTAACTCCTCTAGAATTTTGAAGATTGCAAATGCTCAACAGTTAATATAATGTATAGAACATCAGACTTCAGACATGGGGAGCATACACCCCTAAATTCGAGATTCAGTCTTGGCAAATATTTTTTTGCAGGCTGAAAACACTTTCGATTTCGAATAGAATCATAAATTATAATATTACCGAAACGATACTAACAATACGAGAAAGTATGTGGGGTTGTAATATCACTTGTTTTCGGACGTGACAATATGTTGCGTATATGAAGTTCGCACACAAAAAATAAAATAAATAATAAAGTCAATGACGCTATGACAAAAAAAAAAATAGAAACTTCACAGAATGGTTCTCTTTGAAGCCTCTCCAAATAATGCAGTGTCACAAGCAAACTTCAGATATCTGTTTGGGAAAAAATCTAACTCTTCAAAGTCACACAATTTAAAATTCAAAAGTATTTTACCTAAATTGGACTATTAAAAAAAACTTATTAAAATATAAAAAAATTATTTACAATCATGTAAATAATACATAGTAAGTGCAAACATTATGTATAAATTATTTTATGTAATATTCCCATTATAAAAGATTACACAGTTTGCTCATTAAAAAAGTTAGCCCGCCAACCAGAATATTGAAAAATTTTGAAGTTTTTTATTATTACAAAATGTTTGAAGCATTATTGAATATTATGAATTTTGAGCGCGAAATTTTATCATTGCTTGCAAAACAAGCATTTCGCGCTAAAAATGCGAAATTTGATCCTTGCTTTTTTGGCGAACGTTTGGCTCCAACGTCGCCACTACATTCGGACTGCAATTTTTTAGTACAATTCAGAAATTTAATGCAATATAAAATGAAAAATATAATTTAGACTTAAGAATTTGTTATAATATTTGTTTTATTATCAATAAATGGTTAAAAATGTACGTAATATCCAGATTTTTCTGCGGACTGCCAGTGGTACATGTTTTAGCGATTTCTGTGGCAACTGTCCACGGTAATGTCCTTTGGGAGAATAAAATGAGAGAAGGGAAGTGAAAGCGAGTATATGTGGGTGTAAGACAGAGAGAGAGAGAGAGTCAGACAGTCGAAGGGGGGAGGGACAGAGGCGGAGGGAAGTGTTAGTGGATAAAAGTGAATTGATGAACCACTGCGGCTACGCACAGTTTCGCTATGGCTACGCAACGTTTGGTTTACTTCACCAGGTGTTTGGGTTCTACTAAAGGAAAATATGAAAACAAAAAAAATCATTTGAAAGTTATGACTGATTCATATAGAATTTATCCGTTCTAGAAAAAGAAAATTAATTGAAACAATAATTATTTTATTAGAGATGAAAGTAATATTGTTCAATATTTCCTCACTTCTTTTTATTTGGCGAATTGGATAAATTGCAAGTATTTAGAAAAATGTAAAACTCGAAGACTAAAACTATTGGTTATGTTTTTGAACCGTCAGGAAGCAGGTTACACCACGAAATAAAGAAATAAGTTCACGAAACAGAGAAAGAGGACAAGCGAGCTCGGTTTTACGTACCGACGATGACAATCCATCGTGTTCCATAAAACAATTTACTTTTGTTGGATCGGTTCTGTGAGGCGTTATCTGATGCCTCCCTGGCATTCAAATACCAGCCTAACGGTTCAGGAAATGAATGGTAGGCCTACTTCGAGGAAATGTGCTCTAACTATTGTATTTCTCTGAGATGGAAAGCAATTAGAGAAAAACCAATTCCCTGTGGGAATGGGAAAGAGCATTCTCACGTTCCATCACGAAGGTTACATCGTTTTCAATCTTATCGGCGTATCTTTATGACCCTTACGCTTCAAAATCGATTGAGAACGAAACAAATGACTTCAAGATCGATGAATTATTTTGGTTTTTGACTTAAAGCTCCATCTTCATTAGGTTTTCGTCCTGTTTCCCTTCTACTGAGCAAATGAAGAGATGGCCATTTGTTTTGCTTTTGGGCATATATGTAGTTGTACTATTTGCATGTTCTGTTGTACTATCTTTTTAATAATTGTGAGATGAGTAGGATGAAGCTTATCGTTTTGTCAGAAGTACTGTAAAATCAAATCTGTAAGTATTTCGAAGATCCAAACATGTATTCGATTACTTGCAAGTAAAAATTTATAGTTTAAAGTAAAAAAGATTAGAGTGGCAACAGAAAAAAATAGCAAACCCTGACAAAAACATTCAATTGAAATAATTTTACAGGAATGCATATTACATTAAACACAAACCATCTTAAGTTCTTAAAACTTGGCAGATTCCCGATTCCGCAAGAATGACCAAAAACCATTGTGCTCTGATATATAAATTAATTGGAATCTTTTTGTTCGACATCTTGTTCGATTCCGTTCTTAATTATTGTTGCAATTTCTTTTTAAGTTTTCCATTTGATTGAAACAATGTGTGAGCGGAATGTAGGGAACACATTAGATCAGCTGTTGTGGAGCAAGTGTTCCTTTGCTCATTTTGTCTTCCCGGTCTCAACTCACCGAACATATAATAGAGGAGAGATTAAGCAACCTAAGGAATGTTACGATATATTAGCCTTCATGAAATTAGAGTAATTTTGTTCCTTATTTCCGTGTCCGATTATCCTGTTTGCAATATTATTGTTAATCAGCTGTAAGTACAGTTATCCCTGATATAGCTGACAAGCCTCTAAGAAATTTAATTACTTCGAACGAAACTTATTTGTTTCTGGATGAACCAATAATTATTACATGAAAAAACTGTACTGAAACAGGTACGAGTGCTTTGTTTTTTGTGTCAACAAAAACAAATGTGGCTAACAAAACAATTATACAAGTACGTGAATACTTTTCTTTGAACACGGCTTGTATGATACACCGAAATTTTCATATTAATCACAACGGATAAATCTAGAGAAGGGCGAATATAAAATGTTTCTTTGTAGCGTTAACTAAATTTCGGGAGAGAAAGGAAGGTGTACTGACTTTCAAGTAAATTTGCCAGTGCTAGAGAAACGGTGATAAATACAGATTATAGTATATTTTTTAAAAGTCTATACATTGTAAAAATGTATGACGATATATAATCAATTCCAATACCGATCCTTTGTTTTTAACAAATTTTCTCCTACCATGGCTATATTTTTCTTCATGAACCACTTCCTACGTGTCAACAATTTTTGGAAGTCCGATTTGAACACTCAGATATCTCCTAAACAATTCTTTGGAGTTGATTATATATGTAGAACGAACATTCATAGAGGGCAATGTTAAAAATGTAACTGTGAGCCTCTGGTCTAAAATTTGACTAATTTCAGAAAAATATAATATATTATACTTTTAACACGAAGAAGATTAATATCGTTTTAATATGTCATGGAAGAGTAAAAAAATTTAGGAGGAATATTATTTAGCAAAACGAAGGAAACAGCGCAGTGATGATAAAAAATAAGGAAACAATACCAATGCCAGGGTAGGCTTCGAAGTCGACAGTACAAAGAATTTAAAAAAGCAGCGGGGACAGCAGCCTTGCAAAACAAATGGGAACACAGACGAAACACAGCGGATGTTAGGATACAGCGGGATATGCTGGAAAAAGGAGAAGGACACAACAGATTTGGACAGGGCAAGACAGCCAAGAAAAAGCAGAACAAGGCACTTAGAGTTTTCGAGAGAGAAAAATAAGGCTGCAGCGAAACACAGGCCGATTGCCGGAGCTTGGGCGGAAGCAAGAACAAGCTCCCACTGGAAGCAGACGTCTGGTCCGCCCGGGCACGGGGTGCGGTGCGAAGGGATGGAGGACACGGGTTGAGCCGGGTAAGGGAGGGGATGGGCGGGGGGGGAGGGGGCGGGACGCGGGGTCGGGTTAGTTGGAGGACGGTGGCGCGAAGTCGGGGAAGATGAACAGGAAGGACAAGGGGCGGGGGGGGTCAGGACGGAGGGAGCGCGATGACGCAAAGTCGGGGAAGCGAGGGCGGGAAGGGGGGGAGGCAGCGAGGGAAAAGGGGCGGGGAGGTCGGGGAAGTTGGAGGTGGGCGTGATGGCGCAGAGTCGGGAGGAGCTCGAGGGAGGCGCGGAGCTTGGCGAGGCAGGATTTGACAGAGCGGGACGAAACGGGGCGGGGAGTATCAGGTTAGGTTGGAGGGGACGCGATGGAGCGAGCCGGGGGGACGAGAAAGAAGGGGGGAAAAAGGGGTCGAGTTGGAGCGAGGTAGGCGTGGCGGGTCGGGGGGGGAGGGAAGCGGAGGGGACGGGAAACGCGGAGCGGGAAGCGATTAAGAGAGGCGGGGTAGAGCGGAGCGGGTTGGTGGGCGTGGCGAAGGCGTGGGCGTGGCAGGGAGTGGCGAAGTAGGACGAAGTGATGCGGGACAAAGCAAGAACGGACGATGTGGGGTACGTCGGCTCGGAAAGGATGGGATGGTTTGACAGGAGCAATGGGTAGTTGCGAGGTACGGAGAAGCAAAGCGTTGCGGGACAAGACAGAAACCAGACGAGACGGGACGGGAAGGAATGGAACGGAACGAGGCGAGGAAGAGCCGGCTAAATAGGACGGGACGTGCTATACGGCGAAGAGGCGCCAGCGGCAGGGAGTAGCGACGGTGGCAAGGGTGCAGTTGGGGCGGCAGCGGTTGCAGCGGCCAGCCGCAAGCGCTTAGCAAAAAATAATCCTCTAGGTTAGCGTAAGAGGATTTGTCGTATTATATTGCGGGGTCCGCAAGAGCCGACCGACGCGTTGGCTGGCAACACACAGATCGTCCTCCGCCCTCGCCCTCCTGCTCGCCCGCTCGCCTCCGCCCGTTCTAACATCCTTTTGCTCTTCCGTTTGCCGCACGTTTTGCTCGCCATCTTGAGGCGCTTCTACTTCCCATTTTGTGTTCTTCCATTCTCATATTCCCGTGATCTTGTTCCCCTTTAACTTGCTCTATCGTCGTTCAGTCTTTTGGGTTTGGTTCATTCTTCCGATCTTCCTTCGTTCATATTTATCTTGTCTCGGTCACCTGCCCACGATTGCTCACTCATGATTCCAGTTTTAAATCGCTGTAGGACCCATTTTCTATTCCTTCCAGTCTCCGAAGCTGTCTCACCACGTCGTTAATTTCCCACCATAGGTCACCACGGCCGTCTTTTCCTCTCAACAGCGCACCGGTAGCGGTAGCTCAGTGCATCAAATGAAGTCACTGCAGCGCCTCTGACCGGGAGGACCTAGGTTCGAGTACTGACGGCGGCAGAATTTTCGACACTAGCATTTCAGCTAGGTCGAATTCAGTCGCTGTCTGGAGGAGAGTCCTGTCCCGAGAAGAAAAAATGCACTACACTAATGGGACTAATGACCGAAGCAGTTGACGCGCCCGGAAACACGAAAAAATCAATCAATCAATCTCAACAGCCCTGCCACCCTCACGGACGCGCGGTCGTAATTTTCCGGTTCTCTCCTATAACAATAGTTCCTACGCCACATCGTCCTAGCACGAACACTCCCATGCTCTTACAATCGCATATTTCCAATAGCTCATTTTCTTGGAATCATAGCGTTCCACCAATCCACCATCCTTGAATCCTTCACCGGCAAAGATAGTTCAAAGCATCAACTGATGTCACTTCAGTGCCTCTGTCCGGGAGGCCCTAGGGTTCGAACCCCGCGGCGGCAGGATTTTCGACAATAGCTACGAGACAGATTGGTCGAATTCAGCGCCTGTCTGGCGGGAAATTCTAACTTCTGGCTGATCTGACCGTTAGTTTTCTGTGATTTCACCGATCGAAACCAGGGAGATGCCGGAGCAGTATCTTAACCAACAGGCCACGAACCGAGCGCGATCTTCTCTTCCTCTACCTTGTCCTATCCTTACCTCTTACTTAGACTCAATTACACTCACATATATTAAAGTACTTCACCCGTCAGGAGACCAGTCGGGTGATTAGACCTTGTCCCGGCTGATTAGGGTGGTGCTCCGCTGGTAGGAGATATCTGGTTTGGGAAAACTCCCGCAAGCAGAAGATCGGCTCTGGATCACGCCATCCAGAAGGGGAAAATCACTACCCCCTCCCGACTGGCGGAGGAAACATGCACTACACTTACGGGTCTAATGACCTAAGCAGTTGCCGTGCCCGGTAACACTATTAATTGATCTTTAATCAATCTTCTAATCCAACCGACCTAAAAATCACCAGTCCTGCAAACTACCCGTCCTCCAAACCACCCGCCCTCCAAACCACCCGTCCTCGAACCCACGCGCCCTCCAAACCACCCGTCCTCTAAACCACCCGTCCTCCAAACCACCCGTCCTCAAACCACCCGTCCTCCAAACCACCCGTCCTCCAAACCACCCGTCCTCCAAACCCCCCCCCAAACCACCGTCTCAAATCCTTCCATCTTCCACTTCTTCTTTCGTCTACTCTTCCGTCCTCAACTCTCCCTTATCTTCCGTTCCTTTATTTACCCTTAGTCCTCTCATTCTGTAATTCTCTAATCCTCAAATACTCCTTTCTTTGAAACCGACCATCCTCCAAAACTCCAAGATCGCATCCTCCTCCCCAGTTGTTCAACCTCTCGACCTCCTGCCCAGGAACGTGCCTCTCCAGCTGCGCCACCCTCACCTCCACACGAGGCGGGCGGCGCTGGCCCGGCAGCCCTCGCGCTCGACACATCATTTGCCAGGCGGACGCCCGACGGCCGGCGCTGGCCCGTCCCGTCCCGCCGACGGACCGCCCCGCCCCCGCCTCCTCCCCCTCGCGCTCGTTGAAAAATCGAAGCGAAGCGCCCAGGAGGCGAGCCACTCAACAGACGCCGCTTCAAGGGGAAGCTCCTTCAGGCTGATGAAGCCCGAAAATTAATAAAGAACGGCTGGCGCGAGCGCGGCGGGAGCTGACTCGCGGCGAATTTGGAATATGCAGACTTCGGGAGAGGGGGAGTCGACGGGATGGTCTGGGCGCCATGCATTTCGGAAAATTTGAAATGTCAAGCATGGCAGCACTGTCGGCGGGTAGTGCTCTCATTAAAAATTTCTTAACTAGATGAAGGCGGCAAATGAATGAAAATCTATCCTAACGAGACTAATTCTAATAAATAGGCAAATGCTATATCGCAACTCATGAAACGGGAATAATTGTTATGTTCAGTAAAAAAATAAAAATAAATTTTAATTCCAACGTACATGTCTCGAAGAAGCACTTTACAGTTATGAGATCGATATTGTAATTCCGTCTTTCTGAAAACAATTAAAGGAATGATTTTTCTGCAAACATTATGTTCCCGTGTTCAATATAATATAATTAATTATGTAGTTAGGGTAGTAGAAACAATACAAATTTAGTGTTAAAAACAGGAAACATTTTAATCGATACATTTTGCAGAAATGTATATGAAAGAACAGTAAATTAACTTATAGATCATAAACTTATGTAAATCACAACCGACATTGTTTTCATCTCAGCAGTCAATAATCAATTCCACTTTTGGAATCATTCAATATTCGGATTAAAAAGTACTCATACAACTTTGACAGACATAATTAAATTATTTTTCGTAAGAAAATTTTTAATAATTAATAAATATTTCATAATTGTTAAAAAATATGGAAAATGTACAAATTCGTTTAAGATACATTAATGTTTGATTTATTTTCCACCAAACACGTTTTTCTCATTTGTTGTGTAAGTCATAGCAAAATTCAAATACCAATGAAGGTTTTACTCGGACACAAAAAGTTTTTTTATATTCAGAATTCCATGCACTCTAATAAATATGTTTAAAATCACAAGAATACGAAAAACAAGTGCTGAATGCCACACGATCTGAAAAAAAAGACATCTTAATGAAATGGTGACGGAAACATCACAAATAAACATTCTAAAAAGCGCTCGACCATCAAAATCTCGTCAGATGGAAATTACAGTGCAAACGTATTACAACAGAACTAAAAAGTGTTGGTCACGTGCGCACTCAAGTAGAGGAATATAGAAATGCGCACAGCAATTTTCCTAAAAGATATAATCATTTCAAAACTTGACGTAGGGAAAGGAATATTTTTATTTGATAGTTGATAATTTCCACAAACTAATAGAATTGAAAGTACGACTGTTCAAGTCGATAACAAGTGCTGCAACAGTACATGCACTTTTTGGATATTTGAAACGATTTCGTAATGCAAATTCGTTCCTACTGAGCCATCTTTTGAAAAGCTTACTTCAACAAATAACATGACACGCGGAAATTACATATTGTTCTTTTAAAATTCAAAAGTTGAAATGAAATAGGCATGAATGTCATTGAATTTTGTGTATAAGGATCTATCCTAAGTAAGCTAATAAAGGTTAGGGAAAACAATTGCCGGACTTTACGCTGACAAACCCACGGAAAGACATACCTTTGGTCATCAATTGATGTTTTCTATGTGGAGGGCTCACAAAACATACATTCTCACTAGAGAAAGTGTTGGTGAAAGTACTTTACTACATATAGGAAGACAATTTATCCACTTTTCTGTTACTACAGGCCGCCCACAAAAGTTTTTCTGTCGAAAAATTGCCTACTTCCGACGCACGATTACAATACTTTCAATTCTTACGAAGTAAGGCGGGGAAGTGAAAATTACATGTATAATTGCTATAACTTCTAATGTTCTCATCAAAATAGCTTAAGAAACATACTATGAAGACCAAATGTAGATATGTTGTTCTTTTTTTTTTTAAGAAAAACAATGAATATTGAGTAAATTTTCACGACTTAACTAGAAAACCCGCAAACATTACTGTCATTAAAAAGGAAAAATTGGAAGAGGTAATAACGAGGAATGTACAAGATGTAATGTCAATATTAAAGATGTAGGGCAGATGCGAAAAGTTGAAATTCAGCAATTTTCCTTAAAAGAAGGTTTTAATTAATGTTGAGTATGAAGTAATACATCTGACAGCATTTTTTTATTCGAAAGAACAAATTTAAAGGAAATTTTGGAGACATTTTTTAGTAAATCTTGGCGATGTCCAAAATCCGTTACAAATTCCCAAAAACAAAGTTCTGTCAGCTCGATCGGTAAATAATCATTTTTGGGAAAATTCTCCGTACGCTTTAGGAGCTAGTTCACATACTGACAAATAGACGGACGCTCTTAAAAGAAAAGCTTTTGGCACCCAGCAAGCCGGAAACGATCATTTCCGCCAAATTTTCTCATTTCGACACGCATTTCTGTAGCTTTACAATACTTTCTGTTTTGTATCATTACAAGAAGCACAAGCACCTTCATCGGCAACACAATGTGTTTCCTAATTCGCCTTTTGATACTATTTGATTGAAGGATAAGTACCAAGTATCATCATCGGCTGTCCAATCAGCAATAACTCCCGATAGTCAGCAACTTCATGTCCCCTTTGTGATCATTAAACGTTACAAAAAGATGAGGCGCCAATGGTTGCAATAACGCCACCGTAAAGACCTTGTCACCCCTGTCCTAAAACAACCTCGAGTAAAACCTCTTGCGACGCGAATCGAGGAGTGAGGCGTGCTAACAGAATTATCGCAGCTGGTGCCTCCGTTGAATCTCCGCGCGCGTTGTCTTACTTGTAGTTGAATACGCAAATATCCATCTAGAAATTCACGCCGGTTCACAGTATTTGCGGAGGCACGTGTTGCAGTGACGACAGCGGCGTCGCCGAGCTGTGTATCGTCAGCGTTACACTCCGTTTCAATTATAGATCCCGGCGGCGGCGGCGGCGGCGAGGGCGGGGACGGGGACGAGGCTGTGGGATCGGGAGAACGGGATGGGGGGGGCTCTAGGGAAGGGCATGGGGCGCTAACAGCCGTGCGCGTTGCGAAGCCAGCTCTCTCTAGAACTCTCTAGAGGGACGCCTCTCTAGAACGAGGTGCGAAGCAAAACAGAAAAAGTGTCCACATAATGGAATATAAGAAATGGTACATCAAATAGAGAATTGCGCTTGTGTGAGAAGTGACAAATGTCATACTGTTCTATTAATGATACCGTCGAAATACCTTTTTTCTTTTGATAATACTTTCGATACTGTCGGGTTTTAAAAATCAAGAGATCAACATCCAACATCTTGTTTATTTTGTTTGGCATATTTATGGAGCCCTATGTATTTTACTGAGATTTTTTTAAAATCCAAATGTCTCATAATTCGCAGTTTCTGGTGTTGACGTGAGGAAATTCTTCGATTGCTTGTTCTCGACGCCAAAATTTGCAGTATAATCTTATTGCAACACCAATTGTAAACAAAATGCCCGATTCAAACATAAATATAGCTTCATTATGCACACGTTTTGTTGAGTTCTTCTTATACTTATTTGGATAGAATTAGGGTCGTGCGTACGTTTTCATGTTATAGCAATTTAAAAAAAAAAAATGAATAAAAATAAATATACTTCAATTGTTCATTTGGAACATCTGGTCT
Source organism: Teleogryllus oceanicus (assembly GCA_964035755.1). Taxonomy (NCBI): domain Eukaryota; kingdom Metazoa; phylum Arthropoda; class Insecta; order Orthoptera; family Gryllidae; genus Teleogryllus; species Teleogryllus oceanicus. Next base: position 308,498,227 of record CAXIVR010000001.1, on the reverse strand, counting down.
ATTATTTCCTAGTTTACGACCAATTTTTCAAATTTAAGAAATTCAATTCATTTGTACATCGTTGTTTGCTTTGGGGGTCAATTTTTTTGTACGCTTACAAAAGAGATAAATCATGCATTTTATGCTTATCCCTTTGCGGAAGGTATGCATGCGTTTTCATGGTTTTGTAATGTCAATATCAGATGAACATTTGTCTTGTTTGAAGAAGACAAACGGGCGTACCAAAAGTAAGCAATTCGGCAGAACTCTTGAGTTGAAAATCCATCTCGTGTCTTTTAGTAATTAGAAGCTTCAGAGAAACAACGAAAGGTCAAGAGCTCTTGGCTATGGTTGTTTCAGCAGTCAGTTCCAAAAACATTTTGCTTACGTCTCCCCCTAAATTCGTCTCTTTTTCTGCCCTTCCCACGTCAAACACTCTTCATAATGACACAAAAGATCGTCAGGAACAATTCGAGCGGACCACTTCCCAGAACATTGCTTAGCAATAACAGCATTTATCACAGTCTTTCGTTCGCAGTGTTGAACTTTGAATGACGCCGTGGCACAGTTTTCGGTTGAGTGACAGAGCAGAGATGCTGAGATCCGAGGTCAACCACATCTATATAAAGCTGTGTAAACCACGGATTGCTCAAAGAGAGCTCACTTGTCGTGACTGGCCCAGGCCATATCAGCAGACCACCGGCGTGGCCCGCACTGCATGTTGAGTCTCAGTCTGTCCAATGGGTGAGGAAGGCAGGTGAGAGTGGCTCTAGTGTAGTGAGAAACGAATGGCATGCAGGCCATTGTGTGCGGCCTACTCCATTTCTTACATTTGTGCAGCCCCGGCGAAAACTCATGCTGCCGCGGCCGGAGTCCATGCACACTTTGCTCCCCGGGAGATCCCGCCTCCCAGGCAGAGATTCTGTTACTTGTGTAACAACGTGCCCAGCCTTTTTTGAGATTTGTATGTAGTTATTCTCCTTTAACAGTCATTGTCGTAAGTCATTTTCTTTTATTCCTATCGACCATGGGCTCAACGCCTTTACTATCCGGGGATCCCAGACAAGCACCCCAACAACGAATACGCTGTCTCGCAACTTTCGTGACTTAACGGAGCTTTGTTGAGAAGTTCGGCTACCAGCGCAGATACCAACTTTTTGGACGTCTTCCTACACATAGTAATAGAGCAATCTGTGTCAGGCCTTCCGTTACGTTCACACTTCTTTCGGTCCAGCATTCGGGGCCAGTAAGGTGCATTTCACGCGTCTCTTCCTACTGGTGGGGAACTGCTAAGATCTTCAGATTCTTTCATAACATTCAAAGAAAATTTTCGATGAAATTAACGATATTCGTGCCAAAACGTGATAACATTCATTAGTGTTTTTTTATGTCTCATGCAATGCCCAATTTAGCTCTTGTACCTCCCCCCAAAACAAAACATAGGGTTAAGGGACCCTCTCCAAAAACCTTCTACCAACATTTACCAGAACCAAATCATTGTTAATTCGATACCGGAGCGTGTGGAGGTTAGCGCATACTATTTACACATTCAGGTGGGAAAATAATGTATATTACTCTATTTTTTAACATTGTACATGTACAAATATATTTTACGGTATTTACTAGGGCGCCGCCCCCGCACATTGTGAGATGTTATAAATCACATGCTTATTTTGCTTGTAGGTAAATACGGTCCTGGTCCTGGTTCAGGAAGAACTCTGGGATACCAAAAACCCCTACTGAGAATTACTGTTCACGGGGAATTTGCTTCCTGTATAAAGTCCGAAAGTCGCAATGGTTCAGCTGTAATAGTCGTGCTAACTCTATGTTATTTCGTCTGATTTGTACCGCTGCCTGCCGTGGGGGCGGCTGGAGTGTGTTCAATGACATGGCCTGGTTCGTCCATTTGTTCCGGCCGTGGTGCGGCGTGCCCGGGCGCTCTGTTCCGCGGTTGTCATGCCAGGCGTGACTGCATGTAACCGAGGTTTTGCCGCAACGGAATGAGCATTAACGTCCCGTGTAAGGCGTGTTAACCGATTTCACGTAATGACGGGTACACGCGAAAAAGCATTAATGGGCACAAGTCTTCCAGTTAGCGCGGAGGGGGAACATGAAGTGCACTTATCAGTGTATTTCAAACGAACTGATAGGGGTTTCACGGGAAAAGTATTAACTATTTGGCAAAGAGTGTCGAACTATTAAATTTAATTTTACCAAAAAAACATTAGTATCGTCTATAAACACGTTTTCCATGATGAATGAAATGTGTTTCTACATCTTGCCAAGAAAATCCCATCAATATTTTCACAATAAATTATTGGGATGAGAAACTCTTGCAAGATTATTTGAAGTCAGATACGTGAACAAACCTTCGCTCCTAAATACTTCAATTCACGTCGTTTTGACATTACCGAAGATATTGAACTTCTAATTAGCATGAAAAACAAGCGCAACATAAAGAAAAAAGAATATTAAAGATTGCACGGAACAAAATACGTTCACAATATCGAAATTTTTCCATTTCGATCAGTGGTCGACAAACGTAAAGTTTCTGAACAAATCTTACACTGAGCTACCAAAACAAACCAGAATAGTAATAGGAACGTTTACTAAACTACCAACATTAGCAAGTGTCTGATGTACACACGCAAAACAGTCACAAAGCTCATGCTCACAAAATCAACTGAGAATGTGTGTGACGGTTGCGCTGGAGTGTGCAAGCAGCTGATTTCGTATGTCAACTGTCTGGCGAGTTCCATGCAACAACCTGAATATGACACTCAGATCTACGGAAAATTTCCCTGCGAGCTGCTAGTAGTTCGTGATCGACGGTTTGGCGATCTCTTATTTACACTCAAGAATTCTTACCACATTATTTATAAATACAGTATACCGCATATATTCTTAATTAATAGAAAATGTGTGAGTTTGGGATTCTAGGGCTGAATGAATTCGACTTTTGCCAACTAGTAGTGTTTCGAGACCTGGGCCTTGCTTATATTATTTATGTATATCTGGGGTAATGGAGACATGTGGCGAGCATGAGTATTCCCATCACCACATCCGGCATACTTGGTCTGCCTCAGCTTTTCTTTCGTCATTCAGCTACAGAAACCTAGACGCTTGTAATGGAAAGCTACAGCTTCATTTTTGGGCCGGCGGGGAATTCAACAAAGGACAGTCGAAAGAGCTAGCACATTCTTCAGTCCCGAAAGTGGAGGAATTTTACGCAGTAGATGAATAGTTGGGCCGAGTTCATCCACTGTTCGGAGGAGAATTCTAACGGCCAGCTGCTCTGTTCGATATTTTCAGCCGTTTCTTCGTCATTACCATTATCATCGTTTTTCTAACCCAGAGAGAAAGTGCCAAATATCTAACTGCTCCAATCAGTAATATATTTCGCAGCATGAATGCCGTTAATGAGCACCACCCATAACCCCAGAAGCTGTATGTTGCCCGACCAGGGAGAGTTTTTCAAATTTATATTTCATGCACCGGGAATCATAACCGGACCTTGCGTATGTTTAATATATAAGTAGCATAGGATAGTTCTACTTTTTCTCTAGGCTTATTTTGCCTTTAATTTCAATGACACATGGCAAACTCGTTTATAGTACATTTCTTCTCCACACGTCACGTACAGATTTGACTGTGTTTGACAATATTTGAGTACAAATACAAAAGATTCTCGAAATGTCTCTCAAATCATAATAGCGTGGTAGTATTTAAAGAGTATTTTGTTCGCATTACTTCAAAAAGCATCTACATTACGACGTTCGTTTTAAAAGGATCCAAAATATTTTAAGGAAATCAATGATGCTTCACAGGAGCTTGGCAGTTGCCACGCACAACACAACTATCGGTTCCGGAAGGTTTTCCTGCGACAGCCGCAGGGGGCGCGGCGGGGGCGTAGCGAGAGCTGGAAGAGCCAGCTGGGGAAGGGGGGGGCGGGGGCGGGGCGGAGCGGCGGTCGGGAGGCGCGAAGCAGCTGACGCCTCCCAGCCGCCTCCTCCGCCACCGCCGCCGGCGCCGGCGTCCTCGCCGTCGTCGAATCGATAATTAGCTCCAAAGCCGATCTCGCGACAGCGCGCGGCCCGCCTGCCCGCCCGCCCGCATCGTCGCCGCTCGAACGCCACGCGGCTGCAACGCTCGCTCGCTGCCGCAGGGCTTCCTGACAGGCGGGGCGGGGGAGGACGGGGGCGGGGCGGGCGCGATGCAGTGGCGGTGGCAGGTCGGCGACGCGTAAGATCGTCGGCGCAGTGCGGCGCGACGCGGTCGCAGCGATGAGGGCGGCGAGGACGGCGACAGGGGCGGTGGAGCGGAAGAGGCGACAGGGGCGGCGGTGGCGGTGGCGGCGGCGGCGGTGGCGGCGGTGGTGGCGGTGGCGGCGGTGGTGGCGGTGACGGTGGTGGCGGCGGCGGGGCGGCGGGGCGGCGGGGCGGCGGGGCGCGGGCGGGGGCGGCGGGGGCGGCGGGGGCGGCGGGGCGGCGGGGCGGCGGGGGCGGCGGGGCGCGGGGCGGCGGGGCGGCGGGGCGGCGGGGGGCGGGGCGGCGGGGCGGCGGGGGCGGCGGGGGGGCGGCGGGGCGGCGGGGCGGCGGGGCGGCGGGGCGGCGGGGCGGCGGTGGCGGCGGTGGCGGCGGTGGCGGCGGTGGCGGCGGTGGCGGCGACGGGGGCGGGAGTGGAGGATGCTATCGGCGACTGAGGCACTGGGAACACTGATAGACACACGGGGATTTGGGAAAGCTGAATGAACATAAACGATAGCGGCATAGATGAGGCAATGAAAGTGACGTCACGGACAGTGTCGGTTGTTCCCATGGTAGTTTAGATCCATAATGCTGAAGGGTAGTTGCTAACTAAATCCTCATTGATGAATTGCTTGTCTAGGGGCAGCCTAAAATTGTTACCCTTCATTTACTCCTCCTCTTTTTCTCTTCCTCGTTTATTACACTATTGTAGATCAAATCGTTCATTAACATAACAAAACAATTAGTGCATCATTTTTAAACGTTTGTAGATATTTAATTACATAAATATTACTTGTTGGTACGCATTGTTTGTTTATAATAGCAATTACAGTTTTGAAAGAAAAAGTTGTTTTGAAAGGAAAAGTTGAGATAAAATAGAAACTAGTGTCGTTACTCCACATCTTTTCTAAAATTATTTGTAACTGCTCTTCAATATTTTACTACTACATGAACGTTGAAAAGTGTTTCCAAGAAGCAGACTTTTTCTCCGCACTGAGATTCGAACTCAGGTCTATTAACTTAACTCGACATTCGCATTCCCGCTACACCACGCAGTCGGTCGGGAATCCTGGCATTTCCTGACGCTTATAATCTAAAGATCCCTGGCATTATTTCTAACCCATCCAATTTTTTCAATATTAGGGAATTCACCAAAAATTAGGCAATGCCATTGTTTGGCGTTCTTAGCTCTAACCGTGAAAAAATTTGAGCCGTTCTTCAAAAAACACTTTCTAAATTGCATTAACTTCAAGCAGATATTCCGTGGAAGCTACTGCTGTTTTGTTTTTTTTTTTCGAAAATTTGTGCATACCATTTTTTTAAGCTCTGAAATTTTACTACAGATATAATTTAAGACAGAAATCTATCTTCTAACCCAAATCTAAAGATACAGGATTTTCTTGGCAAGAAATCTAAAGTAGCTGCAGTTGTTTCCAAATACGTTGTGGTGTTCCAAATAAATTTTCGAATACGTCGTTTTTCTTCATTGCAAATGCCTTGCAGTATCTTTCTCAATTCACATTCAACTATCAGTCAACCATTAGAAAACAATACACATTCCGACCCCGAACAGTAAAATACGTAACATTTTATCATGATCATCAGTTAAACTTATATATCACTCACACAAATTGTCATTAAATTGAAATCTCTAATACATTGTACATCCCACAACAAAAATGAGTTTCCATGACATAACGGGACTCTTAAGTCTCCGCATATTAGTATCATCCGAGAACTCTCCGGTTAACTAATTATTTCATGTTTCCGTGCGCGATAACTGATAGGGTGATTAATCCCGTAAGTTTACTGCATGCTATTATGAAGGGGAGTAGTGGTGTTTTTCCCCGCTGGATGGCGAGGTAGGCGCCGACCTACAGGTTCTCGTGCGGTATTTTCACGTACAGGTATCTCCCCCCAGCGGGGCACCGTCCCAGACGAAACCAGCTCCAAGTTCCCGGCAAGTATGTTAGTGTAGTGCACGTAAGTGTGTCTGTGTGTGTGAGCCAAGTGAATAGAAAAGTGAAAAAAATCGCGCGCGGTTTTGGCCCGTTTGTGAGGGTACATCTTCAGCATTCGCCAGGATGGGTATTGATCCATGGGTATTGATCCCATGGACCGTAAAGAACTCTTTAAACAGCAGCCAATTATCCAAAGATAAATGAAACGTACACTGTTGGCTGAAAGGTAAAAGGTATTAAGTCTAAAATCATGGAACTGACAAAAGTGCAGAAGCCAACATGTTTTCTGAAGGCAAGATGGGCTGCATAATTAACTTAAATATTTCTTAAGGTTTCACTGCAAAAGAACTAGCAGACGAGATTGAATTTATTCTGATTTCACTGTGCATAGAGAACAATTTGTTATACTTATCACCTTCAATAATTCATTTTCTGAATTTTTAAACTGAATATTTTTTCTTTGGTTTATATTCCAATTTCTTTGGTTTTCGTTAGAATAAGTAACTGGTCCATTCCAACGGTGGCTCATTAAACCAGAAAGTATTGCAACCCAAGAAAAACAGCATGAGTGAGATTCAGGGCATCAACTGATGTCACTGCAATGCACCGGGAGGTCCTAGGTTCCAGTCCCGGCGGTAACAGGATTTTCGACACTAGCTAGATAGTTAGGTCGAATTCAGTCGCTGTCTGGAAGAGAATTCTAGCGATCGGCTGCTCTGATCAGTATTTTTACGTGATTTCTCCGATCAACGCCAGGTGAATGCCGGAACAGTATCCTAACAAAAGGGCCACGGACCGCACGCGATCTTTCCTTCCTCTTCTTTGTTCTATTCTCACCCCTTATTTAGACACACTTACACTTGCATGTACTACACTACCACACACCAGAAGACCTGTCAGGAGCTTAGAGTTCTCCCAGTCTGTGGTGTTGCCCCGCTGGGGTGAGACACTTCTTTGGGGATAACCACACTAACCGTCGGAAAGGTCGGCACTGGCTCTCACCATCCAGCCACCGCCGTCACCTCCCGAAGATGCACTACACTTGCGGGGCCAATGAGTAGCAATTGACGCACCCGGAACCACTCATCAATCAATCACGCAAGCAAGCCACCCGAAACATCCAAATTCGGAGTCGCAGCCGGGGTCCCCGCCAACGAGCGGCTTATCGGCCGGGAGGTCGAGGGCGGTGGGTCGATGCCGCGTGGATGGCAGGTGGGCGAGGCGCGAGTTGGGTGTCGTTTGTCGACGCACTGCGGATCGACGCGACGCAGCCACTGCGGTCGGTGGACGCGTGCAGCGGGGGGGGAAGGCGGGGGTGGGGCGCGGGCCCCAGGAAACGGCAGCGGGGAGACCGCGGCTCATGGAATGCTAACACCACCTGCAAACGCAGCGCTCACAACAAAATCCACGTTAGTGGGCGTTCCCGCATTTTTAATTTCTTGTCGCTACTTCTCGCCGGTACGTAGTGAGAAAAAATTGTATTGCTGCTGGTTTGTTGTTTTTTTCTGTTTTTTTTTCTTCAGACAATCGCGGTTTGTGGGTTCGTGATACCGCAAAATTGGATATTACTCGCATCTTTACGTTTTGATTGATTAATTGATTTTTTCGTGTTTCCGGGCGCGTCAACTGCTTCCGTCATTAGTCCCGTTCGTGTAGTGCGTGTTTTTCTCGGGAGATAGCGGTGATCTTCCCCCGCTGGATGGCGAGATCCGGCGCCGACCTACCGTCGGCTAGTGGGGTGTCCCCCTAACCAGGCCTCTCCCACCAGGGGAGCATCGCCCCAGTCGGGACAAGCTCTAAGTTCCCGACCGGTCTGTCGGAATATGTGGTAGTGTAGTACATGTTAGTGTAAGTGGAGAGGATAGGACAAGGAAGAGGAAGGACAGACCGCGCGCGGTCCGTGGCCCGTTTGGTAGGGTACTGCTCTGGCATACGCCTGTCGTTGATCGAAGAAACCACGGAAAACTACCGATCAGAGTAGACGGCCACTAGAATTATCCTCCAGACAGCGACTGAATTCGACCTAGCTGAAAAGCTAGTTTCGAAAATCCTGCCGCCATCAGGACTCGAACCTAGGACCTCCCGGACAGAAGCGCTGCATTAACATCAGTTGATGCACTGAGCTACCGCTACCGGTGCATCTTTACGTAGTGAAGTACTGTCACGTAATCCTAGCGTAGTTAGAATATACCTTTTGAAGGTCCGAATACGTGTTTTTTACCCAGAACGATCGTCTGTCCGTCTATCGTACGTGAACAACAACAATGAACGCCTAAACTACACACAGAATTTTCACGAAAATAGATATTCCCGTATCAATATGGGTGACCTCCGGTGCATCGAATTTGAATATTTAATTTTTAAGGGTACTATACGGGAAGGATTTATGACATTTTCTCAAAAATTACATCCAATTTTTAATTTTTTTTTAAATTTTCATCCTCGAGTAGAGCAAAATACGCGAATAAACATCCCTTCCGGTTTTTGCACATCCTCTAATTTTTGTAAGACTTCAAAAGTTCCAATTTTTTTCGACGCTCTCCTTTGGAGAAAGATTTTTCTCTTAAAGATATATGTTCTTTAAATTTAAATTTTTGTTAAATTCCAAATTGTCGAAAAATTGTCGCATTTAACACGAGACTCATTATACAAAGAATGACCAATAGGATGTTGAGTCGTATTTTTTTTATTTCTCACCTTACCACGTGAGTAGTAGAGACAAAGTGTAGTAATCGTGCGGTGGAGTCTTTCGACAGAAAAGCTCTTATTGTCGGGTCCTAGTAACGAAAAATTGGATAACTCTTTTCCTATACAGGATGAGTCACGTAACTTTAGCACCTTCTGTAACTTTTGAACAGTTAAAGTTATTGCAATGCAGTTTTCACGAAAGTGCATGAAGGAATGGGGCTACTTGATACGTGTTTTCATCTACAATTTATCACTTGTATTTTACAAGATATTTGAGGTAACTTAGTTTTTATTCAAATGGAACAATACATATTCTTTCGGTCTATCATGACGAGCGTAAAAAGTCAAATTCATTGATCTACATATTGGCATAGGCTAGATAAGGATTTTTTTAGTAATTTTTATTTTTTGCGACTCATGTTTAACTGATATTTTGACTATAACTGTTCGACACACAAGGTCTCTTCGCAGTGCTTCTTTAGTAAACGCGCACTCGGGGAAGGCAACGGATTTGTCTAAGTAATCACATATTGGTTTAGAGGTGAGTTGTAGTTGACATTTAGATAATTGAAATGATTGAAGGCGTTGTCATTGTCAACACTATTATTTATTTCAATAAATAATATTGTTGACAATGACAACGACTTCAATCATTTTAATTTTCAATTAAGTAATCAGTACTAAGTACTCATCTTAGTATTTGAAGATACGAAACATTCCGAATATTCTTAAAACCGTTGCATTTTTTGTCTGAACTCTGCTTTCAAGCAAAGTTATGTTTTCTTCCATTTCGTTTCAACTACTCTAGGCTGGTAATTATTAGAAAAGTAATGTAAAGTCTCCACCTATCTACTGAAATACACCGTTCTTCCCTCTAAATGCTCCTTTAGTCTATTGATTCTATTCAAACTTATTAAGATTCCTGTTCCAACTTTTACCATAATTCTTCCTTACAGTGACAACTTGACAACACATTCCTATGACACACGTCTGCATTTTGCGACATGAAGTAGTCTGAATTCAAATGAGTACACGATTTTTGCGGGCAACTTTTCATTGGAACAAAATTCCACGTAACTATTCGCAATTCAAGATTCTACTTACTCTGGCGCATCTGCGCTGAACCATTTCCATATATTTTCATATTATATATCATTATCTTCTATATTTTAATATATCATTCTATTTACACACACACACACGCACGCACGCACACACACACACACAGATATATATATATATATATATATATATATATATATATATATATATATATATATATATATATATATGTATACACGGAAAAGATTTGTGGAAGGTTCCACATGCTAGATGATCGGAGCAACCACATGCTACTCATCACGCACATGACAGAGCACAGAAATTTCCAGGCGAGGGAGCAACAGAGGATCTAGGAAAAAGGCACTTGAGCTAGGGTATTGAGAGAGGAGACTTGAGATGGCACGTATTCTGATTGGCGTCTTCCAACGGGGTTGTGGGTAGCTTCGTTTCTTTTCGTTTTCGGTGAAACTGTGGAGTTAGGCAAAAATCGTTTGCCGCACACTAGAGTACTTTAGTAACATCAAGTATTTTATGTGTTACTATTTATTTAATCTAATAAATGTAATAAAATCCATTTTTGATCTCTGTTATACACACGGTATGTAGTGGCGTAATAAGAAACGCTGATCATGAACCAAACCTTATGGAAATTAATACAGTTCCTAGAATGGTCGAAATGTTTTGAATAGCTTCAGGGTGCACGTATGCCATGTGCTTTAGAGAGTCACATGCGATAGTCCACTGCAGTGCATCAGATGTATAAATTCAATGGCATAGCGAAAAATGTTGGTTTTTGATACAAGAACAACATCGGCACAAATAAAAGCATTATTTAAATGGGTTTAGAGGTACCACAGCTCCCAAAACACCCCACTTTTCGCTCCATTTTAGAATCTAACGAATAAATATTATTTAATGGTATTCTTATCAACGGGAGTTTGACTGAAGTGGTGCCTACGTCATGTCGCAACAATTGTATTATCATCAAACATTACTGATTTGAATGAAACTGTGTTCCGCATTGGTCAGAATATGGCCACTTTTACGTTAAGACCATAAAAATAACCTTCAATATAGCTCTGAAAATCTTTCTCCAAAGTACTTCTAAATGAGATAAGATTAAAGATAGAAATCTCTACTTCAAGAACCAATCTTTAAACAATTTAACTATTTCACTGCAAGTTGAATACTGCACTACGCGCCATCATTGTTAACGGCATTTGAGTCACACTGCTGTGTCTGACGACATTTGAGTCGCTGTGCTGTGTCTTGTCAACTCTTGTCCAAAACGCATCATCATAAGTAAACCTCCATCTGGATTAGGGAATAGATCCCCCAATTTCAGAAAAAATACAGAGTCTACATAGTACGTAACACAGTTTTAACAGACTTAAAATACATTTTTTAACAGTTAGAATTAACTGTTAGACACAGCACCACCTATTTTCGAACCACCCTGTCGCAACGAGATGAACGAACGCAAACTCAAACCACCCTCCGCAACGAGCACGACCACCTCGCCCCGCGCGCGTTAACGAAAACACGCGCGTGCGGTGGGCGCTGTCGACGCCACGCCCACCACGCCTCGCCACGCCACGCCACGCCACGCCGCACCACGTGCACGCCGCGCCCAACCGCCGCAGCACGCGCGCCGCCCCGCGCTGCGGTCGCTGTGTCGCGTTCGCTCGGCCACGCGGAGGCCAGCAGGGCGCGCGGTTCAGCACGAGTGGGGGCGGTAGCTATGGCGGTGAACGCGGCGGCGGGGCGGGGCTAAAGGCGGGGGTAACGGGGACGGGGACGGCGAGGACGGTGGATTTGGTTTTTTTTTTCGTGTTTCCGGGCGCGTCAACTGCTTTGGACATTAGTCCCGTTACTGTAGTGCATGTTTTTTCTCCGGAGATGTCGGTGATCTTCCCCCGCTGGCTGGCGAGATTTGCGGCCGACCTACAGTCGGCTGGTGGGGTTTCCCCCTAACCAGGACTCTCCAACCAGCGGGGCACCGCCCCAGCCGGGACAAGCTCTAAGCTCCAGACCGGCCTCCCGGAATATGTGATAGTGTAGTGCATGTTAGTGTAAGTGTGTGTTTAAGGGGAGAGGATAGGACACGGAAGAGGAAGGACAGATCGCGCGTGGTCCGTGGCCCGTTTGGTAGGGTACTGCTCCGGCATTCGCCTGGTGTTGATCGGAGAAACCACGTAAAACTACCGATCAGAGCAGCCGGCCGCTAGAATTCTCCTCCACGCAGCGACTGAATTCGGCCTAGCTGATAAGCTAGAGTCGAAAATCCTGCCGCCGTCAGGACTCGAACCTAGGACCTCCCGGTCACAGGCGCTGCAGTGGCATCAGTTGATGCACTGGGCTACCGCTCCCGGTGCAAGGACGGCGGGAGGGGGCCGGGACGGGGCGGCAGTGTCGGGGGGGGGGGGGGGGGACGGGTGGGGGGGGTCGATGGGGCCGGCGGCGGCGGGGAAACCGTTGGAGGCGGGGGCAGTGACGGCAGGGGCGGTGGCGGTCGGCTGGGGCGAGGACTGTAGCTTGGGCGTGGCCGGAGGGTGGTATGACAGGGGGACGGTGACAATTTCGGCAAACGGGGCAGGGATGGGGGGAGCAGAGGTAGCGGCGGTATGTTGTCTTCTTAAAACACATTGATCAAGAGCAGAAGTTACATTAAGTCTCACATATTTGTGGAAACATTAAAAGTTTTTAAAAAACAAAATGGAAGGAGACACAATGTTATGATTTTATAAATCTATGGCAGTACTAGGTTTGATGAATGGTAGTGAGAATTGGTCATTGAACAGAGCAGGACAACATGGATAAAAGCCAATATTTATTGCCTTTGAAAATACATTTTATTACATGTGAGCTCTTCTTTTTTCAAAATTTAAGTAGTATATGACTTAGTGTGGGGATCACAGAATTTTGAAAATGTGCACACAATTCACTTTTCCCCATTGCAGGTCATACGCAGTTTTAACTGTTTTTGACGTAAAATAAATAAATAAATAAATCCTAAATCCAGAGAAACGGAGAATTGAATAATCGGAAATGCACTTCTTGAGACGTTAGGCAGGCCATACTCTCGAAATAAAATATCTTGCCAATATGGCCGTCGAAGAGCGGTTTTCACGAATTAAGTGCGTCAGTGTTGTGAAGAATGAAAGATTTATTATACAAACGTCGTCCTTTGCGACCAGCACAGCACTGAACGAGGTGGTAAAAGATCCAAAACATTAAACGCTCTCACACTGCCCGTTCTTATCCATCCCCAATTTGCATACCCAGTAAACGACCCACAAAATTGATCAATATGATTAATTGTTGCTGTGAATCCTAGCGAAATTCTGAACAATATAATCGCACGTGAGATCGCGTCGTATCGTTGATCATAGTTTACAAATATTCAGAAACACCCCCCTAAAAATATTTGAGAATATTTTCATTGAAAACTATGTTAATTCGTCTAGTAATAATAACTTAATTAATTAATTAGTAAACAAGTCTCTAAAGCGAGACACAAAGCAATGATCAAACATAAAATCAGTTGAAAAAAAGGAAATAAAAAAATTAAATACTAACTAATGTTTAGTCATTGATGTAATATTTAACAGTTGCGCTGATTGAAACAATATTTGATTTTTACTACCTGAAGAAGATATTAATACACTTTGAATGCAAATTCAGTAAAGGGAGGAAAAGGAATAAATTTCTTCGACTTTTATCTTCTTTATAAAATGCATAAGTGTGCCGAAATGGGCACGAGAATCTAAATGTATTATTACGTACTAAACAATGGGAGAAACATTTCTGGTAGCTTCCTCCGATCTAAAACTTTTGATTCGAAAAAGAAGAGATATTTCGAGAGTCAGAAATTTATGGCATACATTCTTCGCAAGTTTTTGTTTTATTAGTTTCTTGCACATCAAAGAAATAAATATGTAAAACCAATTCAATGATCTAACTCTGAAATATATAAAATCATGTCTTCGAAGATATTTCACAAAAGAACATATCAAAATGTTTGACAGTTTAAAAGAGCTATTAATGCAAATATCATTCAAATTATGTATTACGAAAACTTTATTACACAGTCCCATTTTTAATAAACGGGAAAACTAATTCCGAATGCTCTACCGTTCAGAATGGTAAAACTGCTCCACCGGTTACAATGTTTTTTCCAGTTCCCTAAAAATAATCAATGTTAATGAGTACTTCTATAATGAATGTCAAAATAGAACGCCCCCAACAGAATATTTGCAAGCACATACAATGAACATTATCGGTTAGAAACTACGCGTATTGGCCGGAATATCCGCACTAATTCCTCAGCTAAACATATAAAATTTAATATTTTTTACTACACCCAGAAAATTCATCCTACTGAGTCAGCATCAAAATGTGACAGTGTTGCAACTGGATTTTTCATAGCTGACAGTCTGTGGCAAAATTTCACCAGAGAACGGTTATGGAACATGTCCTCTGCACAATTATTACTGGAAAATAAAAGAGAAAATCCTGAAATCCCAAAAGAAATTACATTTATTTTACAATAAATTTTCAACATCTTCAATAATACATACAAATTGAACATTTACATTACATTACGTTAAAATTTTCATTCGAGGACTTCAAAATTAGGAGTAATATGACACCAGTGAATTTTGACCCCAAATATTAAAAGATGCATAGTAGAATCAAAGAATCAAAAAAGAAAAGCTAAAGATGCTACTACCAGCACTAACAATGACTTGCGTAATATTTTATTAATATATTCTATTTATTAAAAGAATACATGCAACATAATACAACAAAAATGTCAAGTTCAGTTACGTGAGTTCAATGGTATCGAAAAATACAGCAAGGAGGGCAGTGAAAGTAGTTAAAACTATTTTTATCACCGCAGGGTGAGGTACGTTTTGCACCGATTATTAACCATTACATGCTTCTTTAAGCTTTTAAATAAAATAAAATAACACTCATTTTCATACGACGCTACGAAGTCTCACGTTGGTTTATTTGTACTCCGATTAAATGTATTGTTCATGCAAGGAAACGAGCTGGAAGGAGAGGGAGGAATTATCATCGAATTCGCTTTAATAACAAAAATTTAAGTCCTAACGAAGCTCTCCATTGGATGAGTGTCCCCTCTGTTTCCAGCAAGTGACTTAGAAGGGACACTGCATTTAAATCGGAGTGTACTTTTTAATTTTTAGTTTACAAAGAAACCAAACTTTTTGAAAACAATGAACTATTTTAACACAACAACTTGCAGAAACAAAGTGGCACGTCGGCGAGACGTTAGGAAACTGGTCTAGTTTTGCGCACCGCGAAACGCTCCCCGCCGTCGGCCACTTCGCATCGAGGGAAATACAGACACTCGCAGGAAGAGCGGGTCGTTGACGGGACAAAGCAGCGTCGACGTGCCGCGCGGCGCCCAGCACGCAGGGTGGAGCGGGGTGGGGCGGGCGGGGGGGGCGGGCGGAGCGGGCGGGACGGGGCGAAGCGGGACAGGGTTGGAACGGGACGGTGCGAAAGGCGGCGGGGCTGGGCGGGGCAGAACGGGGCGGGGTGGGGCGAAGCGGGGTGGGGCGGAACGGGGCGGGGCGGATTGGGGTGGGAGGGGGGGTGGGGGGGGGGGGGGGGGGGGGGGGGGGGGGGGGGGAGGGTTGGGGGGCAGGGCGGGGTGGAGCCGAGCGGAGCGGAGCGGGGCCGGCATTCTTCCGGTGGACTCTGCAGGGAGCCGTCTGCGCGGCGTGTCCTCGTAGCGGAGCTCGTCTCCGGGGTGGGCGCTCCATGCAAGTATAATTTGCGCCCGACGAAGGGCGATGGCGGAGGCGGTGGCGGAGGCGGTGGCGCCATCCTCCGCCTGCGCCGTCGCCGCTTTCTCGTCCTCGGCAGCGCTGCTCGCGCCTTCGCGGTGTGCAGAAGTGGCGTCCCCGCCTTGCCGCGCGCCTGCGCGCTCCCCACGGGGGCGTCCCCACAACACAGTCTCCAGGACGTAGCGGTTCCACTACACCGCGGCGACCTCGTCGCGAACTCGCGCAATTGGTGGATTCATGATTAATTGATTGACTGATTAGTGCTTCCGGCCGCGTCAACAGCTCAGATCGTTAGTCCCATACGTGTAGTGAATGTTTTATCGCGTGAAGTGGCGGTGATGTTTCCTCGCTGGAAGGCGAGAACGAGGTATCTCCTACCAGCGTGGCACCGCTCCAACTGAGACAAACTTTAAGCTCCCTACTAGTGTCCCGACATGTGTGTTAGTGTAGTGCATGTAAGTGTAAGTGTTTGTTAGTAAGGGGTGAGGATAGGTCAAGGAAGCGGAAGGAAAAATCGCGCGCGAACCGTGGCTCGTTTTTTGGGTATTGCTTGGGCATTCGCTTGGGGTTGTTCGGAGAAACCAAAAAAACTGCGAATCAGAACAGCGGGTCTCCAGGCAGAGGCTGAATTTGACCTGGTGTCAAAAATCCTGCCGCCATCGGATCTCGAAACCAAGAACCCCCCTGTCAGCGGCACTGTAGTGGCATCAATTGGTACCCTGTGCCACGTAAGCCAGTGCGAAACCGCCTGTCTTGTCCCCGCCATGTCTCGTCCCCGCCACGTCGACTAAGCCGTCGCCCAAGCCAACGTCACCTCCACAGACAACGTCGCCTCGGTAACTACCGACGCCACTAGTGGCGCACCCATCACTAGTACCACTACCGCTTCTATCGCCGCCACCGTCGTTACCTCCGGCACCACTGCCAGAGAACGGATACTACATAGAAAGGAAAGTAGAGGGCGGCTCCTTTGATCTTCAGTGAGCAACCATGCAGTGCAGACTGCCATCTTGAAACTGTGCAAAGGTCATATTGCTTCGGTCATTAGTACCGTTAGTGTAGTACATTTTTTTCTCGGGAGATGGCGGTGATCTTCCCCCGCTGGATGGTGAGATCCGGCGCCGACCTACCGTCGGCTAGTGGGGTTTCCCCATAACCAGGACTCTCCCACCAGCGGGGCACTGCCCCAGGCAGGACAAGCTCTATGCTCCCGACCGGTCTCCCGGAATATGTGGTAGTGTGGTGCATGTTAGTGTAAGTGTGTGTGTAAGGGGAGAGGATAGGACAAGGAAGAGGAAGGACAGATTGCGCGCGGTCCGTGGCCCGTTTGGTAGGGTACTGCTTCGGCATTCGCCTGGCGTTGATCGGAGAAACCACGAAAAACTAGCGATCAGAGCAGCCGGCCGCTAGAATTCTCCTTCAGACAGCGACTGAATTCGACCTAGCTGAAAAAGTTAGTGTCGAAAATCCTACCACCATCAGGACTCGAACCTAGGACCTCCCGGACAGAAGCGCAGCAGGAGAGTGATCGAGAGGAAGTATGGACTCCAGGCGGGCCGTTGCGGCGGTGGTGGCGGCGACAACGCACTACGCTCCCCGCCCCGGCAGTGACGTTCGTCCGTCGCTTTCTCCCGCCTCCGCTCGTCCTCATCCTCGGCGGTGCTGTCCCCGCCTTGGCGCCGCCAGTTTCCCAGCCTCCTCGGCCGCCGAAATCCTCCCTGGTCGACACAGTCTGCGTTATCTCCCCAGCACCACGCTGGTAACGTCTCTTTGGCCCCACTCATCGTTCCTGCTTCAAGTGTCCTTCCTTGCTTAGATATCGCTAGGGCCTTCGTTCCCCTACTGTTTCATCTTCGGTATATATTAATAAACGTCATCGTTATTTTGCTATTTTTTGGTCTAGTTAACTTGTTTCTAACATACGATTTTTTCTCGTGCAAATACATTTTTTGCCTCGTCTTCCACATCGTGAAAATATCTACCGTACCAGTATGAATATTACAGTTCTCAATTCTCTCAACATGATTCTTGTTTGTTCGATTTTTTCTTCTCCAATGCCGCCTCTCAAAGACCTGTACTATCTCCTTATTTCCTGAGCTTCCTTTACTAATCCATCTATCTCCTTCTGTTTTCATTCCTGAGATTCGTACAATGTTTTATTTTTAGAAGCATGTTTTTCGTGACCTGTTTTTCTTTGCCTTGATATCTCACGTCTTGCTTTCATTAATCTCCTCATGGCGTAAATATTTAAAGAGTTCTCATAAGCAATCATTAATATACATGGATAAAATTTTTCAGCTGGATATGGGATGCAATTTAGGAACTACTGACAAGTGAAATACATCTACTTGTATAAAAATAACTAAAATCTGGAATCATTTCAGTAGTTGAAAGTGGCTGGAACTATGATAGAGATATGAGAGTTAACCTCATCAAGAGTCGAAAAGTATTTTCCCACACTGAATAGAATTTATAACTAAAAATTTGAATTTTATAAACACACTAGATAAAACCCGTCACAATGATTCTGATGATTGATTAAAATGTTTTCACAGTGAACAGCAGATCACAATGTTACTTCTTTATTAATAAATTTAAGTTTCTTTATTTTCATTTTAAAATTACCATCAGTGTCAGTCATAGGTCTTCAAAATGTGATCTACAGTTCTCTTGGGGACAGCAAAGATGTTTCAAGGAATCCTTGAAAGTACCACCAGGTGAAATGTTTGGGCATTTTGCCATTTCCGCCACTGGTTACCACGTCTCATGAAGAAATTCCATTTAGTTTCTCTGATATTCGACACACAGCATTCTCGGAATATAACAGCGTGTGTTTCAAAGATTAGGCATATTATAAATATCTTTAGTTTTTATTTCTATATTTTAGATGTTCAATAATTTATTTGTCGAAAATCATGTATTAAAATTATATGATTTGTTATTAGTTGTTATGAATTGTAATGATAATATGTTAGGAATTGTAATTTATTTAAATGGGTCGCAAAGTAACCTAAAAAATTAAAGAGTCCGTTTTGTAAGTTATGTAATATTATTGTAATTTTTGTTCCAAGTGGTCACACAAAATCAAGACAGCCTCCGACTGAAATAAATTTAGGGACGCCTATTCACTGTAGCTGTATTTTGAAAATTCGATTTCCATGAATATCTAACCTGGATAATCTCTCTCACTGAAACTGCAAAACCAAATTAGACGCCGCAAAAACTTCCGAAGTGTACCGCCTGATGTTTCAATACTACCATAATTTATAGCAACCCGATCGGTGCTTAAATTGTTATTGTTTGTAGTATCATCCTATCTAAAAACTCTTGTTTGGGATTACGTCTTTAAAACACGAGTAATATGCAAAAATCGCTAAGTTTCCATCTTTCTCCACTTATCTAAACTAAACAAAACAATTGCAAGGGCTCAGGGCTCAGGAAATTATGTTATACGCGATGGCCATATAAAGATTATGTTTAAAATATAAATGATACAAACTTTTTTTTCTTGTGTGTATTTAGAGGTGGGAATATTTTCCTTTAAAAAAAATTTTTTTTTTTTTTGATCATGTATTCAATTTCATATCGAACGACACTAGTTATTACAAAAATTTAGCAAACACTACACTTGTGAATATATGTCGACTTCGGGGAAGATGAAGTGCTACTCATAAGTGCGTCACTGGTACTAAGGATTAAAAAAGTTGTGTCTACAAACTTCAAATATCTACAGGTCAATATAGAACTTAAATAATTTGCATTCACACCCAATCACATAATAAATTAGCCTAAGCCGGCCCGGTGGCCGAGATCGCTAACGCAGTAGTGTCGTAGTGATCTCGGACCGAAGGGTCGCGGGTTGGAGTCCCGCCTCCGGCATGGTTGTATTTGTGTTCGTCCTTTCACC
Organism: Teleogryllus oceanicus; assembly: GCA_964035755.1. Taxonomy (NCBI): domain Eukaryota; kingdom Metazoa; phylum Arthropoda; class Insecta; order Orthoptera; family Gryllidae; genus Teleogryllus; species Teleogryllus oceanicus. Next base: position 308,478,564 of record CAXIVR010000001.1, on the reverse strand, counting down.
CCTTATCATCAATCACCATATCGTTTCATCCCCATAGTTACCATACCGTTAACAGCAATAGTGGTCGCTAATGACCTTAGATGTTGATGCGACATTAAATAAACCAATTAAAAAAAATAGCCTACTTATTTGGTGTAAGGTTCCGTACTTTCAACATCGTTCAAGCGCTACAGCTGCCGCCTTTCAACCTTCCTTACTGCCACGAATTCCTTGCAACTGTCACACACCTGCCCCCGCAACCGTGTTGACCTCGCGGTCCGTTTTCGTCGCAATACTCGTTGCCTTCCCCACCCCAGCGCACGTCTCGTCCGCACGTCGCACGCGTGGCCCCAAACTTCCTGGGCGGAGTTGTCCCCGCCGTCCCATTTCGTCGCGCAGTCCGCCACGACGTTCGCGCATCGCCCTCACGCCGCCCCGCTGCTTCTCCGCGTCGCAACTGCCGTTGCAGCAACCGTCGACGTCGTCGTTGTCCCAGTTCTCGCAAGTCGTGGCGGTGTGGCGGGGGGAGATGTCTGCGAGAAGGCGGCGGCCGCAGTGGTGACGGCGGGGCGAGGAGAGAGTGTGGCGGTGGTGGAGTGGCGGTTGTGAGGGTGGCGGCGTCGAGGGCGGGTGGCGCGGGGCGGCGGGGAAGGGCGTTGGGGCCGACGGCAGCGGTGGTGAGGACGGCGGAGTCGAGGGTGGCGGTAGCGAAGGGGGCAGGGGCGAGAGCAGCGGGACGAGGCGGCGGGGGCGGGGCCGGGGGCGGGGGGGTCGAGGGGCGGTGGCGAGGGAGAGCGGTGAGGACAGCGGTGGCGAGGGTGAGAGAGCGAGGGCATGGACGGAGCGAAGGGTGGCGGGGACGAGGGCATCGGGGCGGGGGAATAGGGATGTGGACAGTGGGGGGTGAGGACGTGGGGGCGGGGGCCAAGGCGGCAACGGCTGGAGCAACAGCGGCGAGGGCGAGGCCGACGTGGGCAATGCAGGGGCTAACGCAGGGCTGGGATGCTGGCGTGGGTGGGGACGAAGGCAGCGGATGCGAGAATGAGGGCGGCGGAGCCGTCATGAGGGGCGGTGAGGACGGTCGCTGTCGACAAGCCTCCCTCCATCTCCCCCTTCCCATCCCCCAGACACGAGGGGGACATCGCGCAGGGAACGAGGTGCAGCAAACACAATGAATATTTTAAGAATCCATGCGTCTGGCTTTATCTACTTTTCTGAGGCGTGTCAAATCCGCATGAATACAAATGAAAAGTCGCTCTCCGAAACATAATAGTTCCATCACGTCCCGAAAGAAAGTTGTGAATTGGGAGTTTTTCGGAACTGATATTTAAAAAAGAACGGCCAGTGGCCACTTAATGTTGAAGTGCAGTTCTAAAATGTCCGTTGAACAAGAGAAATGATTCCACCATTTTCCTGAATTTCAGTGTGAAGGGAAGTTCTTTTCATTGAAAATCCTAAATCGTCCCAAAACAAATGAAGCGAATGAAAGGAAGGTTGTAAACCTCACATGTTGTGGGAGGGTGAAATGTGAGGGAATGATGCAAATTTGTGAATATTTTGAACTAGAATGAAATAAAGTTCTCGCAATACGACTACCAGTATAAGCTCGTACCTTGTTACAACGCCAAGGAGACTCGAATATTCCACTGATTCTTTTGAACGAGAAAACCTCACCGTCATCTTCGAGTCATCGTTCGCTTTGAGACATATGCAGCTCCCAGGCGGGTGATGTGGCGAGTAAGTCTACACCCGACGATTCCGCCACATAAGATTGCCAACACTCGTAGCAACAATGCCAGTAGCAACGGTCATCGTGACAACCCACACCGAAATTAACGTCTGTTTACTGACAATGAGTAATTCGTAAGTGCTAAAATAAAGTTCTAGTGAACGAAGAAACCCTAACTGGGCGAAATTGGACCACTTTCTGGAGAAGAATTTCACTGACTGGCTGCTTTGATCGGTAGATATACGAGGTTTCTCCAATCAACAATAAACGAATGTTGAAGAAATATAAGAACAGACCATGGACCGTCCTCAGTCTTTCCTTCAGTTTTGTCCCTTCCTCTCGTACATATACACACATTCGCAGTACACTACCATCTATGGCGGGTGGAGAGCTTAGAACTTGTCTCGCCTGAGGGGGTGCATGGCTGGAGGAGATACTTCCATTGAAAACCCCTGCAAGTCGACATATAGGCGGAATCTAACTTTCCAGCGAAGGAGGAACACCGGCATCATTCGACATATGACATGCAATACGCAGACGGTCCTGATGGACTCACTACTTGTCGCGTCCAGGTTGAATACTTTCTCACTAAGTGAAGAAGCCGCGGGCAAGAGTATCCTTCCGTAGTACGCTTTCTTTAACATTTTATCCACTCGCCAGATCACCAATGATCAGAACATGGACAAAACATAACGACTATCAATATTACAAATTGCGACCCGCTGATTTCGGAATAACACAAAAGGTACAATTCTACGCCTTGTCTTGAGGAGAATTCCAGCGGCCAGCTGCACTGATAGCTGCAGTTTTCCATGGTTTCTCTAATCAACACCAGTCGAAAGCCGGGGCAGTATCCAAACAAATGGGCGCGACCTTTCCTTCCTTTTCCTGGCCCTCTCCTCAACCTGTATTAACACACACTTACACTCTCATCTATTACACTACCACAATTGTTGACCAGTCGGGAGCTTAGAGCTTTCCCGATTGGCGCGGTATCACGCTGGTGAGATTTCCTGGTTGTGGAAAACCTCCAGTAAGTCGCCGTAGGTCAACGCCGGATCTCACCTCCCAGCGGGGGAAGATCACTGCCAACTCCCGTAATTTACGGGTCTAATGACCTTAGCAGTTGACGCACTCGGAATCCCCAATAAATCAATCATTACATCTTGCGTCATACCACGTGAACTCGCGTTAGCGTAGTTCCCGAAGAAGCAATATCCGTTTTACGCAGTTCGAAACATTTGCAGTGAGAAATCTCAAGCATTGCATCACCGCTTGTCACGAAAACAATTATTGTTTTCGTGACAAGCGGTGAGGGTGATATCGTCTTTTATGTCTGCTGCTGCACCGGAGAACAGGGTTGCCCAATAATGACGCACGGATGTTTAGTTCGAACCGCGAAGTCTGAGAACAGGCGCATTGCGAGTCCCAAATTCAAAAGCTGTGAAATAACAAAATACGATGTTTTTATGTCACCACCACCCGTATTTCCGATACGACTAGTTTACTAGCTCCCAAAGCTTTGCCCGAATGCTTTTAAAGTGCCCCTGCGTTTATGGCAACAGAGCAGGGCACGTGGCGCAGTACTTTGTCGCATACGTTCTCGTGTTTCGGTGGTAGGTACGGTCAGCGGAACATTCACACTGTCCGCTTCAAGGTGCGAGATAAGTGCGTGACCGGGAATAGAAGTTTTTCGTTATCGCAGCAACATCACTACGTCAACGCAGCGCAATGCCCTTGTGTTTTTTTGTTTTTTGTTTTGTTTGTTGTGTCTCAACAGCATCAAACAAAGTTTCCCTATTCTGAATTGTGATAAATAAAGTTAGAATTGTTGATGTTGGAGGAGGCGTTGGATGGTTTGGCGGGCTGTTCATGTCTCTGAAGTGTCGTACGTCAATCATTATTTCGTATCACTGTACACTTACAACTTCACAAAACCACACATAACGAATCATTGTGTTAACGCACAACAATTTTAACAGGCCGTATGCAAATAAGTAGTAGGTGAAAAACGCCTATAATTAATAATCCTATTCCGAGAAAATTTATTTCATTTTTACGTGAATTTGGTTGTTTTAAGACGAAATTGTATGGACGTATGGAATGGTATTCTTGTTGTATTACGAAAAGTACTGAACGACGCAAGATCGATACCACAATCCACCGACTTGGGTGTAAATCTCGACTAGCTTCTAAATTTACAAGAGTCAACTGCGTCCGCTTTTGCTTGATATCAGCGTCATTAAATGACGTTAAGAAATATTTCGGTATTGTTAAAAAGTTATCGCCGCCAATCAAATCAATCAGCCTCTACGCGTGGTGTATAATGTATAATATAGTTCGTATGAAGTGAAAATTATGCCCTTGTGTATAAAGAGAAATGCCACGAGAAATTTGTCGGTGCTGCTATGTGCAAAGAGGAACTCTAGACACGAGAGTGCGAGAATCAATAGTCAATCAGGATGACGGCTTAGGGTCGAATATTAACAGTGAACAGAAATAGAATACAATATATGAAAGAGAAAAGAAAAGATATCCAGGAATCATAAAAGAAAATGCAGATGAAATCTGAAAAGGAAAAGAGACGAAGCCATAATGAAGTAGTAATAAAACATTAACGCTGATCCAAACACAAATGTTGTCATTTAGAATATCAAGTTGATGTGAAATGTATTATAATAAATTTTATATTTTTATTACAATCATATATAATTTGGTGAATCTACAGTAATGATAGACATAGTCATAACAGTGATAATGGTATTGTAATAAATGTCTTGATGTGCTCTCGATAAGCACTACAATATTGTTTCTTAGTAAATCAATATTTCTTCTTGATTGTCAATATATGTTTACAAATAAAAGTATCCAAAGTTTTTTATGACAATAATTTATTCAGTAATATCACAACGTTTCGTAATTCGTTTTGTTACATCTTCAGGTGCTACACTTAGTGAGGGAACGCTATCCCATTGAATTACCACATCAGCAGAACATTCAAGGAAACATTACGAAATACCTCACCCTCACACAGTTGATACCACATAACTTTGTATCGTGTGGTATGTGGTATCAACTGTGTGAGAGTGAGGTATTTCGTAATGTTTCCTTGAATGTTCTGCTAATGTGGTAATACAATGGGATAGCGTTCCCTCACTGAAGTGTAGCACCGGAAGATGTAACAAAACGAGTTACGAAACGTTGTGAAATTACTGAATAAATTATTGTCATAAAAAACTTTGGATACTTTTATTTGTAAACATTGTTTCTTTTTAATAAAAAAATGTACATTCGTTTACGTACTAGAGGAGAAATAGAAACTAATATTTGAAAAGTGGTGTGGGGGAAATCTGCAACGCTCTACGATATTGCGAGTCGTTCTTGTCCATCATTCACAAGCCGAGAACGAATATTCTCGCCAAAGCAGCCGTCGAGATTAAAATTTGGTCAGAGATTACTGTATGATCCATGTACGTTTTCTGAAGCCCTCACTTCGCTAGAAGCGAGAAGAGTGGGACTTCGTTCAACTACAGGACTGTTATATCAAATCCGTAGCTCCTTTTTCGATGCTCGTAGTTTCTATTGAACTGGAGAGAACATTTCTTGTTATCAGATTTAGCCAACAACACTCGTTAATATATTTTATTCTTAATGCAACTAATGTAGAAAACGGGTAGGAGGGAAGCTGTGCCAGGGCTTAAGAAAACTTGGGAGGATGACATCGAACTCGCTAGGAAACTACGAATATCGGACCTGGTAAAGTAACAACCGCTAGCAACCGAGTCTCAGCTCCTTCGAAGGCATATTATTAAGAACAAACATGATCCTCTGTTGATATTAGGCTGGAAAAGAGAAAAAAATATCAATTTAGTGGTATATTTCGAGATGCAAGCATTATCACTATAATGGGAGGAGAAAACCCTTCATACCCTAACTAAAACACGTCATCGCGTAGTGTGCGTCATATCGTATTTAAGGAGATACGCTTAGTGCAAACATGTTTTATGGTCGATGAACCCGTTCTTAGGAAACATTCGCTTATATAGTAGTTATGGGCAGAGGTAATTTGGAGGAAAGATGGTATCAGAAAATCTTTCTGTTGCAAACACATGATACGTAACAAACCTCTAATGGTTTGAGTCAGCATACGGATTACAAAATCAACCTTTTATAAAAGATTTCTTATCAGACGGTTATCTTTACCTTTTAGAGCAATATCTGCACATCACGAAAAATGTTTGGCAGGAAAGGAAAATCATTTTTTTAATGAAAAGGCGCAAGCGGCCAAAAATTCAAAGAAAGCGAGTTGGAGGAAAAATGGATTGCAGATTCAGGTTTCCAGTAAACATATCACATAACAAGAAGATGTGAATAATCTTAAACGTAAGATGGGTATGCAACGAAACATCTAGTAACGAAATATTTCCCATAGCATTGAGTGTCATCGTATGACCACAACAGGGTGCTACCCGATTTTCTTCATTTCGTAAATGCCATTAGTTATTAGCAGTTCTAAAGTTCATGACACGTCGCAATATTCTGCTGTCCTGAACATTTTTGACATAGTATATCTTTTCCTAAGAGAAACATATAATAATGCTGCATTTATTTGGCATGGTGTACAATTGATATCTCATCATTTCTTTCGCATTATTAATGACAAGAAAGTAATTCTCCCACTACACGTTTACATTTTGTGGATTTTCTAACTAAACGAACTCAATTGACTAACTTTTAATTCAAATTCTTGCAATCATTAATTTATATTTTAGAAAAATATTTTATTCATAGTTCGTTGTATGAAACAAATGCATATGTAACAGCGCGAAACATATAATTCTCATTTTACGTTTCTCCGACTGTCCAGAGACTGTGCATAAATCATTGTGAACGAGTAAATTACAATAGTTCATAAATATTGGCGAACAGTTCCAAGCAGAAAAGCCTGATTCTGACGTTGGGGATTTTTCACTAGGAGATTTGTGATGGACACATTACATCCGATTGTCGTATCATTTAGCTCGCACGGCTGCCATTGCATTTCGCCGTCATTAACATTTGACAACCCTTCAGATGTTTTGAAAATCCCCAAAGGGCTAGTAATTCATTTAATGGGAAATGCAATTGACAATGCATTTTCCTTGCGTATTTATACAGAAAGCGTTCACATCAAAACTTTTCCACAATTTTCCTCCATTCGACATACTGTCATGACTAATGACACTGAACGACTCCTGCAATACTTTATACACATACGACCCTTTAGGAATTTGCCTTCATTAACAAACTTTTCAGAATAATGCTTTATATTATTATGTACACGCGAATAAATAAGTGGCAAGACCAAAGACATAGATGCTGGCAATAGTAATGTTATTTCAAATCATGAGGTTTGTACAACGTCAGCATCGCACATGTGCAAAAAAGTACGGTGAGCTTACACTTACGTGCACTGCACTCTCACCCATGGCAGGAGACCGTCGAGAGCTTAGAGTTCATCTCAGCTAGAAGGTTGTCTCACCGCGAAAAACACTTAGAGGGGCATCTCGTGAGCTGACATGTTGTGCAGCGTAGAATCTCACGTTGAAACGGGGAACACTGCCACCTCTCGGACCATAACATGCACCACTTCCGTCACCAATGACCATACGAATTGAAGCGTCCGGAAAAGAGTAAATACTTGCTCACTTGCAAACCTAATGTGTTTAAGCCCAGTACTTTTCCAGATTGGCAGATTGATTGATTGTTTGAGGTTTCCGGTCATGTCTGCGGTGGTCAGTAGTCCCGTTAGTAGTGTAATTGTTTTATCGCGGTAAGTGGCGGCGTTCATCCTCAGCTGGATGGTAAGTTCCAGCGTCTACTTGCGAGGTTTCATGTACAAGGTATCTCCCCTCAGTAAGGTACCACCTCAATCTGGACAAGTTCTATGCTCCCGACATAGTGTAATGCATGTAAGTGTAAGTGCGTGTGTACGGGGGGAGGATAGGACAAGAAAAAGGAATGAAAGATTACGCGCGGTCCCTGGCTCGTTTCTTAGGGTATTCGGTGGGGCATTCGCTGAACTCCAACCGGTAGCGGAAGCTCAGTGCATCAACTGAAATCACTGCAGCGCCTCTGAGCGGGAGGTCCTAGGTTCGAGTCCTGACGGCAGCAGGATTTTCAATACTAGCTTTTCAGCTAGGTCGAATTCAGTAGCTGTCTGGAGGAGAATTCTAGCGGCCGGCTGTTCTGATAGGTAGTTTTCCGTGGTTTCTCCGATCAACACCAGGCGAATGCCGGAGCAGTACCCTACCAAACGGGTCACGGACCGCGCGTGATCTGTCCCTCCTCTTCCTTGTCCTATCCTCTCCCCCTACACACACACACACTTACACTAACATGCACCACACTATCACATATTCCGGGAGACCGGTCGGGAGTTTAGAGCTTGTCCTGGCTGGGGCGGTGCCACGCTGGTGGGAGAGTCCTGGTTAGGGGAAACCCCACTAGCCGACGGATGGTTGGCGCCGGATCTCGCCATCCAGGGGGGGGGGAGATCACCATCTCCCGAGAAAAAAACATGCACTACACTAACGGGACTAATGACCAAAGCAGTTGGTGCGCCCGGAAACACGAAAAAATCAATCAATCAATCAATCAAAAAAGCTGAACTCGACCTCCGATTTAGCTAGATTTGAAAAGTTCACCACCGCCAGGACTGGAACGCTAGGACTTGTTGGTCAGATCCATTCCGGAGTCAGCCGCGATCAAAAATTTCAGCACCGTCGGGACTCGAACACCACGAATTGTCGCTCAGAGCAAGTGCTGAGACAAGACAATGTAGGCTCTGAGCTACATTCAACCGTTACAAACACACCCGACAACGCACCGACCCAATAGCAGAAAGCTGTTGGGAAAGCGAGCACTCTTACATGCCATCTCTCTCCACCCGCATCCCCAGCTATGCAACGCCCTCCGGGGCCGGAAATTAACACCAGGCAGCGCGCGGCGGCTGCTGGCCAGCTGAGGGAGGGGCGGCGCTGCTGGAGGCGATGGAAACGACGGGCACTGTGGCGCTGGCGGAGGTCACACATATGGCAGCGACGGCGGCGGTCGACTCAACGTTTGATTGATTGATTTTTTCGGGTTTCCGGGCGCGCCAACTGCTTTGGTAATTAGTTCCATAAGTGTAGTGCATATTTTCTCGGGAGATGGCGGTGACCTTCCTCCGCTGGATGGCGAGATCCGGCGCCGACCTGCCGTCGGCTAGTGGGATTTCCCCTAACCAGGACTCTCCCGCCAGCGGGGCACCGCCCCAGCCGGGACAAGCTCTAAGCTCCGGACCAGTCTCCCGGAATATGTGGCAGTGTAGTGCATGTTAGTATAAGTGTGTGTGTGTGTGTGTGTGTGTGGAGAGAGGATATAACAAGAAAGAGGAAGGAAAGATCGCGCGCGGTCCGTGGCCCCTTTGGTAGGGTACCGCTCCGGCATTCGCCTGGTGTTGATCGGAGAAACCACAGAAAACTACCGATCCGAGTAGCCGGCCGCTAGAATTCTCCTCCAAGCAGCGACTGAATTCGACCTAGCTGAAAAGCTAGTGTCGAAAATCCTGCCGCCGTCAGACCTCCAATCTAGGACCTCCCGGTCAGAGACGAATGATGGAAGATCGCGGGACGCAATATCTTAGTAGCTCCTCCTACTATCCTTACTTGCCAGAATTCATTCATCGAAACTGATGAATTTATCATGAAGGTGGATCTTTGGAAACGAGAAGAGCATATTATTGGTGTATTAACGACATTTGATGCAATTTCTATCTCACAGATGATACTGAACACTATCCCAATAGTTGACAAATACGTATTTGACTTTTTAGATGAACCTTTATTAGGTATTTTAATCAGAACGTCCGGCCGCTAGAATTCTCCTCCAGAGTGCGACTGAATTCGAACTAGCTGAAAAGCTACTGTCGAAAATCCTGCCAACGCCAGGACTGGAACCTTGGACCTCCCGGTCAGAGGCGCTGCAGTGACATTAGTTGATGCACTGAGCTACCGCTCCCGGTCGGCACAGCCTTGAAAGCGTGTATTTTGACACTTACTGGAGCAGGAAAGTGCGTAATCGATGTGTAACACGGACGTTGGCCAACTTGTGTTGGAGCTGATACCAACATTAAAAGTGTAAAAACTATTTCCCCCTAAAAATTCAGGTAAAGTGTACTTCAAATTTCAATTTAAATGAATAATTTTTCTTTGAGGAAGAATCATTATATTGGGACTTGTTATTCTGAGTGAACAGAGGGGACACTTAATATTCGATTATGGTGGGATGTTTGTGGGATGTACTTGAATACTTTGAATGTCAAAGAATTCACTTTGATATTCCCACGTGATTTGCGGTCAATTCTTAAAGTATCCTCACATGCTGAATTAATTCTTACAATATTCTCCCTAGTGACAACATTGGAAGAAACTAAATCTCTCATCAGGAACTATCTGCTATAATTTGATTTGATTTACTTTCGTCAAAGAACAGTAAAAACTGAAAAAGTGTAATCTATTCGGGTTCACGTGAATTCCAGAATCTCTTCCTCACACTTTTAGTGTATAGAGCTGAATGAGGAATAAAAGTACAAGCAAAGCGAGGTTAGCATCATTTTCCTACCCGTAACTGCCTCACTGAATCAACACTGCCGAGCCATTTTAGGCAGACGCTCAGCTCATAAGCGTCGCGGAAGAACACACTTCGAGAGGCGATGCGGCTTTCTGCGACCCAGCTGCCCAACTGACTTAAAACATGTAATACAAATCGCCATCGCCCACTGAATATATGGTACAAGGATGTGAGTACGCAATAAAGAATACTACTAAATACAAATATCTGGAGTGATATTCACAGAAGGAAAAAGCCGAACAATAGCTTCAAAATTCAATGCTGTATTATGGAACAAAAACATCAGATTAGAAACGAAAAAGCACATATTTAAATCAATGATTGAAAGTTGAACAATATATAGCGCGGAAGTCTGGACTTTAAGCAAGCACACGAAAAGCAGAATAAAATCGGGAGCAAATAGCTTTTTGAGCCGATGCTGCAGGCTTACTCTACAAGATTGAGTAAGAACAGACGTCATCAAAGAGAGAGCAAAGAGAGAGTACAGGACATTCTTACTGGCCAGTTCGAAAACGAAGCAACAGCCACGGTATGGACACCTAAGGAGACTTCTGAAGACTACCTCTGGAAGTTTGACAACAGATTCAAAAAAAGAAGAACATGGAGACCATACGCAAAATGGAAAGGCCAGATACTTAAATCCATGACGGTGTTAAATATGGAAGAAAGTGAAAAGTCAAGAAAATATGACAAATGAATTTGCGATAGATGGCATAAGCTGTAAAATGTCGCTACTATGTGTATATTGGGGATAATTATTAAATTTATAATATAAGTATTCAACTATTTCTATTAAATTAATCAGAAATTTGCAGCGCGTTTCTGAACCTAATATTTTATAAATAAAGCACTATTTATAACATAATTTTATTATTATTATTATTATTATTATTATTATTATTATTATTATTATTATATTATTATTATTATTCCTTTGGTACTGGAACGCCGTTCCGCCGTGTTCCATCAGATTGATTGATTGATTGATTCGTGTTTCCGTGTTTCAACTGCTTTGGTCATTAGTCCCGTAGTGCATTTTTTTTCTGGGGAGATGGCGGTGATCTTCCCCCGTTGGATGGAGAGTTCTGGCTAACTTCCGGCTAGCTTCCCCCTAACCAGGACTCTCCCACAAGCGGGCACCGCCCCAGCCGGAACAAGCTTTAAGCTCCCGACCGGTCTCCCGGAATACGTGGTAGTGTTGTGCATGTTAGTGTAAGTGTGTGTGTGTGTAAGGGGAGAGGATAGGACAAGGAAGAAAAAGGACATCGCGCGGGGTCCGTGGCCCGTTTCTTAGGGTACTGCTCCGGCATTTGCCTGGCGTTGACCGGAGAAACCACGGAAAACTACTGATCAGAGCAGTCGGCCGCTAGTATTCTCTTCAAGACAGCGACTGAATTCAACCTAGCTGAAAAGCTAGTGTCAAAAATCCTGCAGCCGTCAGAACTCGAATCTACGACATCCCGGTCAGAGGCGCCGCAGTGACATCAGTTGATGCACTGAGCTACAGCTCCCGGTGAATGCTTTTGTAAATACAAGAGCTTTTGTAAAGTGACATACCTCCATAAAAAACTATATTTCAGGAAGGGAAAGTTTTCACATTCACCCTTATAGCTTAAGATATTATTTAACGCTTTTCCGATATCGTTTAAAATAGCGGATTTTTAAACACAAAATTAGGCAGCATGATCTAGAAATATCATAAGAATAATCATACTTTAATACATACAACTAAGAAAAACGGAAAAAGGGTGTCGTCGCTTTGGAAATCAGGCCTTCATTTCCGCAGAGCGTGCACGTGGGAGTGATCTAAAATACCGAGAAATGGGAGCGGGCTGGGAATCAGACTGTTGCTTGCAAATTAGACTGCAGCAAAGCGCACGTGCCTGCTGAATTCGCAGAGTTGAGGGAAGCTGTGCATTACCTGGAATGGTTTCCTCAAGGGGCTCACGCGCTATGACAGCAAGCACAAAACCTCCGTCTGAAGTAAGGATGCGAAAACCAAAATAAAAAATATGAGCTTTGGAACATTGAAATATTACAATAATATTCGTGGTTTCAATATAAATTTCATGATACATTTAAATTTATATTGACGGTTTAAATATGAAGTTGTATTTAAATTGATATTATTGGTTTAATTCTTTAAATCGAATGTTCTAAATGTATTAAAATTTATATTTGTGATTAAAATATAAATTGCAAGTTATATTTAAATTTACAAACGCGGTTCATTGGTATCATTTCTTGTTTTCTTTACTTTGTACCACTGACTCTTGTTTATCAGTACGCCAGATACTTGTTCTTTTCTTCTGCTAATTTTTACTTTGTGAATGTTTTCTAAAGCCGACAGTTTGTTGGTGTTTCGCATCTGTTATTTTTAGAAAGTGTAGCCAGTATTGATTTTCTTCAGTAATTTTGAAGCACGGTAAATTAAAATACCCATCCAACTAATTACATCACAACCTGTACTGAGAAACAAAATATTACGAACAGAAAGAAAAAAGGGATATTATCTCTGAATGTAATTTGTAGAAAGGAATTTCATTTCACCAAATGGAACAATAAAAACAGCAAACATGTTTTCTTTTTTCGAGAAACATTTTTCATTGAAACAGCATGCGAGAATTCATTTTCAGTTACATTTATTATTTCTGCTGGCTATAAAGACTAATATTGTAATATGTATTTATTTAACATCAAAAACAGTTAAAAACTGTGAGTGGCGTACAATAAAAAAAGTGCAATGGAATTTATAGTAGGAATGTAGGCAAAAAATTGATAAAATATAGAAATAAAGAACAATTGATCAAAACATTTTATTTTCATAATTCATTTAAATTTTGACGCAAATTCAATAGTCACAATTTTTGCATCAAAGCAATCATATTTCAATCAATGCGCTAAAATTTTCCAAAATCGCAACGAATCTACTGGACAAAATGGACAAAGTAAGCATTGTTTATCAGATAAAATGCAGTGACTGCCTCCTCAAATACATTTCAGAAACAAAAATAAACTTGGAGGCGTACAATCTGTGGAATTTACTACCGGCATAGCTCTTGTTATAAGTTGCCCCGTAGCGACCAGCCAAAATGGTCCATTTTTATCAAGCTATTTTAGATTTTTATTTTCTTTCACTTGAGAATATAACAAGGTTTTTAGTTATAAATGTTGTAATTCACTTTTATCTTGCGTTTGTAACGAGTGGAGCTCGGTAGTGAACTTTGAAAAACAGTTATCGTGAACTCAGTTTGCAAAATCGCTGCCACACGACTAGCCAACAAAGTAGGCACGAATAGTTTTAAGTAATGTCATATTTTATTTTGGAAAATTGGAAAACCTGAACATGGGAAGGAGCCCAAGTTACTTACCTACATATTAATAAAGCAAAATAAACAAGGGTGAAGTTACTGATTCATAGGAATTTTAATTAATTATGTAAAAAGTCAAGGGACGCTATACACATAATACCAAAATAATTATTGGTTGTTCCTATCAATCAAGCACTTGTACTTCTCCCCCATACGTCACATAGTAGTTTGTACTGTTATTGTGACCAAATAAACCAAATCACTTATAACTTTCATCACTTATAAGGCAACACGATTTTCAAAACAGAAAATATTTCCATTGCATTTGAGGTTAAAGGGCATTCTTAAACTGTGCAATACTGTGTTAATCAGTTGAAAGTTTCTATTTGTTCCTCACAAATCACCTCTACTTTTAACAGCTGAAAGTCCGATCAGCAATAACATATTTTTCTCTTAGTGCTTGAAGGTCGAGAACACTATGAATTTTGTTAACGAAGTCGTGATAAGGTATATTTATGCCACACACTTTTTACTATTTTCTTACCCTTAAACAATAAACATTATTTTGATATGAACTTTACATAGTCGTTTTGAGATATTTCTGTAGAATTTGCATTCATATTTTTAACGCCGGAGTATTATTTTTTGCCTTTGTGTCGTGCTGGCGAGACACATAACCTGGCAACGTTTTGAGCTCCAGAATCCCTACTCCCACCCTTTTACTATACTTAGTTGAATTATAAATAAAAGGTAGCAATGAGCGTTTCAGGCAACATTGATAACGAATAAACAATATCCTGTCTTTTAACATGTGGTCTCTACATATATTATTAAGTAGTTGCTGTTAATTACGGCTCTGTAGAGTACATTTCGGCGAAGTTCAGGGGAGTGTTAGACATAACAGGATGAAGATTTGGGAGCGATAAATTTCGAATAAGCACATTAAGCAACCATGCAGAGTATTCATTTCCAAAGAGAAAAAAACGTTGGTTTTAAGATGCGGAAAGCAGCTTTAAGAGGATCATGGAATCAGTCCCACACATCATACATCGTCCTCACGTCAACATGGGTTTCGTTCTCGAGTTCGGTGAGCTAGAAATGATCCGCTTTTATAAGTGACGTCATGGAACGAAAAACAAAACACTCAGAATTCCACCAGCCTGTCGATAAGCCTAGAACCCCGAAGTAATGAGAAAAGTCAACGGTTCGTTGACGTCTCCACCAGTAGAAGATAAAATCTTATGTTTTTATTATCAAAGAACACGGGATAAATGAAAGGGAAATAATGTTTACTGTAAATTATTTTTCAACATTCAACATCAAAGAAAAAGTTTCTCTCTAACAGAACAAGTATTTGTACTGACAGATCGATTTCTAGAAGCATGCAAACAAAACTAATGTGAAGTATAAAATGACAAAATAATGTGAAGTATAAAATGACGTCAATAATGGACCCGTAAGGACGATTCGTTTTCACATACATCTGATCTCATCTCATGCATGTACTCTGGGTTTCAGTCATAAATACCGATGATCTTTGACATTTTTATATCTTCTCAAATAAAAACTATCCCAGAATTTCAGGAAGAATGTAGTAATTTTTCCTTACATTGTTCATGCCTTAAAGAAATAATAAAAAAAACTAATTTTCTGAATTTTGATCAATTGAAAGTTGAATTCAGTCAAACCTTAAATGGAACGTCCATTTAAATGAATTGAACACAAAATTAAGTTCATTATGCTACGCGTTCATAATTCTCGCAAATTCAGTCAGCCTTCATACTACTCGTTGTGTATACTTCGCGAATGTTCATTCCCGCCTGAGATATGGCATAATATTCTGGGGAAATACATCTTATAGCTCCCAGACTTTTAGATTACAAAAGGAATTGTACGAATAATAACCAAATCCCACCCACGTGATTCATGTAAGCCTCTCTTCATTAATCTAGGAATTCTACCATTACCGTGTCTTTTTATTTACGAATCAGTGCTTTTTGTAAAAAATGACTGGCTCAAGGGCGGGAATATTTTTTCAGAAAATGCCGAAATCTATTACTATAACACTCGACGTAGAAATCATATTCATCAGGTGACAGTATCAACAGCTCATTACAAAAAATTCACATACAATACATGTACATTATTTTACAACACTTTGCCAGATGACATTAAACGATTAAATTCACTAGAAAAGTTTAAATCCCAAGTGAAATCGTTTCTGCTGCATAACTGTTTCTATACAATTAGAGACTATACTGAGCATCACAAGAAAAGTAACATTAATTTTAACAATGATACATAATGCATTATTTACCATTTGGACTGTATAAATGAGTATAAACAACCTGTAACAACTATTGTACTACAGCTTCCGGGTCAATGACCCCATCTCGATCAGGTTTTTCGTCCAGTTTCCCTGATCCATTGAGCAAATGCTGAGATGGCCCTTGTTTTGTTTCTGGACATAAATGTAACTTCATTTTCTGTGCACGTCTTCTAGAATTCAGTGGAAATACAATTATTCAAATTATCGTTTCCATGTTGTCTGGCTTTTTCCCTTTCATAATTCAAAATTAATTGCTTATTTATCCTTGAAAATAGATTTTATTACATGGGAGTTTTTTTGTTTTTTTTCTCCCTTTCAAATTCAAAATTTATTGCTTTTTATCCTTGAAAATAGATTTTATTACATGGGAGTTTTTTTTTGTTTTTTTTCTCCCTTTCATAATTCAAAATTTATTGCTTATTTATCCTTGAAAATAGATTTTATTACATGGGAGTTTTTTTTTTTCTCCCTTTCAAAATTCAAAATTTATTGCTTGTTTATCCTTGAAAATAGATTTTATTACATGGGAGTTTTTTTTCTCCCTTTCAAAAATTCAAAATTTAAGTAGTATATGACTTAGTGTAGGGATCACAGAATTTTGAAAATGTGCACACAATTCACTTTTCCCCATAGCACGTCATACGCAGTTTTTAACTGTTTTTTGACGTAAAATAAATAAAAAATCAATAGAAGTTAAGCCATCAGCTTCATATGGCACTTTCGGAGAAATAAGGGGAATGCAATTAGAGGAAACATATGATACGAAATTAGCGAACACGAAAATACTATAAAATTGTTTCGTAAAAATGCGCCCGCATAAGCAACCATTGGGGATTATGTTAAGAAGATTACAATTTACAATTCTTACAATTTAAGGGTAGACAACACGGATTAAAAGATGATACTACTAGCCATGCATTTCGAATCACTCATTATGTTATGACAATAATGTCTAAAGGAAGACAAATTCAGCCCTCTGGAAGAGAATTCTAGCCGCCAGCACAACACCAGGTGAATACTCGAGCAGGACCCTAACAAACGGGTCACGGAACGCACGCGATCAATTCTTCTTCTTCCTTGTCTTATCCTCATCTCTTACTCATAAACACACTTACCATAAATACATGATCATTACACCACGCCGGATGCTGGGGGGCCAATCGGGTGTGGGAATTACAAGCTTGTGGGAGTTACATGGTCGGAAAAATCCGTGCAAGTCGACGAATAGGTCGACACTGGATCTCGCCATTCAGTATGGGAAGATCACCGCCACCTCCGTGTTAAAAAACGAGCACTAAACTTACAGGACTGATTAAGCAGCAGACGCGTCCGGAAACACTAATAAATAAATCAATAAACCTACGGGAACACTGGAAATGTACAATGAATGGATATTAAACCTTAGGATCATAATGAAAATGTCTAAATGTTGCATGAACAGATGTGTCACAGGTGACCGCGAATTCGTCCTCAAAACCACTAATCATCCGACCGAGACTTAAGGTCAGTTTAGCACATTTTCTGTTTCTAGTGAGTTTCCTGTTTTCCCACAGTTTTCAATTTCAGGTTTTTAATTCATGGTTATCAGCCATTCAACTGTAAAAAAGAAAAAGAAACCATGTTTTAAATTCCTTTTAAAAAGAAGTTATAGATTGTGAGAATTAAGGACAATCAGGAATTTGTTTTTGTCCTTTCAACATCAAAATTTTAAATGTCAAAATATTGTCTTAAAACATTGCTCTAGATGGAAATAAAAGAACTGGAGAAGTTTATTTTATTTTTGAAGTTTGATTTTATAAATGTCTATGTGAAATCTGCACAGTTTTCTTAGGTTCTCATTTTGATACGCGCAAGAAATGGGTAGATTTCGAATGCCCCTGGCTGTCAGGGTGACGCCGCGGCGAAGACCAAAAGGCTACGTTTCGACCATTTTGTGGTCTTTTACGGGTCTTTTTCAGCCTTTGCACGCGTCCCCCATACAGCCGAGAGCTTTCTCATGACTGGTCGCGGGAGCGGTGGATATCACGAGTCGGTGGTTTGCATACTTGTTGGTGGTAGTATGAAATCAAAGCTGTTGTTCCGTGCATAAGCCAACATCTCCATTACACGGGAGTGAACATTTATTGTTGAATGCTGTCAACAACACCCGTTTCTACCATTATTCATATCACCATGTACTCGTAGAGTATTGCGAAGCTCATGAAAACGCGCTAAGAATATACCGCCTCCCCAACCATACTTCACAAATTTTTTTTGACTGGTTCCCCTCGACATAAAAAGTTAAGAATATAAAGGAACATTATATTAAACCGGAACATTCAACATCGACATGGCCATCACCACATCTGAATGCATCTGCTACTCGGTTGAAGCTAATAACCGGGAAAATGTTTTTTTTTCTATTAAGGAAAATTCATGGTGAAAAATTATAAAGTGTGCAACGAGAAACCTATTTGTCAATCTGCGTCTTGCGCCGGCTTCTACATAAAATATTCACAACTAACTATATACACGGATTTTGTTTCTCTGTAAGACAATTAAATCAGTAAAGTACTGAAAAAAAATTACAAGCTTTGGTGCATAAGTTAACATTGTTTAATCGTTCTGAAAATGTGCTCTTCATTTTTGGTACATTTAAAAAAATTACAAGTGGAGATTGAATAGTACTTACACCCTTCTAAACTAAAAAGCATTCCAACTCAAATCTGGTGAGTGGAATATTCGAGACGAAACTAATATCGCTGTTTTGAGGTGTCTGCAAATCCATCAGAGCAATAGCCCTCGCGGCGGGCACCCAGGTCGCTGGGCAGCGAGCAGTCGTCGGTGCTAATTCGAAAAGTGCCGGGGCCCGGGTTCGCGCCGGCATTACGACACGAGTGTTATTGCGGCTAACCGGTTCGTTTTCTTTTCGCTCCCTTCTTTCTTTTTGCTTTCATTCACGCGGCCCCCTTTCCTTCTCTTTTTAGTGTTGCGTCCATACTACTGCCCCGCTCCGCGCCTCCTCCCGCCGGCCCCGTGTCGAGGTCGTACATTTCCTTAATTAAGTCGCTAAGTATAGCGTATGTAGTTGCCAGTCAGCTACTGACGCTGCGTAGAATAGTTGTCCCTAGACGGGCTCTTGGTTTCTTCGTGGTATAACCAAATACTTATCGGTTATTTAGGTTTGATTGATTGATTAGTGATTCCGGGCGCGTCAACCGCTGAGGTCATTACTCTCGTAAATGTAGTGCATGTTTTTAATCGCGGGATGTGGCGGTGATCTTCCCTCGTCGGGTGGCGGGATTCGGTGCCAATCGACACGTCTGCTTGCCGGATTTTCCCCAACCAAGTATCCCCCGCCAGCGGGGCACCGCCCCCAGACGGGACCAGATCCATGCTCTACGTTGCGATGTGTGGAAGTGTAGTGAATGTAAGTGTGCGTGTAAGGGGTGAGGATACGACAAGGAAGAAATAGGAAAGATCGCGCGCGATCCGTGGCCCGTTTCTTGGGGCACTGCTTCGGCATTCGTCTGGTGTTGATAGGAGCAACCACGTAAAACTTCGGATCAGAGAAGCCGGCCGCTAGAATTCTACTCAAGTCAGCAGCTGAATTCGACACAGCTATCGGGATAGACCCAGCACGGGACTCCAACCCAACGGCCTCCCGGTCGTAGACACTGCAGTGACATCAGTTAATGCTGTGAGTCAGAGCGGAGCGCACAAGCCTCGGCATGTGTTCATAGCTTTAGAATATGACCTAACGCTGGACACCCCCAAGTACAATTGTATCGTACTTGAAGCTAAGGACGTCATGATTTTATCCGGATGGCGCCCCCATTTGCATGGTAGGGTCTCAAATACGTTTCGGCCATCCGGTACCATTTTGGGGTTTGGCAGATAATTATCGGTAAATATCAGGATAATTCCGACATGTTGCATTTCGCCATGTCAGTAATTACAATATATATTTTTTTTTCGATATTTCACACGGAAATTTAAAAAAAAATGTTAGTCAGCAAATTAGTTGCATACCGAGCGATCAAAATCTCTCCACAGTGGTTGCTTGAACATTCCATCACATTGTCACTGTAAAATAATTGTTACTCAATTTTTGTTTACGGCTAAGAAACAAAATCTGCATTGTCTTTATTCAGTGTATAATTAATTAACAAAATGCACAATTTGTGAAAAACGACAATTCACATTTCTATAAAAAAGAACGCCTTACATTCCACAGTCCATTCAAATCAACCACTATTACGACCCCCCATCCAGCGAATCATTTAGGAATCCCACGAATTCGGGTCGTAAAATATGGTTACTTCATTTATGTAAATATATATTTTGTCTAAGTAAATATACCTATAGTATCTCTGTAAATCTTCACTTATTGTATAATTTAAAGCTAGGTTTTTTATTTTGTATGTTCTCAAAAACTTATATTGTGAATGTTAAAAAAATAAGAATATTGTAAAAAAACACGCCACACATAAAAAAATACTATGTAAAAATAAATTATAAATTCAGTATTGCTAACCATCACAACTGGTTATCGATGGTTAGTAATTCCAAGAAACAACAATGTAATTATCTCTGTAAAACAAGTTGGGAATAAATATTATTATTATTATTATTATTATTATTATTATTATTATTATTATTACTACTTTCTCCGGAGCGTTTACTATCAGGCGACAAACCTCTCTATACATATCGTCGATGTGTGCGAAAAATTACACCTCAAAAATAACCATTTTGCAGTAGAACATGTTTTTAATCTGATCGCCTATATTCTCAATATTTTATTCTATAAACTCAGGATTCAATATGCCAATCTCTCGTGAACTATCTTAATGAATATTTACTAGTAAAATATACTATTCTCCAAATGTTTACTGAAATGAAAAAAAAATTACCATTTTTGGGATTCACAATTTTGTGCACCTATGATGACTCTTGATTTAGAAAGAGTGTGGGCCACAGTCGAAGATCATGATGGTGGTGGTAATAATAATAATAATAATAATAATAATAATAATAATAATAACAATAATAATAATAACGGCGCACCCACCCCACCCGGCCGCCCAGGCCGGACAATATTTAATACCCAACGCACAACATCGCGATGTCAATGCCCTGATGAAGCCTGCGACTTGTCAGGCGAAACGTCGGCCTCTCAGCCCGGACAGCGAAGAAGTTATCGACTCGAGCCGCGGAATCCTACGCGTACAAATAATAATAATAATAATAATAATAATAATAATAATAATAATAATAATAATAATAATAATAATAATAATAAAATGTAACTTGTGATTATTAATGGCGAGACTTCCGCCTAATCACCTGATATGGAATGCAGCGTGATTTGCGAGACCCCAGCCACACCCCCGAGAATAAACCCGACCGCAAAGTGCCCCGTGAAATCCGGCGCAGTGGAGCGACCGCAGCCGCCTGCCTCTCGCGACCGTCCGGGAGATGGGCGAGACGTAAATCGTCGGACGCCCTCCACTCGCCGAAATGATACGGGAACGAGTTCTGTAACGCTAGCGCTCCCCGCTGCGACTGAGATCCGCCGCTTTATTAACTATCGGAATTTGAGGAAATAAAAGCAAATACATTCGAATAATTTAAAAAATTCCTATGTCGTGGAAGACAGATGGAGTTTTGTTACTCGTGGAAATGCTTACTAAATGCCACACGTGGAATTGAATAAATAAATGGGACTTGTCAATTTCTAGACCATTTGGACTGTATAATTCTAAACAATATGTAACAAGTATTGTATCGCAGGTTCTGGGTCAATAACCCCAATCTCGATCAGTTTTTCGTCCAGTCTCCCTGATCCATTGACCAAATGCTGAGGTGACCCCTTGTTTTGCTTCTGGATACAAATGTAACTTCATTATCTGTGCACGACTTCAGTGAGAAATATAGTTATTCAAATTATCGTTACCATTGTCGCGGCAGGAAGTATTATTCCTAGACAAAGGTCATCATGGATAAGAGCCCAAAATTTACTACTTATATATATTCTTGAAAATATACTTTATTACATTGTAGCGTTGTTTTGTTTTGTTAAATTCAAAATTCAAGTAATATATAACTTAGTGTAGGGATCACATAATTTTGAAAACGTGCACAGAATTCACTTCTCCCCATATGTAGATAGACGGAAGGAAGGTTTGATATTGTGAGAGAATAATCTGAAGAATACATTTAAGTACTTCGATAATATCGATAATACTAATACAAAATAAAATACATTTACGCACAGTTCCGTTTCATTTTATTCACATGGCAAAAAAAATTCATTTCAATTTCAAGTCATGGGAATAGCGTTCTTAATCATGTCCAGAACTTTTCATGTCGTTCAGGCCACAATTCTTGTAAACTAATGCACTGATATCATAAAATTGATAGACCACACTAAAATAGGGGTTAGCACTCGGCTTCCGCCTCCTATACCGAAGTTCGGATTAGGGCAGTACATTTTCAACGAGCGGAAAATCCTCAGTCTCCGTGTCACGTTTGGGAACTGTCGGATTGCATTCCGCGGTCCGGTTTCCCCCTCACACCCGCGCCCCAGATAATCCTCTTTCACTTTTGGCTACCTGAGATGGCAGAGCCCGATTGCATCCCGGCCGGTGTTGTGCGACGGGGAAGGACGAAACAATTTTGTTAAGTTTCCATTCTGAGATAAGCAAATGCATATTCGCGCACTGGTTGAGAGAAACCCTCAATACAATTTTTGGAACTGTACGTAATTTAACTAAAATATATTTATTTTAATTCTAGATTTTTTTAGAGGTCTCTGGTATATCGTTTTTGCTTCCTAGGCATATTTGATAAATGGGCAAAGGTGGTTCAAGGAATCAATTGATGTCACTGCTGTGCCCCTGACCGGGAGTTCCTGGGGTTCCAGTCCTGAAGGTGGCAGGATATACGACACTACCTTGTCAGCTACGTCCAGTCCTGCCTGAAGAATTCTCGAAAGAAGAATTCTAGCTACTATGACCCGCAATTTTTCATTGTTTCTTCGAACTGCGCATGATCGTTCGTACCTCTTCCTTGTTCTCTCCTTTATTTACCCATACTTACACTCATATGCACTATACTACCACACATGTCGGGAGACAAGCAGGGGGCTTAGAGCTTGTCGCGTCTGCAGGCGTTACACGCTGATGGGAGATACCTGAATGAGGGGAAATCACAGTAAGCCGACATAGGTCGGCGCCGGATCTCATCATCCAGTGGGAGAAGATCACAGTCACCTCACGCGACAAAACACATTTACGGGACTAATTACCTTAGGCGTAGACGTTCCCGAAATTATGCAATCTTCTTGATATGGTAGGTAAAAGGCATTGAAAATGTTGACTGTGGGATGGGATCAGGATATGTCTTCCCATTTGTAGGGTGGAGAGGAAACCTGGATATATTTTCCGGAAAATTTAATCCTCGAAAATGATCCGTCTCAATCAGATTCCACATTCACTTAGAGAGGAAAAAATAAGAGTAATGGATAAATTAAAGCGAGATCTCAGTGATGACGCTTCCTGGCGGCGAACGTGGAAGTGAAAATGCGTTGGGCAGCCAAGTGCAGAAAACATCGAAAATGACCAGTCCATCAATTAATCCCAGTCCAGGACGGGCAACGGATAAATTTCAGAGCCGAACAGAAAATATTACATTAAATTTACAAGACAAGCACGTTTTAGAATGGAAATTCCACAGCACTAACATTCATCAAGTTTTCATTTCAACAGTGAGCGAAACGAAGACAAAAGTTCGGGTGTTCGAGCCCAACGATGATCTTCTAATTTCCTATTTAAACACTGTGACACTTCAATTTCACGAGTTGAAGGGCTAGGGGGGACAGTGATCCAATCGGGAGCTTCGTTACAACTTAATTTTTTGGTATTAGAGCTCCCGATTGGATGACAATGTTTCTCTCCTTCCAGCTCGTGACCTTGAAGTGCCACTATGTTTAAATCCGAGTATAAGAGCCCTGTTGTGGCCACAGGTGTCCGTCGTGGCGCCACGAGGGAACGCGTTGCACTAAACGAGGGCCTCTTCGGATCAACAGGGGGCGTGGCCAGCTGTCGGCACGTTTACCAGCAAGTGTGTGCCTGTTCGTTCCTCTACCGCTGCGGGTCTGCGCTGTCTGCCACGGCGCCGGTGGGGCGTTGCTCGCACCTCAGCTACCACTGCTGTTGCCCACACATCCGACACCGTCTTCGTTCATGCCGCAGTCTTCTCATCCGTTGCCGACCCATCCGCCATCTCCGTGTATCCTGTAATCATCTCATCTGCTGCCGCAGCCACTATCTTCGTGGCTCCGATGCTGCCGCAATCATCTCACCTGTTTCTGACACATTGGCCACCATCTTGCTGGAGCTCCGCACATCCGCCATTATCCTCACCTGCTGCCGACCACCCCCCATCCTTTTCCCAAACTTGTGACACCATCTCCGTGGGTGATAGTCATCTCATCCGTTGCCGACGCATCCGCCACCATCTCCGTGGTGCCGCAGTCGTCACATCAGCTATAGTGCCACCACTACTATCTCCACTGACGTCACCTTCGTCTCCGCAGTCGTACAGTTGTTGCTTTCACCTAAAGACTACGACCCTAAAACGGCGTCCCAATCGTGGAAGCTAGTGAGAATATCGTAAGAATAAGACTTATTCACAATCGCCAAGCCACAACCATAGCCATTACTCCATCCTTTACTGTCGCCACCTTATCATCATCATAAGCGCTATCGCATTCTGGTATCAAACGCCATCTCTCTGCAACCACCTGCAACCACTCTGCCAACTCTCAAGTGCCTCTGAGCGACAACCCTTGCAACCATCTACCACCATTGGAGACCCACTGGTACCTCTTTCGACAACACCGCCACCATACGCCGGCATCTAACTTACACCCCTCTTGCCGTCACTTCGTATGACGCTGCCGCCAATCTGCACGCCACCTCTGGTGACGCTGCCCCTACTCGCCCCGACATCAGTGACGTCATCACCTCTCTTGCTATCGGCAGTGCCACTGCCATCTCTCTCCTCCATCTCGATGCCAGATCTTGCCACCCTGTTTCCAGCCATAACCTACGCTACTTCCATGGCGCAGTTCCTGCGCAATGTCCCACCGCCGCGTCCCGCCGCCGCGTCCCGCCCCCGCGTCCCGTCGCCGCGTCCCGTCCCCCGCGTCCCACCGCCGCGTCCCGCCCACGCGTCCCACCGCCGCGTCCCGCCGCCGCGACCGCCACCACGTCCCGTCGCCGCGTGCCGCCGCGCGACCCGCCGCCGCGTCCGCCCCGCGTCCCGCCACGCGTCCGCCGCCGCGTCCTGCCCACGCGTCCGCTCACGAGTCCCGTCCGCGTTCCGCCCCGCGTCCCGTCACCGCGTCCTGCCGACTCGACCCGCCACCACGTCCGTCGCCGCGTCCCGCACGTCCCGCGGCGACTTGCTGCTTCCACTCGCCATCGTCCGCCTTCTCCATGCGAGCTGCCACTTGGGCCTCCCCCGCCTCCTGTTCTGCCCCGCAGCGTGCGTGGCCGGCGCGGCGGGCTGGCTCGCTGGGGGCAAAGCGCAAAGGCCCCGGAAGCCCGGCGGCGCGTATCGCGAATCAAGGCCGACGAGGCGGCCTGTGCGGGGTGAGGGGCCAAAAGGGGGGGAAAGAGTTCGGCGCAAAGGTGACGCGAGGTGTTGGGGGGGGGGGCGCGGAGATGGGCGCGGGGATGGGCGTGGGAATGGGCGCGGCGCTGGGCGTGGGGATGGGCGCGAAGTTGTGCGTGGGAACGGGTGTGCGGAAGGGCGGGGGAGGCTGAGGGCAGGGCGACACCTGTGGCGGGGCGGGCAGAATGGTAGGCCGAGGGGGGGGAAGGGGGGGGGTGGCGGGGCGGGGCTGGGACGGGGGGAAGCGGAGGCGGGGCGAGGCAGAGGAGTGGCGCGGTGCGGCGGCGGCGGGGCGAAGTGGAGGTGGCGCAAGGTGGGGGACGAGGCGGGATGAGGCGGGATGAGGCGGGATGAGGCGGGGTGAGGCGGGGTGATGCGAGGGCGATGCGAGTCGGGAACGGGGCGGGTCGAGTTGGGGGCGGGCGAGATGGGGGCGGGGGATGGTGGGCAAAGCCGAAGAGGCGGGCCATGGGGGGAGAGAAGGGGCGGAGTGGAGCGCGGCCGATTTGCCGGGTCATCGCCCCGCCCGAGATGCCGCCTCCTGGCCCTGCGCCAGCCTCGCGCCCTCCGCTCTCCACCTGACAGCGCGTTTTGTGTGCCTCGGCCCCGGCCTAATTTGCATCTGGGCAAACAATGTAACTGCCCGCCGCCACCTCCTCGTTTCAATCATCCAAACGCTCTTCTTTGTGCGGGGGCAAAAGAAATGGCGGATTATTCACGGTGTATCGGAAATTAAGGAAAAGTTCCAAGGAGCGTTGCAGCCGCCGAAACAATAATTAGGAAAAACGAACTCTTTAAACGTATGGAGTAAATGACAAAAAGAACTTTATAATTAAACAAAAGCAATTATTTGAAAATATGTTTTCTTCTCGATTATTCGAGGGAACCGTGAATGACAGTTTTGGAATGAGTAGATAGAGTTAGATATTTCCCACGGGAAGTAAATTCTCAAACACAAAATATTAAAAAAGGATTCGACGGTGACATTTACACGATGAAGTGACATTACAGGACAAGAGTTCAGACGTGGACCAAATACAAAACGCGGGTACAAGTTTGAAAAACTGTCAGAATTCAATAGAATGCAACATTGGAAGTCATTTTAGAAGACTGTGATTTTATAAGAACGACTGTACTACAGAGACGAAGAAGATAGATGTCAAATCTATAGTACATTCTTAGGTGAACAGACCGGAGGATCACTTTCTCGTGTTGAATCAAACGTAATCAGGGACCTCTAACGATATAGGAAAACAAAATACGAAATGAAAAGTTAAATTGTAACTGCAACACGACAATTTCGCAATAAAAAGACATATTTATTCGTAAACATATGCCCTTCAGAGATATTCCAAAACTCAACTTGCAGTTGATTTGCGCACACGAGAATCCAGGGGAGGGGGGTCAGGTACGGGTATCAGGTCCTTGTAATCCTAGGTATTAAGATATTTTTTGTTTAATTACTTATTTGCCCCTATTTAAAGTCGTTAATTTGGAGAATTAACACATATTAATTGGAGAAGGAGCTCTTCAAACTATCTAAGCAACCCTGTAAATGGTTTAAAATAAAAACAATAATTGTATTAATTAATTGAGCCATTGAAGTTATAATTCCATTCTCCTCATATGTTTTATTTATTTCTAGTAAAATGTGTCAAACGTAAATAAAAACGTTTTATAGAAAAGAAGGCCCAGAAAAGACTAGAATCGTAATTTCCCCCCTATTGTTTATGACGCTTAAAACGAGCCAATGAGAATAGTAATATTTATATGAATGGAAAGGTTAGAATAACATTCGCCACTTATTTCTCAAGATGACATAAAAAGCAATTGCAAAATGAATAAAATGGAATTTTAATTTTCTGAAATTAAAATGGAGATCTTTGTGGAAACAAATCTATAAAACAATGGTATTTTATTTAGAAGAAAAGAACCGTGTTGTATAGGAAAATAAGAATAAAGAATTTAATCTGTTAAAAAAACCGTAATCTATTAAAGCAAAATTAATGTCTTTAAATTATATCAAGAAAGGTTTGAACCTAAATTTTTTAGAACTAGTCCAGAACAATCTAGAAAAAACAGCATTCATCGATGCGTCTTCAGAGAAATGAAATGAGCTATTGACCACCTCTGCAGGTGCCTTAAAGCCCTAAAAGCACAGCGTGTATGTGCGAAACATACCTCACAAACCCGATTTTTAAAGAATTCTTTTCGAATTTTCTGGCTGAATCCAAAAGTAAGTCCAACTACCACCAGAAGACCTAGACGCATCGAGTGAAATCTAGCCCGAAATGTACCGGAAGATGTCCAGTTGTGTAAATTACGGACTGACGGACGGACATGGACAGGTTATCTAATGACTGCATGACGAACATTTATTTATTTAGTCAAAAACTGTATGTGACGTATGGGGGAGAAAATCATCTGCGCACGCTTTCTTGAGTTTCAGAATCCCTTCCCAACAATTAAACTATTAATAGTTGAAAGATGAAAAATAATAGTAATAATAATAATAAATTTAAAAAAGTGAGAGATTAACATTTCAAAAACTAGATATTTTCGTTGCTAAATTATAGAAAACTTATTTTTAACGGTAAAGGAACGAACAGATTTGATTTTTCTGTATTGTTAACAAATAGAAACTCACCCTAAGCTCTACTACCACTACAAGCAAAAGGTGTTCAACAAAACGTGCTCATAGTGAAGCTACATTTACGTCCAGAAGAAAATCAAGGGGCCATCTCAGCATTTGCTCAATGGATCAGGGAAACTGGACCAAAACCCGATCGAGATGCCGGTCATTGACCCGGAAGCTGAATTACATTATTTTTTACAGGCATATTGAGTATTTTTTGAAATTATACAATGCAAATGTAAACTAATTCATTATACTATATCTTGGTTTTGTGAAAGTATACATTATTTTTTCTTTTTGACGATCAGTATTGTCTCTAACTGTATAGAAACAGTTTTGCAGCAGAAAAGATTTTAGTTTTAACTTAAATTTGTGTACCAATTACTTTTCTTTTAATTCATTTCTTTTAATATATATTTATATAATATATTAAATATTTGTAAATATATATAATATAATATTAAAAATATATATAATATAAAATTAAAAATATATATAATATAATATTAAAAAATGTATATAATATAATATATAATATATATTTAATATTTTAATAATTACATTTCCTTTAATTCGTGTATTGGATGTGCCAGTGCAAGTGTGATCTCGTTTCTCACCAACGTCGTACGATGCGTGTAGCTCAGCTGTGGAGAATTAGCGTTCCAATGCGCTTACGTATCAACAGGACGCAGATGCGAAGGAAAACAAAACAAAAATGTTTCTTTTATTTAGGAGCGTTGTTTGCTCTTCAAAGGACTGGAGCTCTTACACAATCGACCGGCTTTCTGTATGAAGACTGTTAAGCGCTTAGGGCCTGAGCATTGATGTGACACAGGGCCTGTTTTTGATCTCTTCATCTTTATTGTGATCATCAGTATCTCAGTCTTTTCGACCATACCTGACAGGAATTATTTAATGGAAGGGGAATGATGATTTCAAATGATGATGATAAACATGATTTGAATGATGTAGCAATGGTGGAATAAAAAACAAGGAAGCAATAAAAACTTGAGAAAACTTGCCGTGATCTCGCTCTGTTTAGCACAAATTCCACATGGATCGAGAGCGGTTTAAACCCCGTTACCCAAAGATAGAAGATGAGCGACCGTTTGTAAAAAATGTTATAATTCTGTGATGATTGATATTTTGTTATATTATCATCATCATTATTATTATTATTATTATCATTATTATTATTATTATTATTATTATTATTATTATTATTATTATCATTATCATTATTATTATTATTATTATTATTATTATTATTACTGTACTATCAATATTATTTCTAATGTGCCTAGCCTTGTGTTTCGTAAAATGTTGAACTGCTGTGAATACGAGTATACATTCATCCTCAGACTTCAAGAAAATCGTGCTTTAAAAATGATACGCGAGTCGTGACGTGATTCGAAGGAACCAGTTTCGCGTTTATTTGAAAGATCTGTAATTACGGGGGGAGGGATGAGAAATGGAAAAAAGGCAGATGAGCACGCGAATCTACGTGAAAATGTCATGCAAACCTGATGGTTATTTCCGGTAGATTTCATAAACTAACTGCTGCATGTTTCATCGAATTGATCGCTTATGTGTTTGGAGACTTTGCCGGTCTACCTTTAATTATATAAGGCCAATTATCAAGACTTCGAAGAAAGGTATGCGTGTGTACTTCTGAACATATATATTTATTTTACAAATCTCTCATGCAACACACCGTATCTAGGAGCGAGGTACAACACGGGATATATATTACATACACAAATAAATTTTTAATATTACATAAATATACAAAAGTCCACTCAACATCACTCATAATATTAAAAATTAAAAACACGTTAGTAAAAATTAAAAGGCCAAAATATATCTAATCTACGAATAATAATGTATATATGTTTTGTACTAAGTAACGAAGTAAATGTAGGAACAATGATGTATGTGTGTTTTGTCCTAAACCTGAGACTAGAAAAAACAACTTATTTGATGGGCGAGCACGAAAAAATCTTCAAACTGCTTTGACCAATTTCCGATTAATCGATGAAACAATTATTGTATAAATGTTACGCCCTGTGATCCAATTTAGCGGCAGCTTTGGAGCCTTGTCAGAAATCTAGGTTACTGTTCAAAGTTCTACTTGGATGTTTCCCTTCCATGTTGACGTTTGCAGTCCACAGCAACCATGTAAACACACAGTATCGACTTCCGAGAAACTTCGATGATTGCTCAGCGTACTGAGAGTCTGTAAGTCACTAACTATTCAATGTTTAATAAAGAGAAGATAGAACAGTGCAAGAAAATAAAATGACAAGGCAAAGTACATAAAGTTGAAAATATAGTACAAACTAGAAAGAAACTGTAAATGCTCATATTAATGAGATGACTCGAACAACATTTGAGTAATTAATCAATATTTTCAAGATATATTAGAGACGCATTAACATTACTTTCTTAGCAACTATTCATTATTTTACATTAACATACATTTCTCCAATTAGAGGAGATAGAGTTTTAGAAAACATTTTAGGGACTCGGACGACGCGCGATCATTCCTTCCTTATTCTATCCTCATCTCTTACTCACACACACTTACACATATATGCACTGCCGTACCACCGTCTGGGGTGGGAGATACCTGGTTCTGGAAAAACCCGTACGCCGACGAATAGGTCGGAGATGGATTTCACCATGGTCATACATGCACTTCACTGTCTCACCTGTCGGGAAAACGTAGCTTGTCGGAACTGGAGCGCGGTCAAGTACTTCGATCAACCAGCCGAATGTACCAGCCGAATGTAGGAGCAGTACCTTAACAAACCTACCATGGTCTGCTTGTAATGTTTCCTTCCTGATTTGTAACCACTCCTCTGCTACACACGCGCAGTCAAACATATATGCAAACACCAGTGAAGAACTTCGAGATTGTCTCGGTCAGAGTGCGCTGGTGCCCCGCTGGACAGACGATACCTGGAGAGAGTGTCGTGACCGGCCGCACACAGTCAAAGCAGCCGCCGCCGAGTGACGTCAGCGGAGCGTTACCGCCCCTGGCGAGAGAAGGAAGCAACCGGTGCGAGCCGGCTGGGCCCGTCACGCCCGAGCAGGCGGGTAGAGACTCGACACCGCCCCTACTCCGCAGCTAGTCGGCGGGCCTATAGCCCGGACGGGCTATAAGATGGCTCCGACTCGACGCCAGGGCAGACAGCGAGCGGCAGTGTAAACGAGTGTATCCTGGCTAGTGTATTGGTGATAGAAGTGTGGCGAACTACTACTACTACGACCACTTGTCCTACGGAGTTGGAACTCTCCTGCGGATATCCGACTACTTGGCTGTTTACTTTTTGTTTTCTGGAATAAAAAACCATTTAAGAATCCTTGTCTTTTATTGAATACTACAGAGAGAAACCCCGCAAATCGTTTTGTAGATAGTCGTTCGGACCTGATGTTTCGACGGAGGAAGAACACAACCACCTCCCAGAAAATAGCATGCACTACACGTACGGCACCAATTACCTACATAGTTGAAGCGACCGAAATCAACACTCATTCACTCACTCACCTTCGCGACGGGAGAAAGGAGGGATCCTGCCCGTCCCCCTCGCTCGTCCCAAGTGACGCCTGGGGAATATTAACGGCGGAGCCGTCACGAGGGTAATGGAGCGCGGCGCTCGTCACAATTAACCGGCCGCCTTCGGCGATTTCCCGCGCGCTCGGTTTCCACGGCCGCCGCCTCCCCGGCCGAGCGTCTGTGCTGGGGCTCGAAGGAAGCCTGCATCGTAAGGTTGGTTGGCTCGTTGTTAGTGATTTCGGGCGCGTCAACTACCGAGGTTATTAGTCCCGTAAGTGCAATGAATGTTTTCCCTCTGGATGTGATCTTCCCCCGCTGGATGGCTAGATCCAGCGCCGACCTACCGTCGGATAGCAAGGTTTCCCCAACCAGGCCGCCCCAGCCCCCTCGGCACCGCCCCATCCGAAAGAAGATCTAAGCTCCCGACTGGCCTCTAGGAAGGTGTGACAATATAGTGCATGTTAGTGTGTGTAAGGGGCGACGATAGTATAAGGAAGAGCAAGGAAAGATTGTATGCGGTCCGTGGCCCGTTTGTTATGGTACTGCACCGGCCTTCGTGTGGTGTTGATCGAAGAAAACTACCGATCAGAGCAGCCGGGCACTAGAATTCTCCTCCAGACAGTGACTGAATCCGACCTAGCTGGCAAGCTAGTGTCCAAAATCCACCATCGGGACTCGAACCTAGAACCTCCCGGTCAGAGGCGATGTTGTGACATCAGTTGATGCACTGAGCCACCGCTCCCAGTCCGGGGCTCGGAAGAAGTCTCCATCGTGAGGTTGGTTGGTTAGTTGTTACTGATTTCGGGCGCGTCAACTATCGAGGTCATTAGTCCCGTAAATTTTGTGTTTTCGTCCCTTGGTGAGATCAGTCGCAATTCTAGAAAAGAGTTGGTTGAAGAGGATTGAAAACTTGTTCGGATTATTTGCTTCTCTGTTTTTATCCTTTAAAAAGAAAGATTACGAAACATTACGAAAATGAGGGTCATCACGTAGCCTCAACGCCATTTGAATTACAATGTAGTATGGAAATCCCATTAACCCAGACACATTCATATTAGAGTATCTATTATCAAGACAGATGCTCTAACAATCTGATTTATGGGGTCACTACATTGTCCGAGCCACGAAATGGATTGTCTAAATGCCCCTGTTCACACGGGCATCAAAATCAAGCCCATTGTAGTGCTTGAAGGATTAACGAGTTAAAATTGCATCTCGAAACGTTACATAGCGATTGTGCGTACTATTCCATCCTCCACTTCCTACAAATGTAATTTGCAATTTGAAAAATAAAAAATAATAATTAAAGTAAGTCCGGAAATATAAACGTTCTATAAAACAATTAACATGGTAGTATACAATAAAGTCGTTTATGATGGATGGTCTGTTTGGACTAGCGTACCTATGTGAGAACTCTCGCCATGTTAAGAACCACCCTCTTCCCTATTTTTTCATTTCCATATTAAGCCTGCAACATATCTTTTTCTTCAAGACCTTCTTATCCTCCGTCACTTGTTCTATAGATTTCCTCGTAAATGATAACCAAAAGTATACTCTTGTCAATATAAATTATTCTTGTGTAACGTTGTTACCGAATACCCGTGTAATTCAGTTGCGTAGACTATCAAGTAATTAATTTAATTTCACATACAGTTGCAGATTCTACATGCTCTGAACAGGTGGGGTAAAATCGAGAAGTGTCGAACGAATAAGATAGAATGTTAAAAAAGAACTTATCTTTTAGATTACGGTGTAAGGAACGTTTCTTTGAAGCCTCGCCTCAACATTTTAGTGTTTAAGGCCCTAAAACGCTTCATTTACCAGTTATTTAACGATACAGATTAAAAATGGGACCGAGTGTTGCGGGTTGCATTTGGCACGCATATTTAAATGCGTGTTTTTAAACAAATTCTTCATATTTGTGAAGTCAAAGTGCAATTCGTAACGTCTCCTTGAAAGTCTCTTTTTTAGAGACCTCATTTAAAAAGATTGGTTGCGAGCGAGAGTCGCAAAAGGTATGTATATTACTGAAATAATATAAAAGAAGATTATTTTTTCTGAGTTTCTTAAAAGATCTGCATTATTTTCTTTGTATTTAGTAGCACATTAGTTACACGTTTTGAAACAATATTCCAAGTAACAATTTATATTTTTTCGTGTTTTCGCAATTTTTGCTTTTCATTAGCAACTAGTGTTTCTGTCACATCAGAAATCAGAAAATATCCGTAGCTACTCGACTATCCATCTATGTGAAAAATCATTACAACAGAATAATAACAAAATCTCTCAAATAGATGAATAAGGGAGACATATGCAATCAAGTGAAAAAAAGGCACGGGTTTTCAATTCAATATCAGAACCCATCCTACAATACTTCCTCATATCCCATTTATTCAATTTCACAAGCGAAAAAAGAAAAGTAAAATACATCATCTGATGAAACTCGCAATCACAGATAATCGCCTACTTTCTCTCTTTTCGGTCGCCATGCTCTTGTCCATCCGACTGAAGCCATCTCAGGCCTAGTAATTATTATGAAACGGCTTTTTTTGTTGTTGACTCAATCCCGGGGAAAAGGTTTCAATTAATCCGCCGGGGAGGGATTTCCAGCCTCCCTCATCAGTTGAATTTCTTTCAGTAGTGGATTTACGGCGGCGAGAGTAATAAAAACGAACCGGGGAGCGCTACTCGCTTAATGCTGTACAGGCTAGTGAAGGGGATCGAGTGGGCATTGAGACTCTGTGGCAAAGTGAAAAGCAGTTCTATCTGCAGATGGACACGATATACCTTTTGTTTTAAACCCCGATATGTTTTTAAAGACAATAGTATTTTCATATGGGACAAATGAGGGAGCAGAGCAAGAATTGGTTGTAACCAAAAACGGCAATTTTTTGTTGTTTCAAAAATCTGTATTTTCTCTCACTATTAAAGTATATTGATTTTGGAGAGGAGTGAAGGGGAACCAACGGGCATTGAAGATAATTTACCACAGCGAGAAGCAATGGCTTACAGTGAGGACAGCGTTAGATACTTTTTGTAAATACTTGTACTTTTCTTTCAATATATTAGTGTATTGATATTGGAAGTGAGGGAAGCGAACAGACGAGTGTTTCAGTAAGTCGTGGACATTCAGAGCAGGATCCATCTAGAAAAGGTAACTATATCATTTTTCTCTAAATGCCGGTATTGTTCTTTCACTATTTAGGGGATATTAATATCAATTTTTTGGGCGGCCGAAAGCACAAAGTTACGTAACAAAGTCATTCATATAATACAGTAAAGAACGCTCTTAGGAGCAGCTTTGAATAAACTCAATGAACAGTTCACCAGCCTATTATAAATATTAATATTTATGGCATTCTTAATAATATCTCACTGATCTCCAAGAGTGTGTGATATTGGAGAACCTAATTTTAAAATTTCCTGTAGTCTTCTTGTAAAGTATCTCCCAAACATAAAATATCCATTTCAAATTCAGAAGTCCCGAAGATGGGCCAGGTCGATTGGAGAATATTACATGATGGAGAATGTTGTATGCTCAGTATATGCTAATGTAAATTGAAGAATATGTCACATTATCGATTTTGTAGAGTTAACTCATGCATAGGAATCTCAAAATTGTTCTAGTTTTAACGGAAGGAAAATTGAATAGAAAAGGATGATAATAACTAAAGGATAAGTATCTGTTGAAAAGGATTCTGTTGAAAATGTGACAAAATTTTAAAGTTTTACATTTTATTTCATTATCAACATTAGTTGAATTTCTTTAACGTAACCTCCGAAATGTAGGTATTCTCCATATTTTTTTCAGAGGTTTGAGACAACACGCAATATCTTTGAACTCTTTGGTCATGTCTAAGTTAGAGCGAATATTTTCGCGATACTTCACATATTTAAAAAAAACTTTCCTGATTAAATGCACCGAGTATTTTTCTCATTTATTTTTCTCCAATTTCTTCCATTTAAATAAATAATAAACATATAAATAATAGAACGAGGTATTCAGAATGATGTATTGTAAATACTGCTACACAGAATTAAATTGCACAGACAACACTTTGAAACCAGTGCACTGGTCGCCTGGATTAAATGCATTGGGCAAGAGACAGAGCACAGCAGAAACAAAATTTTCACAGGAAACCATCCAACAATGCTATTCCCATTTATTCGGACGCACATTTAAACTCATTTGACTGCGTCCTTCCACCAGGTCCGTTCCGCCCCCTCCTTCCGTCTCTGCACATGTCGCGGCGGGTTCAGTCTCTCCGTCCTTCCTTTCCCCACCCTGGAATTCTACGAAGGGATTCCCCATCCTGGCGCTAAGCCACTCTGCTCCCTTTCCCCCCCCTCTACCCCTTTCCTTCCCCCCTTCTTCTCCTGCCCCTTTCCCGTCCAACTCCGTTTCCCCCGCCAGTCCCCCCCCCTGCCTTATTTCCCAGTTCTGCGCCGATTCCTCACCCGGAACAATTTCCTCGATCTGCTCGTTTTCCCGTCCTGGGGTCTATTCCGACCTGCCGCCTTCTTCGCGCAGCACCATTTCCCGCCCAGCACCATTTCATCGTGTTCCCCCTTTTCCCAGCTGATCCCTTTTCCCGTCCTGCAGTTTTTCCGGTTCCCCTTTCTGCCCAGTTTCCACGTTGCCCTTTCAGGCTCCTTTCCCGCGCCAACCACATTCCCTCTCTGCTCAACTTTGATCCAACATTCGCCTTTCCATCTTCTTTGCTTCACCCCTACTCCTCATTATTTGCCCCCTTCAAACAATTCTCCTATTCTTTTTTTCTCCCTGCCTGGCACTGCCCACATCCGCGTTCGTGTCCACCCCACCCTACGATCCCTTGTCGACGATCACAGGCACCAATCAAAACGCAACGCTCTCACTTTTCGCTTTAAACCGCGTTCATTTTTATTCACATTTGAAATCTGAAATGCGGTTTGTGCGCGACATGAAAGCGAATTACCGAATTACCCCTTTCTACTCTGGGCATCCTCCGGGGCTCTGAACTCGCAATGTCGGTTCGCGATCACCGAAGTGTCACGCTCGAAGAGATAAACTAACGCGTAACCGATATCTCCCAGGAATCACCCTTCGCATGATTTGATCGAAAGTTTCGACTGATTAACAAATATGCCGTTAAAATGAGCGAAAAGAGACTAACAATGAAGACTTGCTAATATGAAACCAAACTGTTGTTTTTTAACCTACCTGATGTAATCGAATAATGACATCGTCATTTATATATAAGGTGGTCGATTTAAATTGAAACATGTCAAGCAATTCGTAGAGAACTATAGAAGTATTTGGAATGAAAAGGTAATTTCTAAGAGGAAATATACTTGTACTATAAACATCCCACGCCGCTTGCCAATGGCATAGATGAGTGGAGGAGCGCAATTTAATATTTAAAATTCAAAGAGTTTTTTGCACCACAATCGTATTTTCCGGAAAAATAAAATATCTCTTGCACTGCTTTTTATAAATTCGCATGGACGGTATCTAAAACAGCACGCAAACTATTCATCGGCACAAGTCACACATTCAACACTTCGTTACACTAGTGTACCACGACGTGTCGGCTTGTGTCCTGGCGAATTCTATCATTTCCACTTCACACTAACCCTGCAGAAGCCGGAATTTATTTCCTGAATAGAAATACTATGCTACTGCCTTGCGGCTTTAGTAACTAAAGGAAGAGATTTATCTAAATTAACTTCATTCTAGCTTCAATCTAATAATGTGAATCATTCTAGCTTAAATATAATAATATGAATAAAAACAGGGTCATGGGGCTATCGATTTGAAGTAAAAATATTTTTTCTTAATGTTACCATTTGTTGAAAATATTCATTCAGCACTCATGCATGCAAACTAGTAGTAATATTTATGGTTTATTGTGAACCAAAAAGTGATACTACGCGGCACGTGAACGACAAAATTGACATTGCCGGGCACGCAACGTAAAAAGGTTATAACAATATAAAAAACAAATTGGAATTGCGAAATAAACAGGGCAACTACCTAGCACATCGAGAATGATCCAAAGACTATAAACGTGTAAGTTTCAATGAATTCGTGCTAAAAATATTCCTTATGCAACTCGTACGAAAACTTCTTTGTCGTACTCGGCTGTTGTCGTCGCTTTGTCCGCAACATTTCATTTGTACGCCAAAGGCTCACGTTACTGTACTAGCTACGTAAGTAACTGCTATATTAATCCTACCGATTGTTGGAAACATCATTTTTGGTCAACTGATATTTTGCTTGTTTTTCATTAATATTTGAAAGCAGGTTAACAGGGCTTGGTCAGAAAAATGTTCACTAGTTGTTTGCCAACGTTTCGGAAACTTTTATTTCCATCCTCAGGGCTTGCAACAATCAAGAACAACTCAACCCATTCACTGCACCATCCTCCATCTCCAGCACCTCACTTGCAATGAAGGACACAACATCACCCTCAGTGAATGGGTTGAGTTGTTCTTTATTGTTGCAAGCCATGAGGATGGAAATAAAAGTTTCCGAAACTTTGGCAAACATCTAGTGAAAATTTTTCTGACCAAGCCCTGTTAACCTGCTTTCAATTATTAATTTATGGTCGTAAAGTACTCTTCACAATTTTTCATTAACGTAACATTGACAGTGTGTTTACATAGCCATCATTCGCACAAGATGCATGCCTTGCCAGAGCCCAGTGCAGCAGGGTAGTTGGTTGGTTGGTTAGTTGGTTTGTTGTTGGAATTCCGAACGAAGCAACAAGAAGATACCTCAAAGTATCACTCCCAGCGATGCACCGCTCCAGCCGAGAGATACTCTGAGTTCCCGACACTTGTGGTAATGCAGTGCGTATAAGTGTGTAAGTAGGAGGATAGGACAAGGGAGAGGAAGGAAAATTCGCGCACGGTACGTGACCAGTTTGTTCGGTACTACACTGACATTCGCCTAATATGGATCGGCGAAACCACTGCCTACCGATCTGTGTTGCCAACCTCAAGAATTACTCTCTAGATAGCGGCTGAATTTGATCTAGGTATTTAGCTAGTGTCGAAAATGTGTCTCCGTCAGGACTATATCCCTACGACCTCCCGCTTAGAATTGCTGCACACACAGCAGCAACGCTGGCTCTGAGCTTAGCTTAGCCGGGAAATAAGAGACCACCATGAATGTTTCATCGACTTGGCAATCCTACAAAACTACAAAACCACTCGTTTCACCATTTCAGATATTATGTGAATGTTGAAAACAGTTTGTGTGTAGGTTGTGCATTGGTGAGACACCTGTGTGTTTCAGCACTAAAAGTATTTAACAAAAATAAGAAATTCGCAAATTTTCTTTCGAATATTAAAATTTAAAATAAGTACTGATATAAGGTTTCTAAGTGCTGAACAATCCCGATCCTTCCAAAGTATAGGATATTTTCACTTTTTGAGAGCGACAAGTATTCACTTATGTCACTCAGTGTAAAGTATTCTGAAACTCTAAAAAGTGACCAGTTGTTTGACCAATCGGATTTAGCACAATTCTAACTGCACACATGAAAGTATTTTCTATGAAAGAATAAATAACTGAGGCCAGTCCTAAACTACAACATTTTGTACCATAAATTAAGTTGTAGAATTGATCAATGGAAATTAATAATAATAATAGTAATAATAATAGTAATAGTAATAATAATAATAATAATAATAATAATAATAATAATAATAATAATCATAGTTCATATGAAATCGCAATTTATTGAAGATGCAACAAAAATACACTGAAAATGTTTGTTGCGAGTGGGCTAACGTTAAGCAACAATACAATTTGTAAAAAGAAATGCAAGTTACGCCACAAGTTATTCCATGATTAAGTCCGAGTACTGAATGAGCAAAAAAACGTGACTTTGAAATTTCAACAGCATGTACATATGCATGAATGTATGAATACCATTCTGGAGGAGCCGAGATGTCATTTCAATAGGAATACTGATACAGCAGCTCTATTCATCAGAATGCTTTATTTAAAAAGTGCATATAAATTATTTAAGTAATAAATAAACGTTCATATTTTCATATTCATGACAATCCCACCCACTCTTAGCAAATCCACTCATTTTGCAGTGATTTTTCGCAACTTCCTTCCCTAGCAAAATAACAAGAGACACGTGTTTTCACGTCGTACATTTATTTTAGTTCACAACACGCGCCTTCATCATGACAAACTTTCCTCCAGTCACAACAATCCTACAGCTCCCAGCTTCGCATACAGGGTACATTTGTCTCTGTTCTTGCCGTTGTTTCAGTTACTTTGCTACCGCCAACGGAAGGTTCTGGTGGAGAATTTACAGCACAAACAAAGAAAGACAGCAGCAAAGAGAGGGCGGCAGTTACGGGAGAAAAGAACGTATTAATCAAAGGACGCGGGGAATTCGATAAAAAGAACGAGTGAGCCGGTACAAGAAACTACTCTTTCAAAACAACTAGCGTGGAGAGTGATGAAGCAATGTTGCTCACACTTAAACTGTTTGCAAGAAAAATCAAGATTTGGAGTGTCTTAAGAATTTATTTTGTTGCTTTGTTCCTTTTAATTTCAATTAAAATTCCTTTAAATAAGCTTTGATGTAAAATAGCAGTGATGTGTGCCATATTAGCAGTTCTGGTGGCAATAGGAAACAAATCCAAATTCAAAGATTTGACATCACGTCGTTTGGATTTGGGAGAAATATGTTCCCTTACAAGGAGATAGTCATTTCCTTTAATCGCAAGAATGTCTTGCAGCGATTTGTATTTATACGATCCCTCCTAAAGAAAACAAAAACAGAACACTTAGTTAAGTTAACGATTATCATATATATTATATTAAGTTAACAGAGGAGAGATCCTCTGCTTTGACAAAGGTGAGTTTAGTGCTTTGTTATTTCCCACTATAGGGAAGAAATCAAGCAGAGTACGTGTCCTTGTACCAACACAGAAAGGAGACTGGGAGTTGTTCCAAATTATATTTAAATTTAATTATATTTTTATTTTCAAGATTTCACATATTTTTACTAGTGGGACTAGTGGGTAGTTTAAGTGTACCTCTTGTAACACGGGGCACTGATATAAACAGACGAGATACTTTTCTGTGGAATACACACACACTATTCACACCATCCCTGCTCTTCCTCCAGTTCTCCCGTCTACCACAGAGTTCATTCTTCTTTGATCATCTCTGTTCTCTCCGATTACCTGCCTTCACAAATTCAATACTACCACCTTTTGAAATAATGTCTTTCTCTTAATGTATTTCCAAAATTATTTCCCAATTTTTTATGTCGTTTTGGTTTTCTCCCGTACATTTAACATCTTTTACAAAAGCTCTTGTTTTCAAGAATCTGTATTTATGCTAAAAAAATCGTAAGTAAAGTATAATGTGCTTTCTGCGCACATAGCAGTCAGTTTCAGGACTTATTTTCTAGCATTTGGACAAAAAGATTCCTTAACTTGTCAAATGATAGTTTCATTGAAC
The DNA here is from genome assembly GCA_964035755.1 of Teleogryllus oceanicus. NCBI lineage: Eukaryota > Metazoa > Arthropoda > Insecta > Orthoptera > Gryllidae > Teleogryllus > Teleogryllus oceanicus. The sequence continues at coordinate 308,437,226 of CAXIVR010000001.1, read as the reverse complement.
TCAGAAAACTATCACTACAACCAAAACTTCAACGGATTTGTTATTTTGGAATACAATGTAATGTAAAGTAAAATATAACCTAATAATGATAGAAACATGCTGTAAGCATCTGCAAATATGTTACGATAAAACTGTAGAAATTAACTACTTATTATGTCCGACCTGTTCGTTAAGTTTGACAGAATTTTGTGAAACCACTTGAATTCAGTGAATGTGTTCTTACCGAGATGGGCACACGATGAGAGAAACTGCCAATGATTCAACGCGCAAGCAGAGACTCACCTGTAAAAACACAAGAAAACAAGAATAAGCTTTAGTGTACCAGAATTGTCAGCTGAAAGCAAATACAAGTGAAAAGAACAGAACTTTGGTTGTCCAGAAATAGAGGGGTAAACGTTCGAGAGGCAAATGCAGAACAAACAAATAAATATAATGCTATTATTCACAAGACGGGTAAATATTTAACAACACTCTTAGAGCATCCTTAGTTCAAGTACCCAGTTCCCGTGTGTCAAACAAGGAATTTATAACACAAAGATTGCTTGAGAAAAAACTTATGACGAGTTTTAGGATAAAATTATAATGTAATGTTCCCAATCTATCGGAACAGAAAACCTTGCGAACTTAGGAATTACTGCCTTCTTGCACTATGTCCATTCACAAGATATAACATTAAAGCATTTGAATCGGAACATATTTCATGTTCAACACAGATAGCGCGTTTTACTTTTATTTTTTTGAGAAACTGTGAGCGCAGGAACGACCACTGACCCACCCGTTTGCAAATTGCAAGTGTGTGTGTGTGTGTGTGTGTGTGTGTATCTGCGTGTGTGAGCATGTGAGTATGTGTCTGCGTGTGAGGGATAGAGGGATAGAGGAATGTTTAGGCCACCACTCACCGTTCGATCTGACTCCGTTGTAAATCGCTCGCTAGGATGATAGCTCGCTGCTGATAAAATCCTCTATAGCCACTTAAAAGTAGGGTTGTCTCCAAAATGGTCTTTTAAATGAGAAAAAAATTTTAATACGAGTTATCTCGGGAAGATTTAGCAATTATCGTGAAACAAATTCTAATTTTTTGAAGTACCTTCCACTTCTCAAAAATCTCCTTCAACCCGTCTGTTGTTGGTTGACATGCAATTACTCGAAATATTTTTGTGGTATCACTCCTGACCATTTCTGAACTAAAAATAATGTTTTTCGCATTTATTGATTGAGTGATTGCTTTTTTCGTGTTTCCGGGCGCATCAACTGCTTTGGTCATTTGTCCCGTGAGTGAAGTACATGTTTTTTTGGAGGGGGAAGATGGCGGTGATCTTCCCCCGCTGGGTGGCGAGATCCGGCGCCGACCTACCGTCGGCTAGTGAGGTATCCCCCTAACCAGGACTCTCCTACAAGCGGGGCACCGCCCCAGCTGCGACAAGCTCTAAGCTTCCGACCGGTCTCCCACAATATGTGGGAGTTTAGTGCATGTTAGTGTAAGTGTGTGTGTGTGTAAGGGGGAGAGGATAGGACAAGGAAGAGGAAGGACACATCGCGCGATCCGTGGCCCGTTTGGTAGGGCACAGCTCCGGCATTCGCCTGGTGTTGATCGGAGAAACCACGGAAAACTACCGATCAGAGCAGCCGGCCGCTAGAATTCTCCTCCAGACTGACTGAATTCGACCTAGCTGAAGAACTAGTGTCGAAAATCCTGCCGCCGCCAGGACTCGAACCTAGGACCTCTCGGTCAGAGGCGCTGCAGTGACATCAGTTGATGCTCTGAGCTACCGCTCCCGGTTTTTCGCATTTATGCGGGTTAAATATTCAAATTCCCCGACAGAAGAATTATCTGAAGAATTATGTTTTGATTATAACCAACAGTTGTTGAGTATTTACAATACAGCGTTCACCCATTCACCCCTTCATAACTCATAAGGTTAAAACGTTTTACGGGATGTAGAAAAATTAATGTACTTTTTTTATAAAATAGAGGGAAATAGAGGTTAGGGGTCGTAAAATTGTTAAACCTTAGTCTATCCTGAATCCAAACAATGTATACACAGCTATTTCAAAACGTTTGAGAGAATGTTTTACATTCCTATTTTGCTATTTCGTGTAAATGGAATTAAATTTATTCGAATGAAAACCAGAAATTTGAAACAAGTCTACTCCAAAATAGTTTTGAATCTGTTTAGGATAGTTTAAAAATCTTTGCCCAAAATATTTTTTAAATACATTGTAAAAAAATGCAATGAAAGAGAAAGGTGATTTTAGACGTTGCGAGAAAAACACGTACAGGATGAATGATAACAAGGGTTGATGGGAGCTGGGCACAAAAAAAACGGAATAAAAATAACACGCGATTGTAGACGCGAAGAGAGAGAACAAAAGCATTATACTGAACATAATGAAAACACATCAGGAGGGAACTCATCGAGTGGAAAAATAGTCAAGCAAATGATACACCTGCCTGTTCCAAGAAGGACAACGTCCCTTTCTGAGAGTATTTTAAGAGAAAATTACAAACTTCGCCCAGCTGAGAATAATAATTCCCTCCAAGCACAAATACGCCCACCAGGGAGGAATATTGAAGAAGCTAATATTAGCCGTGAATGAAGAAGAGAGTTTGTTTTCGAAAGGCTGAAGATTCAGTGACCCCGATCACACCCATAGGATGGCCATAGGAGCGTGTTCCTGAGAATGAAACAGTGACCTCTCCTCACTCTGCACCTAGGGCGTTGGCAGTGAAGGAAAATGTTCCCCCTCACTCTATTCTTTTCGCTTACATATTTAGAGTAATATTGAATTACATAAATAAAATCCTTATCCATTTTAAATTATAATATTGGAAGAATTAAGGACAGATAGTCGCAAAATAATAACGAGGATGTATTTTTTTATTGCAAAGATTGGAATAATACATTTTAAAATATTTTCGAAAGACATGGTCGACGCTTTTCCCCATTCTTCCGTTCTCGTTATAAAAATTGAATTCTAAAATATTATCAGGTTAGGACATGATCGCCCGTTATCAATTACTTCGTACAAAAGGGAAGGAGAACAATCATTTAACATAATTGTTTTACTTTTTTATCTTTATAAAAAACAACATAAATTTCATGAGTATCGCTAAAGGCTGCAATGCGCAAAGGAGAATATCACAATCACGGATGCTCGCTCTCCAGCAGGTTGTTAAATCAAGATCCAACGCCTTGGTACGCTTTGTCCTTGAGTGAGGGGTCGAGCGCATGCGCTGCCGCCTCCAATCTGCCCTGAAAACTTTGGAGGCATTCGCCAACGCCCTGAGCTGCGCTCACACACTGCCTGCGTTGCATGGACGAGGTGGTGCCGATCTATGACCCTAATCACATGGAGTAAAGAATAAATAAAAAATATAAATAAATTCAAAGGAGAAAATATTTTGGCTCATTTCCTTGGGCGTTGACACACAACTAGCACCCCCCCCAAAAAAAAACGCCACTGGAATGAAAGGATATTCAATTTGGTTCCCAGTATTATCAATTTTGGTATAATTTCTGGTATTATATGGTCGACATGAACGGGCCATTTCCCCTCCATTATGCCCCCTCTCTGTGTGCGTAACTGCTCCCCTGCTGGTGCTTTTCTTCTTTCGTCTTTAGGAATGTCACGTAGATGTCGATGTTTTCAAAACTTCGATACATTAAAACAGATATTTTTCTAAGATCATGTATTGTGTTTGATGTTTTCACTTTTGCGATGGTTTAATTTTTTAATGAAATATTCACATATTCAAAATTTTCAGAAAGTTAGTATATTAAATACTACATGATGGTACCATCGTCAATTTATGTGTTCGAACCACACGAATGCTGTATGTAATGGTACGATTCTATGGTAAATGTTCCAATGTTTGGAAAAGTGAATCAAGGAGTGAACAGGGAAGAGCGGTCTTTTGAAGATTTGAGATAACCAATGAAAAATGTTATGACTGATGACATTACTTCACTTCAGACTTGCAGAGGTCCTGATGAATTCCTAATGAGTCCTCTTATCAGGCGAGAGAAATTCAACTCTAAACAATAAACACTGTTATTATTTTTTTTCTCGTCCCTTTAGAATCAGTCAGTCTTTAGTATCAGTTCCATAGTTCTAGAATCTTTAGTATCAGTTTGTCTTGATTTTGCGCAAGGTAAAAAACATTATTTGTTTTGTCATTTGGTCTTGATTACTTGTTTTGTCAGACGCCCACATTTCGGCTCTTGGGCCTACAATAGGGATAAGTTGGGTCTACAATATGGATAAGTTCTATATTCTTGGTATAACACTAAGCCCTGATGGAGAAAATTAGGATTAATATCGCTAAATTGGGTCAATAGCTGTTCACTGGCTCGTCCAAAAAACTAGATTCCCAGTGACGTACCGCCACCGCGCATCAATCACCCTTACTTTTAAATTTCGAGCCAATAGCTCTGGACCCAGTTCCCGCGAATTCTAGAAGCTAGTTACCTCGTCAGCGACCTTGACATAATTGCTATTGAGCATGTGTTTACAAACTGTGTAAATACTGGCAAGAAGCTCGCTAGTTCAAGTTCTTTGAACTATGGAGAATAACAGTCATTTAAAGGATACTTTGAATTAAATTTATATATTTACTCTAAAATAACAAAAACTGAATGTGCCATGCAGGGGAAATGCAATCTTCGCACCTTTTCTTGAGTTCTGAATCACTGCCCTTCTTCTCTTACGCAGTTAAGCTATGAACAAAGACAGCAACAAGCCTTCTTGGCAACTTTTGAAAACAAATAATTTCTCGCCGTTTAACAAAAACAAACAGGCACTATTCTGAAGAGGATTCCATTTGATAATCGAAACGTCAAATAAATGAAATTGTTTTGTTTCTTTTCCATTGTAGACTATGTCTGAATGTTCCCTCCAGCATTCAATATTTATACAATAATACAATATATTTCTTAGTGGTCAATAAACAAACAGCAATAAATCAGTAAACCATAAAATATTTAGTTTGAAATTATAATATCACACGGCAGTCCTGTTTAAAGCAGCAGCTTCAAATAAAGGAAGAACTATTTTGTTAAAAAATAAAAGAAATATAACCTACTAAATAACGGTGGGACCATAAAGGAAGAGTGTAGTTGGAGAGCGGAGGTTTCTGCGACAAAGGGCAGATGTGTTGGCGGAGGCGGGCCAAGGAATAGAGGCGGGTGAAGCAGCGGTGTGCGGTGGCGAGCGGCAGCGGGGCGGGGCCGGGGGCGGGGGCGGAGGCGGAGCGGGGGGTAAGCGGGGGACGGGGCGGCGAGGACAACGCCCGTATTCTTGGTGGCCGCGCGCTGGCCGTTTTAATTAGCAAGCACAAAAGCAACGGAAGACGCGGCGGCAGGGGGCGGGGGCGGGGGCAGGGAGGGGGGTATTCTCTAGGGGGCCGCGCCTGTAAACCGCCGAACTCAGCGCCGGCTGCCGTTCGCCGCTCCCCACCCCCCGCCCCCACCCACCTATCACTCTACACACCCTCTTCTCCTTAAGTTTCGTAGCTTCGTAGACTGGACATGTTTCGACGTCATGCAGTTCGCCAGGCGATGGAAATCCCTGAATTAACTTATGACATTGAAGTTTTGCTTCTAGTTTTGCTTTGTACTAGACTACGTGGTTGGATGCGATACCAATAATTACCGCACAGTTTAATCGAGCTGTCTCTACAATTATTTTAGTGATTTTCTCTACTTACATTTTCAGGCATTTGATTGAAGTTTCTAAATGAATTTATAGGTAGAGCCCTCGAATTTGATCATGTGAACTCAGTTATCATGATCGCCACAGAATATTCTCCACAAGTCTTTTGTTCTGATTATCTTTTCCTAGACACACCTCAAAATCTAATTTATTCTTCACTTCTGTCAAACCGATCCACATTTACCATCGTTCTCTCTTAAATAGAGCAATGTATGTGCCCACAAGAATTGCGACTAGACAATCTCCGCCGGCTGAACCTATTCTATTTCAGTACAATATAATGGATGTTCCCCATGTTCGTCATATCTAGTTTGTCTCGTAGATTTTGGTAATATCTTTTCCTTGCTTCGTCCGTTATCATCTCTGAACATGAAGCATTTTCTGGAGGATTAGCACAGAGGCCACCAAATCCTTCTCTCTTGTAGTTCTGTATTAAGTTTAACTCTTTGTTTATTCCATCCAACACTTAATTTAAATAGAGCATAACTACTTTCGGGTTCGCATAGCTTGAAGCTGCATAAAATTTCTTCGTTGTGGGCGCAATCACAATATCAACATCCTTATTATCTTAACCTATCTGTTAAATACTGATGAGAAAAGATTTACTATTTCGACTTTTCAAAGTCCTTATTATTTCATAATAATGAGAAAATGAATATTTTCTAAATGACCATTCTCACATACAAATTGCCTGTAGAGATTGTAGAGACTTTCTTATTAAAGGTAGGAAACAAAAATAAATACGAATCAAAAATAATTTATTAGAAAAAATGAATATTAATGGACGAGCACCTAAATTGTAACGTATTGTACTTGCATGAATATGACAGTTGCATTTTGACATGGAAGGTTTGTGCCGACCGAAGGTTCCGTCGAATTTAACCGAACATAACCGAATTCCACACGCAAACGTATGTCATGCGTTTCTAAGGATACAATTCGCTCGCTGGCACTGCCTTTTCAAAAGCCATCATCAGCGTGGATTTCATGGCCATTCCACCGTCACAAAAAACGCCATCATCACCACTGTCACGTGCACACTTTCGCGGCCAACAGCACCCACCGCCTTCTCTCACCTCCCGCGCCGCGCCTCACAGTGGGCCAAAGCGGACCAAAAGCCGAAACAATTATTTTCCTATTATTGTAATTGAATGAAAAGTAACCAAATGGAAAACTTGCTCATTTTCACGATAAGAAAGAAGTCAGTGACAGCCGCTATTAGACAATTTTATGGTTCAACGTATAGATATAAAGCATTATTGGTCAGAATGATGTCTAAACTAAGAAAAGTTTGGCAGTAAAACAGACTTTTCTTTTGATAAGCATATGCAATATTTTCAGTTTTATGATACCTTATGATAAAATATTGTGAAATCAGTCACATAATGTAAGAGGACTTTTCATGGTGTCCAATTTTTATGCTATTTGTAAATAAAATGGATCAGAGAAAAACAACATTCTGTGAAACTAATGTAACTGCTCCTATTATTTTCAAAATAGACCTCTTTGGGGACTTCTCAGTACCACTAGTAACAATACTACTAGTGACCATATTCATCAGCTGTGTGTTAACAGCGCACTTCAAAGAATCCACATATAATACATGGATTTCTTTTACCACACATTCCCAGATGACATTAAACAATCAAAGTTATTTTGCGACGTTAAATAAATAAGTAAATAAAGCCTTGACCGGGAAAATAATCTGAAAATAAGAGTAACATCACCTGTTTAGGATTTCAGTGATGAAATTAAAAGAAAACGAGTTATGAACATTAAATACTTCAACATGCAACCTTCTTCTCATTGAAAATTTCTCATCTACGTATGGTAAGAGTTAGACTAGTCGCTCTCCTGTATAATTTTACTATATGTTGACTTATACTTTGGATCGCACAGTTTCATCCTCCATGTATCTCCTCCAGCAGGCCACTTCCCGAGTCGGAACAAGTTTTATGCTCCCAACTCAGAGGACCGCCAGCATGAGAGATAGTGTAGTACACGTGTGTGTGTCTGTATGTGTGCAGGCATGTGTGTGTAAGTAGACATGTGGGGACAAAGCTGGGTAAGGATTCGCAGGTCGTTTGTAAAGAAACTTCAGTATTCCTTCGGCCTCGAAGAAAGCGGGATCGGGCCCACTGTGCGACCGTGCAGCGCCTCTCGTCTCGCCTCGCCCTGCGCGGCCCCGCGCCGCCCGCGCGGGCCAAACAACGGAGGGACACAGCAATAAAGCGGCGGCGGCCGGAAAGAATGCTCGCTTTGAGCGGTGCCCCCAGGCCCCCGAGCGCCGCTCCCGCCCCGGCCACAGCCCCGGCCCCGTCCCGCACCCGCCCACGACCCTGTCCCCGCAGCCAGTCGCCGCCCCGTGCACGCACTGCACCCGCCCACCGCCCTGGTCAGCGCGTTCCCGTCCTTCGTGCCCATGACCCGCCCCCATCCCTATGCCTGCCTCCGCACCCGCTTCTCCTCCCGCGGCCGCCCCCTCGCCCGCCCCCTCGTACGCGCCTGCCCCGCGCCCGCCCCCGCACCCCCGCCGCCGCGCCCGCTCGGCGCCCGCCCCGCGTCTGCGCCTGGCCCCGCGCCCGCCCCCACGTCCGTCTCCACGCCCGCCCACCGCCCGACCCCACACCCGTGCCCGTCATCGCCACCGGCCCGTCCGAAACCGCTACCGACTCCTGCCAGCGGACCTGAACCCGTTCCCATTCCCATTCCCTGCGTCCCGTTCCCATTCTCGCCTCGGTACGCCCTCCCTCCGGGAGGTCCTAGGTTTGAGTCCCGACGGTGCCAGGATTTTCTAGCTTGTCAGCTAGGTCGAATTCAGTCACCATCTGGAGGGGAATTCTAGCAGCCAGCTGCACTGAGTGGTAGTTTTCCGTCATTTCGCCGATCAACACCAGGCGAATATCGGAGCAGTACCCTAACAAACGGACCATGGACCATGCGTGACCCTTTACACACACACACACACACACACACACACAAACTTACCCTAACATGCACTACGCTACCACACATGCCGGGAGACCAGTTGGGAGCTTAGAGCTGGTCCTGCTTTACTCGTCTGAGATACTTGGCTGGGAAAACCCCGCTGGCTGACGGTAGGTCGGCTCCGGATCTCGCCATACAGCGAGGGAAGACCACCACCTCACGAGCCCTTGGGAATCCGCCACCGCCGCTTCCACCTCCGCTGTCCTTCCTTCCTTGCCTCTTCTACTCCCGCTTTGGCGCCCGCGCCAGACCTCGGCCCCGTCTCCCTCCGCTCCGCTTCTGCTCCATGCAGGTGCTCGGGGGACGTCGTCGACGCGGCCTCGGAGAAGTTTCCACGACTGTCGAACGCTACCTGTGCGAAGAACTGCCTTCCGTCTCGGGAGTTCTCTGTTCGCAGACGATTTCAGCCGAAATCTTTCCGGAACACTAACGAAGGGGAAACGTTAAGACTCGCATCATAACAGGGAGGCTTCTTTCGTTTGTGCGTTTTATTCACTGAAGTGTGTGTATGTATATGAGTATTATGTATGTATGTACGTATGTAGTATGTATGCGTGTACACACACACACACGTGTGTGTGTGTGTGTGTGTGTGTGTGTGTGAGTGAGTGTTTGTTCGTTACGTTGCCCTTCAGACATTAAAAATACTTGTATTATTCTAGGATTGCATTCTCTAGAGAAATAAACCACTTTCTATTTTGAGATTTTTCCCCCAAATTATTTCAGTGTAATCTTCACGGATAGATAGGTAGATATATATCATCGTATTATATAGTAAGGATTTGGTAAGCATTTTCTTTGAGAATATTATGTAGGATTATTCGTAAAAGGGCAATCAAAATCCATCAGTGCAAAGTTCGGAACTTCAAATGCAAGTGACTTGTTTTGTCAAACTGAAGTTTAAATCCAAACGGACACCAATTCAAATACGCAAATAAGAGCCGTTGTCAAATACGCAAATAACGTCAAACACTACATATTAACATTTTGTAGAGTATCGAATTTGTAAAGTCGTACTCCATGGTCGCTTAATAATCAGTCATTAAAATATATAAGAATATTTTTATAATATTTTTCTGTTTCTGTCGTCATATAAGAAGACCTTCACGGCAACTAGCCATCATGCGCTTAAAGAGGATCAAAAGAGCTCACCTCCGAAAAACTGTAACCCTGAGAATGCCTTCGTATCCGATTTTATACGCAGTTTAGAAGGTATAAAGAGAGATCTTTCTTTTTTCCTAAGCTACAAATCGAAAACTGTTTTTACGAGCGCAGGAAATACGAGGAAAGAAATGTAATTTTGCGCCAAATCTTCTATCCGACTTTTATGGTAACTTCACATGTCACCGAATGTATGGTGAAGAAGTTCTAGCGTAAGTCATAACCTGATCTAAACCCTCCTGAGGAAGTCGAAACAGGTCTGAGCATTGATTTAACTCCCAATCGATTACGGGGGCATGAAAAGACAGTTTTTATTTTATAAGTCACTTGTGAGAGCTGAACCTTTGAGCCCAGTTCCACCATTTCTCCACGGCAGGGCACCCTTGATGTTTCTGCTCTAATCTTTTAGCTCTATCCTCAAAATCTCCCCCGTATTTAGGGGTGAAAGGTAGTGATGTTGCCTGCCATGAACGTAGAGGATACAAGGATCGGGGTCATGGGCGTGATAAATCCCATCGCAAAACCTTGTAACATAAAATGTACATTATAATAATTTCAAACATGGCTGTAACTGACTCTCTGAGTTATTGGGAAACTAACTGCATCATTTTAGAAAGAGCTATGATCGCCTTGAAGCGGCTGCTAATGGTAAATTTGGAATACATATGTGGGTGAAAATCCATGGTATACTCTTTTGGTTTACAAAGCTTTCTGGGCGCAATAGGAACTGCATCATGTTATACCAAAGTTTGCGGGTTCGAACCCGTGGATTTTTAAAGGCGAAAAAATCCTTCGTACGCCTTCCTTCGGAGGGGAAGTAAAGCCGGCTGTCCTATGTTAGATTTACTGCTTGTAAAAGATCCTCAAGACTAAATGAAGCATCTGAGCTAAATTCAAATTGCCTGTTTCGTCGCCCAAGTAATACCTTCTTTCTCCCCTAGTTGGTGAAAGGAGCGTAGCGAAATTGGCGTGGTCAGAAGGAAGAGCAGGCCTCATGGCTTCAGTCTCACAACGTAACATAACGCATTCATTCATTCATTCATTCATTCATTCATTCATTCATTCATCAGAGACTGTAAAATAGTATCATGCGATTCCGTCATGACGGAGTACCAACCACGAAAGTAGATTTCTTACGTGGCCGTCATCTAAAGTTCCGCTACGATACTGGTAACAATACGAAAAGAAAATGCACAATATATACACAAACACTGATACTCGGTTCTCGTGACTTAAAATTACCGCAACGAGGCGGAGTCGCCCATGAGTCGCGGCTAGTGATATCAGATTTTCCCAAAACATGGATACATCGATGTATCGATACATCACTAAAGGGTTTTCGAAGTCGATTGAAACATGTCCATGTTTAAAACATCGATGTTTTAATTATAGACATCGACATTAAACATGATATTTTCCTTTCCATTTTATTATCATCGAATATAAAGAATAAAATTAACAATAAAGAACATCGTGTTTTGCTATCGATTTCGTGTTTCACTGTCGATTCAGGCAATGACACGCATGGCGATAACGTACATTCGTAACACGAGCAGCTTTCGAACTTCCTCAAATTGTACAGGCGAAATGAACAGCATGATAAAGAAGATGACGCAAAACAACGATATTGCTGAGGATTGCTTCTACTCTACAACGTTCTTAAACCTGTTTATTTAAAAAATTAAAAATTAAAAACTTTTAAAATTTCAAATTAAAAAATATCGATGTTTTTGCAACAAAATATCGATGTGAAGAAAACATCAAAAGCAAAATATCCATGTTCATATATCGATATTTCTGGTGGAAAACATCGATTTTTTCCATCCCTAGTCGCGTCCAGCAACCGTTTGTCGCCCGGGGTGTGGCACAGATAACGGCTGCGACGCTGCTTCCAATAGTAGCGACTTGAGCAGAGAAGAAGTAGACACAACCGCCTTTTGCCGTGGTGAGGAGTGAATATTCTGAAGCTCTACATTGCTACAAAGCAAAACAAAGAACCAAACACCTCTTATTTGTCCTGTAGTTTAAAGGTAACTGGACGAAAACGCCCCAACAGAATGAATTAGAAATAAACTGGGATGACTCTGGGATGAGACTTTCTTTGGAAAGCTCTTGTCGATGAGATGACGATGTCGATGATCAAGAGCAGTAACTCGAGATCTCGAAACGGCCGGAAAGGCCTCGGCCAGTTTATGAGACAACCTTTCGCTCTTGTCGCTGCAAAAGGGAATGTGTGGCAGAGCATCGCTGGTCTGATAATCTTCAACAAGTATTGAACTTCCACTCTATTTATTTCTTTCTCGCACATCACTTTAATATTCGAATAAAATATTCAACTATTTGCAGATTTCGATTGTTTCTCTCATCAATGTTAAAATGTGCTATTACCCTGTGTGTGTTATTGCTATGCTTATCACTGTATGTTTATAAACAAATATCTGAAAGTGACGACGGTCAATTGATGTAAAATCAATCACGTAATCATGTTGTTTGTATAAAATAAGTATTGATTCCGGTTGCGTCAACTCGTTAGGTCTAGACCTGTAAATGTAGGACACGTGATTGCAACCAGTGATAATCATAAACTTGGAAAATAAATCACATCTGTACATTGGTGTGTTCGCAGCCTCCGCAAGAGAAAAACCTCCATCTTTCACGCCTCAAGACAAAACTAGTAATCAATATTCATTTGTTTAACTTATTTTAACTGAATTATTTATTTATAAGCGTCATACACCGTGTCAAGTAGTGACGTTTGGCAGGGAAGTACACGTATTGCGTCGAAGCTAGACAAGGTTCATAAGATTTGTGAATCCAGGGAAACCCTATCGATATTGGTCGTTTCTTTAGAATGAGATATTCTTCGGAATCTCTTGAGGATGAAGATGTTGATAGGGAACGATCAAATGCTGAGATGGTGCCTCTTGCTTTGCCGATGGACATAACTGTAGCGTCACTATAGTTCTCTATGCTGTCTCCTTGCAACATGAACCGCGCTGTAGAATAAACCCGTCTCAAATACAAAGACGAAGACTGACATTTCGAGCGGTGGCGGATCCAAGAGAGGGGGCATGGAAGTCAAAAAAGCCCTAGAGGTTTCATTTGTTACTTTCCTTTATTTGGCAAAATTGATTTAAATATTGATGTTAGAATTATGTAATTATTTATGACATAGTATTGTCTTTTTGATTGACTGATTTTTTCGTATTTCCAGGAGCTTCAACGGCTTTGGTCATTAGTCCCGTAAGTATACTGCATGTTTTCGGGAGATGGCGGGAGATGGCGGTTATCTTCCCCCGCTGGATCACGAGATCCGGCGCCGCCCTACCATCGGCTAGTGGGGTTTCCCCCTAACCAAGACCCCACCAGCGGGGCACCGCCCTAGACGGGACAAGCTCTGAGCTCCAGACCGGTCTCCCGGAATATGTGGTAGTGTAGTGCATGTTACTGTGTGTGTGTGTGTGTAAGGGGAGAGGATAGGACAAGGAGGAGGAAGGACAGATCGCGCGCGGTCCGTGGCCCGTTTGGTAGGGTACTGCTCCGGCATTTCTCTGGTGTTGATCGGAGAAACCACGTAAAACTACCGATCAGAGCAGCCGGCCGCTAGAATTCTCCTCCAGACAGCGACTGAATTCGACCTAGCTGAAAAGCTAGTGTCGAAAATCCTGCCGCCGTCAGGACTCGAACCTAGGACCTCCCCGTCAGAGGCGCTGCAGTGACATCAGTGGATGCACTGAGCTACCACTCCCGATCATAGTATTGTATAGAATCATAAATGCACTATACTATTATTATACAATGCAGTACAAAAATAGTAAAAATGTATATTATTTAACAAAATTTACGATGGCTCCCTCCAAAATGATCGGCTGGCTAATTTCGAGGCGGCTTCGTTCACCAGACCCAACCTCTTTCCCCCACCCTCTCGCGAGGCTCGTCAGGGCGGCCTGACGCCCTGCGTGCGGCCAACTTGCGTCTCCTCAGCGCCTTACCCGGGTCGGAGGGGCTTCGGCCAGAGGAGGCGGCGTAGGGGCGGTGGCTTCGCAAAGTAATAACAGAGCCGACGCATCGGCGTGCCGGGCGCCATCGTCGCCCCCGCGCCCCGCCCACGCCCTCGCCCTCGTCCTCGTCACCCCACCCTCGCCGCCCTCGATCTCGCGCGCGCAGCCAGCAACAAACAATGGAGGGGCTCGTTATGCGGGGCGCAGCCGCTGCCGCCGCCTGCTCTACTGGAGCCGCTGCCCGCGGCACGCGCCTGCCAACGACGACGACGACGACGACGACGACGACGACGACGACGACGGCTGCAGTGGGCCAAATCGATATTCTCTACGAAAAATGCCTTACATGTGCTCGTTAACCCTGCGACTTTGTTTCGCAAATTCTTACGTGTACTCTGTTTTCCTATACTCCAAACGTTATAAACAATAATTTACATGTATTTGATGCAGGAATGTTATTTCGCATTATTAATTAAGAAAACGATTTATAAGCTATTTATTTGCTTCATTTACTATATTGTACTAAATAACAAAGAATAATGTTATTTTCAGAAAAAAATAAGAATATCTTCATTACTATAGTTTCGAGCATAAGAATGTTTGAAACAGGGCTACCAAATCGTAATAGGCAAATACATCAAAATATCACTCAGAAATCGCAACATAATATTAAAAGATGGAAATGGACACGTTTTTAGAATTTTTGTTATAATTTGTATGTCAAATGCGGTATTTTTACTCCAACCGAATAAAAATCAAATTATTTCCAACGAAGAAACAAACTTAGAAAACTGAAAAGATAACAAGATATGTAAAACTGGACGTAAATAACTTACCTAAAAGGAGACGTTCATGTGAATAATTTTCAGAATGTTGCGAAACATCATTTGTCCCTGGAGTCAAAAACGACTTCAAACAGAGAGTAAGGGTTAAATGCGTTAATTTCCGGATTTTTGTGGAGAGACGGTGATTGGCTTTCCGATGATAGACTTCCTTTGATTCTCACCTTCAAGGCGCACTTAGGGAGTCTTTCGAGAGGGCGTCCCTTGTGTCTGGATGTGACTCTTTGTTCCGCAATACGAGTCTTTGCTTTTAATACTCAAACTGTTTATCACTTGAACAATGGCATTTTGTTCCTCTCCATTTATTTTTCTATTTTTTAATATTTCTTATTTTCGGCAAAACAATTTCTTTAATGATTAGTCCGATCATTGTGATTTACCAGAAAAAGTTTCGCATTTATTGAATGGTCATAACTGGGGGAATATCGCCCCAAAACTAGATTATTATCACGCAAAGATCACAAATAAAAATGAAAAGGTACAAAAACAAATAATTTTGTCTACAACTAATGTTACAGTTTAGTTGATTGTTTAAGATTGATCAGCAATTACTTCTAGATATTGTCGTAAAAATGGGATGCATGACTTTTGCGTCCCTGTGATTACCTAATTTCTGATATCTTTTTGAAAGCCCTGCCACACAAATAAAACTCCAAATAAACATCACAACTCGCTAAACAGGAAACCCTGCCCGGGATGTGTCTTGGGGACGTTTGTATTCTACCTACAAAACACGCAATTTTAAGGAATTTGACCATTTACTAAACGCATACCAACCTTTGTACGTTAAAAGTCAGTATGCCTTGTGAAATATCAAAGTATTATACGTTTCTTAACAAACATATTCTGCAAAATACAATGTGAGATATAAGTTTAAATTCGCGTTACAAAACTGGGTCAATGTCCCATAATGGGCTATGAAATGCGTTATGAAAAACCCTGAAGATTATTATGTTTTCCCGGTATATCATTCTCCAATTGCTCCATCTTAAGGATCGTCTCCCCATCAAAATCATTCATTCGTTCCAGGTATGCTCGTAAGCGCTAAGACACTGGTATCTATCTTACAATTATGGTACAATACAAATGTCAAAACTAGATAACCGCTGGATGGATCCAAATGATCAAAGAAAGTTTTATAGCAGAACATCCAAAATTGCCTCCACTTTATTCAGGTTTCTGATTATTCCAAAGAAGGTTATATACAAATAAAAAGAGTAGCAAGATCACGTGCGGCGCAGGAAATGATTTGACAAACCTGCGGCAAACTGCTACAAAAAACAACAGAGTTGAGTGAATAACTATATTACCATTCCTACTGACTCCGCAAATAACTACATTACCTTTACATTATCAATCCTCCTGTGTATGAACATATCATGGGGAATTAGGGAAAAGTGGGGTTAAGCGCTTTATAAAATTATAAATATACCCCGGGAACCCCGGGAACTTCGCACCTGAAATACCAGTTGTAATAAATTCAATATATCGTCGTTAATGATCCGCCCTTCTATGAGACGGAATTGGCGATTTTTACATTTTGGTATCAATGATTCAGAATTTGATTGCTCTTTACTTCAATATGAAAATGTCCAAAGAAAACTAGAAATTAAAGTCTTAAAATAGAAAATAAAAAACCTCCTATAAGACATTTACAAACTATTGATGATAGAATATCCTGTATGAGGGAAGAACCGAATCTGAGGTTTTCGTAAGGTGAATTTAGAAAAAATCAAAATAAATAAATATTTAATACTATTTTACAGAAAGTGTAGAATGCCTAAACTTAGCCACCCGTACATTATCGACATCAAAAAATGATTTATCATCCTCTTGTCAATTGTTTATTTTTCGTGTACGAGGTTGTCTATAAACTACGATATTGTGTTTGTTTTTTGTCCAAGACGTTTTGAAAGCGTCGCCCGCTGGCGCGAGGCGCCGACGACCAGGGACTACGCAGTGGATAAGTTGGCGCAACGGAGAGGCACGAGGCCGAGAACAATGGCGAGTGGGCGGCTGTCATTAGGGTGCGACACCTCCTGACGTCCCGCCGTCGCCGCCGTCGCCGCCGTCGCCAGTCGCCGCGACGCTCACTCCGCCTCCGCCCATATTTGCTCCACAATCCTCGACCAGAGGACGTCAGCAGGTTGGGGAATGTGGAGTCGCGAGACGGATAGGTGGAGGAGGAGAGACGCAGGTGGAGAAGGAGGAAGTGAATGAGTTGTGAGGACATTGATTGATTACTATTCCGAGCGTGTCGACGGCTAAGGCCGTTAGTTCCGTAAGTGTAGTGCAGTTTTTTTTGCTCGGAAGGTGGCGGTGATCATGTTCCGCTGAATGGCGAGATCCGGCGCCGACGCTTTCCCTAAATCAGCCGTCGGTTTTCCCTAACCAGCGGAGCACCACCCCAGCCGGTACAAACTCTAAGCTCTCGTCCGGTCTCCTGGCATGTGTGGTAGTGTAGTGCATGTGAGTATATGTGCGTGCGTAAGGGGTGAGGATGAAACCAGGAATGGGAAAGAAAGATCATGCGCAGTTCGTGGCCTGTTTGGTAGCGTACTCCTTCGTCACTTCGTCGCCCGGTACTGATCAGAGAATTCATGGAAAACTACCAATGAGAGCAGCCGACCGCAAGAATTCTGCTCCAGACAGCGACAGAACTCGACCTAGAAGCTATCTGGCTAGCGTCGAAAATCCTTCCATCGTCGGGTCTGGAACCCCATGGCCTCCAGGTCATTGCAATGGTGGATATAGGAGGGTAAAGATAGGGGATGGTGAGATGGAAAATGAATGGAATGACACGGATGGAGAAGGGATGGAGATGATGGAGAACGTGAATCACAAATCTGAGAAGGATAATGAGAACAAGAAGAAAGAGAGCTTGAGACGAGGCAGAGAATGAGGTAGTGTACGACAAAAGAGCATTTTCAATCCAAAGATGTACGAGAAACTAGAGAATTCCAGTGGGATAAAGAGGAGGTTGTGGAGATCAACATAAAGAATGACTCGATGATTGCGCCCCATACTATTTGAGTGCAACTCAATCCTTCACAAAAGGACGTCAGCAGGTGGATGACTGAGGAAGCTGGAGTGTTGGAGGATGAGAGGACAGGAAAGTGGAATGAGAAGTGGGCACGAGGACAAGCGACTTGAGAATGGGAAAATGAGGAGTAGGAAGAATGTGGAAGTGGCGAAATCGTCCATAAGGAACACTAGGATAATGGGAATAAAGGCAGAAATGGAGACTGAGAAACAAAGGTAGCTGGACGTGGTGTCGGAGGAGAAAGAAAGTTCATGGAAATATAAGGGGAGATCAGATGTTGGAAAGGGACAGGAGAAAAAGAATTGCAAAGACGGTGACGGTGTCGACAATTACGCCCCAACGCACACGTTACGCGCAATACTCAACAGAAGGATGTCATCACAAATAGATAATTGTGAAACATGAGGGAGGGGGAGAGACGGGAAAAGAAAGCTGGAAATATCATGAGAGAGAGGATCGGTGAAAAAAGAAGGTTGGAGATCTGAAGAGGTGAAGCACGAAGAGGTGAAGGAAATGAGTAAGAATTAGATGAAGGACGAAAAATTTAAAGTATGAAGGAAAAATTTAAAACATGGGAAAAGGTTGGGAGGATAGGAAAGTTATCGCGTGAAGAGGAAATATAGTTCATGTATATCCCAGATATTCTAAGGAGCAATTATTACTATAATACCCCAAATATGAAGATGATACGATGAAAACATATTAATTTAATTTATAATATTTAAGAACGATATATGAAGTAATGAATCTAATATTAATAAAAGTGAGAGACTATTCAAAGTTTTATACTTAAGTGTAATGGAAATCACTGACCCATTATTAACCATGAATAAAATAATTGTTAGATGTAGTAAAATAAAATTCACAATGCAAACAGTCCGATATCCACTAACGCATAGAAAGTGAGCATCGCACAAAAAACAATGCCTAACTTTTAGCAAATTTTTAGAGCATTTACAATCTATTTAGAAAGATGTCGCTTCATCCTGTATAAATCCTCCTGGCGAGTACCGAAGGTTAGTAGACGCGACCCCTGTAATAAGCGCGCAATAGCACGAACGTTATGAAGGGCGGTCGCGACGTTCACGCTGATGTCAGGCGGGCGCTAGCGGCAAGGGCGTTTATAAAGGCAAGCGCCGGGGAGACGTGGCTCTTTAGGGCGGGATCCTCCCTGGCAAAGTGCGGTAATGCGAAGGCGAGATTTTTTCCAAGTCCTTCAGTGCCTTCCGGAGGAAGGTTGTTTGGTCTCGCTTTTTAAACCTGGGGCGTCTCTTCACGCAGACCGGTCTCGGCAAATGAGCTCCTGGAAGAACTATGTACACTCATTTTCGCAGTTTTATTTTCCCCATGCGCGTGCTTTCACATATGTATTTTCGTCTTCAAATACTGGGCAACGTCTAGTGGAGAAAGTGTTCTTTCAAATGCACTAAATACATATTGAAAGGAGACTTTTTTAATTCAAGAGAATATAGAATGGAATTTTTTCATAGAACGAGAACCATTTCTTCGAATATTTTTATGCCATAAGCAGAAAAAATCAATATAAAGTAAATCGGGAAAATCAAGCTTACACACAATATTTAAATAACTTTTGCTTTAATCCTAATATTTGCAATTGTAGGCCGATTAAAATGATTTTCTTTTGCCTAAAAGAGTACAATTACAGTAATTAATTGATATTCTGTTAATGGAGGCTAATATATTATAATATAAAATGAAATGCAACACTAACACCCTGGAAACAAAATAACGTCCAAACTGGACGGAAGAAAATATTTTTACTGGAAATTAAAATTGTTTTTTCGAACATTTCAGCTAAACATTTTTCGAAATCTACCAGAACATTATTGGAGCTACTGATTATTTAATGCAAACAGTATGTCACCATTATCACTCTGAATGATTTTATGACCATATTTTAAAACATTTTTAGTTGTTTTCCTCTAATTGTTAATTCTATTTGTTAAAAAGATACGTGAACACGATTTTCTTAAAAACGCCACCGTATTTTTCTTCAATCTTTTTTTATGGACAGAAAACAATGCATTTATAAATACGATACGTGTTGCTATATTTGTTTAAACTTTTGGATTTTAAAAAAAGATGTCAAAAAAACATTCCACGACGTTTCTTCTCGGTTGTAATGAGGGCAAGGAAAGAACAATATATTTTATTCATCTGACACAAAAATATAATGAAAATAATGTGAAACTATCATGGAAGCATAAAACATACCTGTAACATAAGAAACGTTTTCGAACATTAATTCATTATTGATTCGGGATTGAATTTAGTTTTTAAAAAATTATTGCCTAATTGAACGATTTACAGTCGGAGAGGGCACAGCATAGCAACGAATATACGTATAATACCGTCTGACCCGGAGATCCAAGGATACAAGTGCCGATGGTGGCAGTAATTTTGACACTAACCCCACCTTTTCAACTTCAGAATGAGACCAAACACATTCAAATTAAGAACAAGCACTTCCAAATTGAGAACGAAATTTCAAACTGGGAACTAGCTCGTTCATATCGAGACCAAACACGTTCAAATTCAGACAAATCACCTTGAAATTGTGAACAAACTTTTAACACCATTTTCAGATCCACAGCATTAAAATGAAGAAAAATGGCAATTAAATATGAAACAAAAAAGTAATGTGAAATATGAATTCAGTTTGTTGAAACGCACGAAACAAAATAACAATATAGATTAAATTGTTTACACTCATAACAATTAAATTTAAAGCATCTAGTATGAATCTTTGAAAATGAGCAATGCACAGTTATTGACATTGATATTGTTATTTATATTTTTTTCCAACTGCGTGGATAGATCTCTCTTAACGGCAGATATAAAAGATGATCACGCCAAGTTCAATTGGATTGAACGTAGGGGCTTAATCTCAAACGGAGTTGTCCTGCATAAAATTCTTCCTCCATAAATTCTTCCTTCATAAATATGTATTTATTGCCGTAATGGCGAGAAGAATTGTCTACTACCAGTACCATGGACGTCTGGTAAATAATTTTAGCAGTGCAGAGGCACTGACGAACGAAGTTGTTAGAATTTTCTTCCCCTGAAAGCACGTCTTCTTCGCGATCAATTAATCCAACATTACCTATTCAGCCGATAACATGGACCATATATCTACGGCTTCCCGATGCTATATAACTACATCGAGTTCCTTTCTTAGAACGTCCTTTTGTGAAACAAATAAATTAAGCGTTATGTATACAATAGGAACATTGATTGAAAAGTTAACAGCAGCAGAACATATTTCCGACGTTTTGTTTTAATTTCATCTTTGTTAGCTTTCTCGGGTTCTCTTCAAATATAAGGGTGTAAATAATATGCCGTCAAAATGTTTCCGTAAACATTCTGTGGACACAATGTTTTTATGATTTTCTTGAAATTTGCATTGAAATTCTTTAGAGTAAGCCTTGGATTGGTTGATTGATTGTTAGTGATTCTGGGCACGTCAATTACTGAGGTCAATAGTCTCGTGAGTGTACTGCATGTTTTTCATCGCGAGGTGGCGGTGATATCCCACCTCTGGATGGTGGAAGGCAACCAGGTATCTCCCACCAGCGGGACATCGCCCCAACCGGGACAAGTTGCAAGTCCCCGATCGGTCTCCCTGTATGTGTGTTAGTGTAGTGCATGTTAGTGTGCGTATGTGTGTAAGGGAGTGAGGGTAAGACAAGGAAGAGGTAGGAAAGATCGCGGGCGATCCGTAGCCCGTTTGTTAGGGTACACATTTGCTGTTTGATGCTTTATGCCTCCCTTTTCACTTTTCCAAATTATCCAAATTTTTAAAAAAATGGCTCCAACGTTTTTTATTAATTTTTTGTTGGATAGTGTAAAGGACGTTTAAAGGAATTGTGCAGGTCTCATGTTCGTTGAAAATCATTATTTTTCGAAAATTACAAATGTTCAAAATTCTGTTCGGAGTCTTCCTACAACTAAAATATTAAAGATTTTTCCCTTAATGAAATCTGTTTCTTAAAAATATATTTTGAAATAAGGTCATGTAAAATTTTTCGAAAATTTGAGTACTTTTTGCATAAATTGGCGTGAAAATACGGGCGAGAAAGTACGTGCAGTTTTAGCACTACTAATTTTAATATACAGCACAATAAATCAACAAGAAAAAAACAACAAAACAGAACACAACTACATAACCTCATTTTTTAACTAAAATATTGCCTAATTTTTGCTTCTCGTTTTGGAGTTGTTCGAATTGTTGTTAGGTCGAATTCAGCCGCTCTAGATGAGAATAGCGGCCGGCTGCTTTGATCAATAGTTTTCTGTGTTTTCTCTTATCAATACCATGCGAATGCCGATGCAGTACCCAAACAAACAGGCCAAGGGCCTCGCACGATCTTTCCATTCTCTTCCTTGTCCTATCCTCACCCCTTAGTTAAACACACTTTAGTTACATGTGAGGTGACATGTTACACTACACACATGTGAGGTGACCAGTCGGGAGCTTAAGAGCTTCTCTCGTCTGGAATGGTGTTAATTTGTAGTATTTGCTTAAAAGTTTCAACTTCGTAAGATTGTTAATTTTGCGTGTCACGCTCGCACTTAAAATTACGACTAGACAGTAAAAGTGCAGAGACACAAGAACCGATCGTTAGATGTCCAGGCGAGTGAAAACCTGTCATTTTTCGCTTCCATTAAACGCATTTTGTAATTGATTGATTACTCTTTCCTGGGGCGTCAACTGCAAAAGTCACTGATCCCGTAAGTGTGGTCTATGCTTATACGTGGGAGGTAGTACTGGTGGTGGTGTTGGTGGTGATCTCCCTCCGCTGGGTGGTGAAATTAGGCGCCGACTTACGCGTGGTGTTGCGGGGTTTTCCCTGACCAGGTGTCACCACCAGTGGGATACCGCCTCACTCAGAACAACCTCTAAACTACCGTCATGTATGATAGTGTAGTGCATGTAAGTGAATATGTGCGTATGTAAGGAGTGAGAATACAAGGAAGAAAAGGAACGGTCGCGCACGACCCGATTGTTAGGGTGCTGCTCCGGCATTCACCATATATTGATAAGAGAAACCACGGAAAACTACCAAAAAAAGTACTCGGCTTCTAGAATTCTCTTCCATGCAGCTGTTGAATTCGACCTAGCTATCCAACTAGTGTCGAAACTCCAGCCACTGTCGGGGCTCGAAGCCTGGAACCGCCCGGTCAAAGGCACCGCCCGCGGATTTTGTGTGAACTGCAGTGACGTTTGAGCGAAATCTCATCGTTCGGGACGCTGGTTACAAACATTTCACTTTTGACCGAGACAGATTAAAACGTCAAAGTAATTGCTTTCGTTGCGATGCGCTCTGGGCGCCGCGGGGGCTTTCCGCAAGTACGCGCGCACGAGGCGAGTGCACACACGGCCGACGGGGGCGTCTGGTCGGGTGGCGCTTCGCAAATATTCGCACAAGGGCGTCTAACCCTGCAAACACCCGACGAAACACAATAATCGCTCATGCCGGCCAAATGCTGGGTCGCAATGCCAGTCCGCCAGAGCCGATGTCAGGCGATCCGCCAAACGAGGCGAAATGGTTATTTATTTATTTATTTATTTTACGTCAGAAAAACAGTTAAAAACTGCGTATGACGTGCTATGGGGAAAAGTGAATTGTGTGCACATTTTCAAAATTCTGTGATCCCTACACTTACTCATATACTACTTAAATTTTGAATTTTTGAAAGGGAGAAAAAAAACAAAAACTCCCATGCAATAAAATCTATGTTCAAGGATAAACAAGCAATAAATTTTGAATTTTGAAATTTTGAAAGGGAGAAAAAAAAAAAAAAAAAAGAAGAAAGGAAAAAAAAAAAAGGGTTGGAAAGGGAACGAAGAAGCGAGACATGGGAAAGGGGGGGGGAGAGAGAGGGAGAGAGAGAGAGGGAGAGAGAGATGAGTGAGGGAGATAATTGAAGTAGTAGAGAACGGAAGTAGACTTCGAAAATCGTGGAGAATGAGCGCGTATGGTTTGGTGATGCAATTCTTCTTTCAATTAAACAACCACTTTTCCTTCCATACACCCTTGGCCTACTCCTGTAGCGTCACGTTGGCGGCCGTGGGTGGGAGGAGGAGCGGGAGTATCGCATACCTGCGGGCATGAATAGCTAGGCGCCCGGTGTTGGGATACATTTAGACAAAGGGGACGCCAGCTTGACCGGGAAGGTCACGTGGTAGACGCGAGACTCCCTCCCACATCTAGGACGGTCACTTTACGCCTGCACGCTGGTATAAAATCGAGCCGACGAGCTCACACGGGGCTTTTAATTCTGGAAACCTCGCGCGATGCGCAAACTTTATGCCCAGGCTGGAGCGTGTCGTGTCTAGTGCACGGGTGACGAGGTCACGGTAGTGGCGCGGGAGTAGCGTCAGAGGAGGCAGGGCCTCCATAGCTATGTAGGGTATCCACAGGGAAATACTTACAAGTGTGTAGTTTTGGAGCAGAAGTTGGTTATTGTACATACATGTAAATAAACTTGTACATACTTGCAAATGTCTGTGTGTTTTTCTCCATGACGCCACACTCCCACACATCTATCCGGCAGAAGCGAAAGGTGGACGATTGATACTGGCGTTCCAAAAAGAGATGCAAGAGTGGAATGAAACAGTAATTGTGAGAATTCGAAAATTATCTTGGGGCAGCTCTTTTATTGTGCCTACTATAGTCAACACGATATACAAAAATATGAAGTTTCAAACAGTCTGGCAGTGAGATCGTGAACTTTGAAGGAACAGGGCAGAACCCGAAAGTGTGGTCATTCTAATACTGTAGTTTTTCCAAGTCATAAGAAGAGGGAGAAAGTCAGAAGAGTAGCAAGAAAAAAAACTAAAACTAATTTTGAGAAGGAAACACAAGGAAATAAGCCTAATGAATGACGATGAAAGTACACAATAAAAATAGAAAATGGCACTTTTGGGGGAATATGTTGGAAGCAATAATAAAAGGTTTAAAACAGGAAAAGAAAACAAAAAGGCACTATATAGTTTTTGAGAGAATGAGAAAGAATAGATAGGAAATTTGGAAAATAATTTGATAAAAGTACGAACGGTATTCGTAAATGGAGATATGAACTGATAATGTTTATTGAGCTGTTAATGCAAAATGCTTAATTGTGTTCAAAACAAGAACATTTTAACATATTATTAAAGTTATATACAATCTGAACGTAATGCATAATAGAGATAAAAAGCACGCATTAAATAAACATGCATTAGGAAATAAAATTTGAACATACTAAGTAAACATACCATGTGCTGACGCTAATTTGATTCTCATCAACACATTTGATTCTAGTCACCTACCGTATTCTATTTTGGAGGTTTCCAATATTGCTTATGGAACTCTGAAAGGGATTTGTTATCCACGGGAATCGGTCCTTTTATCTGAAGCTTTACGGAACGATACGTCAACATAAAAAAAAAATTTCAACTGATTTCGAAATCGCATCAACCTGAATCACTGCACGTAAAACGAGATATACGTCGCCGAAGTGGGAACCGTAACTTCATTGGGACCACATTATACCCGTGTTGGAACGGAAGTCAAGGTTATGTTACAAATTGGAATTTTACTCGCTATCACATGATTGGATTTTTCTACAATTAAATTTAATTTTATTCATCACGATATTCAAATCGGAAGTTCTG
Organism: Teleogryllus oceanicus; assembly: GCA_964035755.1. NCBI lineage: Eukaryota > Metazoa > Arthropoda > Insecta > Orthoptera > Gryllidae > Teleogryllus > Teleogryllus oceanicus. The sequence continues at coordinate 308,411,798 of CAXIVR010000001.1, read as the reverse complement.
TGCAGAAAATAAGCATTGTGTGGAAAATGAATGATACGAAACGCGTTTTTAGCCGAATTTCCTTGTGGAGTAACTCAAAATTTAGAAGAGAACAGAATAAAGAGCTAATCTGTTATCAAGAATGTTCATTACAGAGAAGATAGTACGGTAGAAACAAAATGAATTAAAAGACTTGCGTAATGACTTACGTAGTGACGATGACAACTCGAGGCGATAATGCTGACAACAAACCGAAGCACAAAGTTTTGAACTGCGTGCAACAACAAGGAAAAATTATTAGTTGAGAACCAAAAAGAACGCAAGAAAAGTTCATTCACTTTTTAATTTATTTTTACTCAAACACTACAATAAACGTAATTTTTTCGTTATCAAATTGATTGTGAGCGAGTAATTTACTGTGGATCATGCACCCACAAACGTGTGACTCAGACATAGACCATGAGGCATATTCTGATTTGTCGTATAATCAACACCGTGGATATCTACAATGTCACTATTGCCACACATTCAGAAATGGATTTAAAAAGAAAAGGGGCTACAGCTAAGAAATACCGGTGGACAGGTCCAACAATCTGATAGGTTCCGTTCTGCAGTCACCACCAATTGCACAAATTTACCTGTGTTTTAGGCAAGCAGATAGGCCTTTTGTTTCGCGCAGGTTGGTTGTGAACCAAAATTATTTTTTAATGTTGCCCGCAGTGATAATATTCCAGCATTGTTTCGTTGTGGCTTCCATGCCACTTCGGGATGTAGCCGTGGTCGCAACAAGTGAGCCTCGACATTAGCAAATTCAAAACTCCCGTCCCATTTAACGACAGTTTCTCAAAGAAACAACAAAATAATTTCGACCTAGAAACGCGTCCCCTCTATGGGTTACCAGCGGTGAAAGAACCCATATACCGAATTACTGCTTGAAACCCAATTTACATCAACATTTTTAACTTGCAATACCTCCGCTTTCTGGATTGTCATAAAAAGCTCCTTCATTTTCACTTTGAAAAACACCCCATCTATAAATTATCCACAATCATTTGCACTTTTCAAACCACCATCTTTCATTATTTCGTCAGTAATACCTTCATTTGAAATCTGTAGCTCGTTTTCAGATTGCAAATTTTTATTACAAGGGAGGGCGCTTTCTTTTTCGAATGTGTCACGATGTGGTTGAAGGCGGCACAGACATTAATATAAATAGAGTTTATTTACAGCAACAATAAACCAACTCTAGCATCTCCCGACTGGCAACCGCTATCAAACAACTTCTGTGCACACTTCATAAAAAAAGTAGGCCCCACCTCATTAGTGCACTGTTCTTTCCTGATTGTCACCTGGCAAGCCGTAGAGCATACGCTCCAGCTTGGGCGAAAGTTTGGCGCTTAGACCGATGCACACCAGTCGCAGGGCAGCCACATTGAGACTTCATTGCCAACAACGCTCGTTGCTGCCTACATTCATAATTCTACTAAGTTTCGTAAAAGAAAGTGGGTTCGGATTCCGGAGCCCGAGAAACTGTGTGTAGGTTGTACCACTGTCTCACAGTATTTTTCAAGATTAATAAAAATAAATTTTTAAAATCGGAAAAGTGTCCCTCCCGTGGTCCTCATAATGAGAGTACGCCCATGGAAAGTGCCTGTGGGGTGGAATCACTGTTGCCAAGTGGACTCCCACATTTCCACCACCACTACAACAAGCAAAATGAGTTAAAAATACATAGGTATGTCAAACAAATGGGAATAACAAGTTATTGATTTATTTATTTACTTATTTCACGACAAATCAATTAAAAACTGTTTAACTATGGGGAAAAGTATTTCGATTAGGTTTTCAATCACATTTGTGTTCCCGTTTCCCATAATCTGTTGAGCAAATCCTATGAAATCCCATTGCTTTGCTCCTGGATATAAATGCAGCTGCACTATCCGAGCATGTGTTCTTAGGCTACGCAACCCATATTTGGGAATTTAGTTTTTTCGTCTGCAATAACATCCAGTAATCGATCTCCGTGTTTGCGAGGCCGATTCTTTCACGTGGGTAAGATATAAGAGCCAAAATTTATAACTCATTTGCCGGTGCAAACAGTTTCTGTTTTATGGGAGTGAATATTCCTTGTTATTTTTTTTTTCAAAAACGCTCATTATGTAAGTAAAAGAGTGGAAGTGGAGATTCCGCCTCATGAAAACGTGTATAGATTCTACCTATCCTTAATATGTTACATATAGTTTTTTGACGTTAAAGAAATACATAATACAAAAATTTTACATTCACTAGAAGAGGAATGAAGCTGAAAAACGTTTCTGTTCAGTGGTTTTCTCGGTGGTTTTGTGGTTTTCTCCTATTTGTTGTCATATACTGTGAACAAAGTGAAATTGAGTTTTTTAATGCACATCTGAAAGCCGTTTCCATTAGCAACACTTAAAGAGTTTCTCTTTTCACACCTGCCCCACAAAATAATATGCAATTTCTTTTTTACATTTGTTTCAGAACAAATACGCAAACGACCGGGCAAATTGTTTCTTTGAAAATGGACAATACACTTTTAAGATATTGAAATATGTCACTTCAAAATTATACTCAGACATATAATGCTGTAAGTAAGATTTGTTATTTGAAATTAATATGTACACAAATAATTTGATCAAAAACAAAAATGTGATTTTTTGCGAGGATTTGAATTAACCAATAATGTATTTCTCTAGCATCAATATTAGTGACAACGGAAAATCTGGAATACTTTTTCCCGTCTATTTTTGCCTGAACATCAGTATTTTGTAATATCATGTCTGCCAATTTTTACCTTTCTAAAATTTCATCAACGAAATCCCTCGTCCACCCAACTCCATTAACTCTGTATCAATCGTTTGTAATTAGAATATCGTGCAATATGCTCGATGAATCACCAGAAGCGTGACATAAAATTAAAAGCAAACAAAACGTATATGCAATGTCGACTAATTGAAGCACTTCCGAGTTAAATTATCAACTGCTACCGGGTCAAGCACCACAAGCGAAATATCAGAAATTCCGGTTCACTTTCCTCCACACATTACATACAATATTCCATTGGCTCAGAGCAACCGCCGGGGTTTGCGAGAAAGAATCTGTAACACTACGAAAAAAAAATATAAATCTCTTCACCCTCCCTCTTCCATTTTTTTTATAAATCGGTTAATTGAAAATGGAAAATAACCAGTATCCAGCATACGCATATCAAAACTTAACACGCGTTTCTCTAAAACATTTTATTCACATGTTAAAAATGCTAGTAATGTAGCTGAGGAAGGTTTCGTCCGCATTAATGACGTGTGATGATAATGAATGATTGTTTAATGTAAATAAGGTGCGAGTCTTCCTTCAAGGGATATTTCGTTTTTAATGGACAGAAGTTATCTGTATCACCATGCAGTCGAATGGCCAATGGTGTGAGAACTTCACAAAATGTATATGTTCAAAGTGTTGCTCACACATTATTTTTGGAGTGCGTTTTGGCATATAATGCAGCAATGTGTTGCACTGCTTCACCATAAATTAATATTGTGATATTGGACTTATTTTTGAGGAATGTCACTGGAACGCTTTCGTCGCGAGTCAGAAATATGATCTGCCCTATCTCACACGTGTTGAATCGAGTTCTCCAGACATTTTAAGACATTATTACACAAGAATGATTCGCAACGTTGTACTTATTCACGACGAGTTTGATATTCGGTCGAGGCGTATTATTGCACTAGGAAGAAGCCACAAGATAGTTATTTTCGCGGTGCACTGAGATTAATGGAAGACATTGCCTGGATTTCTAAGAAACATTGTTTGCAGGATGAGAATTGAGTAAGGTTACCGAGAGTTCCACATTCGTAAAACTGCTGTTGTGATATTAATTTCGAAAAATACGCTCTATTTATTTTCACACTGCGTTGTAATAAACTTGAATATCATTTTCGGAACATAACTGATTAACGTTAAATACATTAGTAGCGTACTAATAATGTTTCAAAAGAGTTTGTTTAAACGAAGTAAGCAATTTTTACTAACTGTTCAGATTGTAGCTTGTTTTAAATCTGATAATTCGTCATTCCAGATATACTTGAATATTTTCATATAATTTTGTTCAACATTGGAATAAATTTATCGTCTTAATTATTTCATTAGTATATTAACATTCCGTCACTCGCGCGGCCATTCGTAACACTCGCGTCACTCGCGGGTTGGACTCCGTCCAACACAACAATTAAGAAGTTTATTTCTCTCATTAACATCATTTATACATTGTTCTTATATATCTGTGCTTATATTATAATTGAATATACCATGAAAAGATACGTAAATAATTAGTTGCAAACCATTTTGAAGATTTTATTATATTTCCGTCAGTCGCGCGGCCATTCGTAGCACGAGCACTCGCGCGTTGGACTACGTCCAACGCCCGTATTATTTAGTTATAATATTTATGTTTTTGTACACTAACGAAGAAAAATGCATAAAAACAACATTTAAAATATTAAACATTCTCATATTACAGAAAAAATATCATTTTTATCAATTACACCAAAAACATCGTTCTATACGCCAGTACCCGCATGTTGGATTCTACCAAACAGGCACTAAGATTTTACTTCAGGGTAGGGCGACACTACGCATAATAGAAATAAGTTTATCGACATCCTTCCCAGATACAATTAGTGGAATAGAAGCATTGTTTTTGTACGTGAAAGGCTAACATTCCTTTCTTAACAAGAAAAGAAATGTCTGTTTGACTGTATCCAACAGCGCGAGTGACGGAGTGTTAAACAATGAAATTCGAACAAATACTAAAAGTAAATTTAGAAATGAATCTATTGTAATAGCATTGCACTAGGGAAAGGGCACTTTAGTCCATCCCGTCGATGTCACTAAAAAAGAAGTGTTGACCAACGGTTTAAACTGATGAGATTGAACGCATGGAGTTATTTTTGCCCGTGGGGTGTCCCACGATACTACTGAAAACAAAGAAAAAACTGCTGGACTTGTGCTGCGTATTGCTGCGTGCATAAATAATACAAGAGAAGCTATCTTTAGAGGACTGGAGACAGGCGAGAAATCTTTTCTCCTGTTTGAGACTGGAGAAAGAGGAGTTGAAATGGGGAGGATATACGCTGCTAGTCCACGCACCAAGAATTCTCGTCCGAGTCTTCCAACTCGAAACCAAATAATTACAACGTTCTGGGATGAAGATGGAATTTTGCTGCTGGGTTGGCGTTTCACTAATCAGACTGAAAACAACTATAGCTAATGCAAAACACTAAGAAAACTTCCTCGCAAAATTCAGCTGAGGCATCCAGGTAAATGGGTTCTCGATGTGCTCCTTCAACGTAATATGAGAGCGCATTCTTGTCGCAAGACAACAAGCCGATTGGCAACAATGGGATTTACAAAGTTACTTTCGAAATTCAGTAGACTTGGCCCCATCGGACAAAACGTTGTTCGACATAATGGAGAATGCATTGCGTGGTCAGCGATTTTCATGTACCGAAGAAATGCAAGACACAGGCCACGAATGATGCCGCACAACTCCAGAGGAATGGTTTGCTACTGTCACCAGGGAAAATCCGTACAAATGGAAGCATTGCATTGAATTAGAAGAATACTTGTACTTTTCATGTTTCTACTTAAGTAATAAAATGATTGAGGATTTATTATGGCACTGATTTGCAAATACAGGACTTTATACCCGACATTTCGCGTGTGTATATAAAATGTTCAGTATTCAGAAGAATTGCATCATCAGAAGCGAAAAGATCACGATTCAAATACACCTATAGTTTGGCTTTCAGACATATCGTTATCTGTCTTAGCTGATTTGTAGACGTGATGGTAGGTCCTCATTTTACGCCTTATGACAACATTACTAGGCAAATTATAGGCAAGACCAAGCTTACATGTTGTTGGCCGGCCACAAGAGCACGTGGGGTGTATATTGAATGAGGGATACTAGTAATTAAAGCTCATGCTTTTACTATCTGGAATTTAGCGACCCTGTGCCTGAACTTACTATGGTCCTTTTACGCTATTGTCAAAAATTTCGATCATGTATTATTCGTGAATACATCTAGCATTGTAATAAAACGTCTCAAACTTACAGCAGGTGATGCTACCTGTACGGACAGAGGAAGATTTCTTAGGCGAACAATCGGACAGAACTTTGGATGGACTCTCGCTTCGAAGATAAGTATTCTGGTTAGCCAAATACGAAACTTCTATACTCGTAAAATATATCAGTATTACCTCATCGTATGTGATCGTATTATTTTGTGTGTCTCGAGAGCAGGCCAGAACTTGTGCATGAATCGGCCAATAATCGAACTACGTGCAGGAAGACGTATGACGTGTTGTACCTTGTATTTTGCCCTTCTTCGTCAACGTTTTCTCCTTCTTCCACGCCGCTTCATTTTACAAACACCACCTACTAAACTCACACTAACCTCTGCTTTGTTTTCGGGGAACGAACGCACACTTCATATTCACAAAGGCAGCAATTCGACCCCCCAAAGGCCCCAGAACAGTGGCCACGCCTCCCGCGATGCACAGCATCCTGACGCTCCTGCAACAAGCAGCGACAGGAGGCCTCGGCAGAGCATCGCCCCAGAGGACGTCATCTCCCAAGAGGCAAGCCCGTTCTATGAGCCTGCCCTCATGCCCTCTCCTCACTGAAAGCTCATTCCTGACACTGAAGGGCGATGGAAGCGTTGGTGGTGTGACATAGCAAGAGGCAATACTGCCTCAAAGAAATCACGGAAATGAAATGCTGGGAATCGTGACCACGGCTAACGAAAATGGTAAAAAGGTCGATAACGGCGAAGACGAAAGCACTGACGATAAAAGTGACAATTACAGTAATTGCAAAGGGTAACGACTGTACCGATGAGATACAGAATGACGGTAATAATAAGGGAATCGACAACAGCATCGGTAAAAAATAACAGTAATGATAACGATAACGAATGCGACGGTTCCCGTGACGGAACAGACGAAGTTTCGAGTAGTGAGAGAGAAAGGAAGGCGATCATGGCGACAGCGTCGGTTAGAGGGGTGCAACGACGACGGTGACGGTGACGGTGACGATTACGATGACGATGGGGCATCGTTGGTGGGGGGGCAGCGTCGGTGGCGGACGGCGGCGTTCCCCGAGCAGCATTGTTTGTTTGCTTGCTTGGCTTGTTTGTTGACGGGCGCGCCGGAAAGCAAATGCGCGGTTTCATTGTTCTCGCTCCCGCTCCGGCGGCGGCGGCGGTGGCGGCGGTGGCGGCGGTGGCGGCGATGGCGGCGATGGCGGCGGTGGCGGTAGCGTTGGTGGCGGAGGTGGCGACGCGGGCGCCCGTCGTGGCGCTTGGGACGAGACTTTCCGTCTCGCTCCCCTGCCCCAGCCTTCGGTCCGTCCTCGCCCCGCCCCGTCCCGCCCTCGCCCTGCCCTCGCCCCGCCGTCGTTCCTCCCTCGCCCCGCCGTCGTTCCTCCCTCACCCCGACCTCTCTTCGCCCTCGCCCCGCCCTCGCCCCGCCCTCGCCCCGCCCTCGCCCCGCCCTCGCCCTGCCTCGCCCCGCCCTCGCCCGCCCTCGCCCCGCCCTCGCCCCGCCCGCCTCGCCCCGCCTCGCCCCGCCCTCGCCCGCCCTCGCCCCCCGCCCCCCCCTCGCCCTGCCCGCCCTCGCCCCGCCCGCCCTCGCCCCGCCCGCCTGCCTCGCCTCCGCCCGCCCCTCGCCCCGCCCGCCCTCGCCCGCCCGCCCTCGCCCCGCCCTTACTCCGCCCTCGCCCCGCCCCCGCCCTCACTGCACTCGCCCCGCCTACGCCATCTTCCTGCTTTCGTCCTGCACTAGCGTCCCCCCACGCCGCGCTCAACTCCGCCCTCACCTCCATTCTACTCCCAGATCCGCCAACGCCCGGGTCCCGGTCGACGCCAGCCGACGCTGCAGCTCCGCTGACGTTGGCTGTGCAGACGGCGGTGGGGGCGGTAGCGCCGTTGTGACCTACGCTCCCTACGGGTATGGTGCGAGCGCGGCTACGCTTCAGCCTTTCCCCAAATCCTGCGAGGAAACCTGCAGCGTTTTCCCTAATCCCACGAGTTTGGATGCATGGATGTTAGCGTGTCTTAATTTGCGGGCGTCTGCATGAGGGAAATGCGTTAAATGTTTTTTTGGTGCAAAAATACATGCAGGTTTTCATATAAAACGGTTGTAGACTATTGTGAATGGTTACGGTACGGAAGTTTGTGAAAACTGTTAACGTTACGCTCACAATAATATTTTCCCGTGCAGAGCAATGTTTATTCCATGGAACGGCGAACAAAAGGAGTTAGGGACGTTAAGCGTACCCTCTGTCCTCAACGCAGCGTGTTTCCGTGCCCGCACTGCGTTTCGCTTTACCTCGCACATACGAAATCTGTGTCCCTCCACAGGATACCCTCATACACACACTATTTTTCTGGGCGTCTCGCTGGACATTTTGCTTCATTATCATCTACTTGTCATGCATGCATTTTGTCTGTCACTTTCTCCTACCATTTCCCTCGTGTTCTTTACCTTTCAACAGACAGTGCAAATTTGAACTTACTAGAAATTACATATTTTCACCACTATTGCGACGAATATTCTTTCATTACGGTGCCGGGCAACTCCAAAAATTTATTTTAAGAATATTTTTACAAAAATATTAGTTTACACACGAGTCGTATCGTTAAAATTCCAGTATATTGGAAATTAGTAACTGGCATCTGTTCACGAGACAGATGTTGGATACAATGGACTTTAGCGGAAAGTTGCGTCGCCATCCCATTTTCTCCTTTTTCTCCCATCTCGCCTTTCTTGACAAAAATGAAAAGCATTCACTTACTTTTATTGTGATTTTTTCGCACAGAGAGTGTCATGTTACTGAGTTCTGCATTAAGCATCCGTCCAAAGGAAGATCCAGATATGTAACAACGTATCGTAAGGCAACACCGACGCGCCACTCATTGGTGAAAATATCGCAACAAGACATCGTCGAGACACTTACGTAGCTTGAGAACGCGTAACAGACGACCGCAACACTTCGCCCTTCAACGCATCCATCGGTCTATAATTAACACACATAGTACATGCATAGTACATACATACTTGGTGTACTGGTAATGCTCTGATCACGACGGTACCGTCCACACTTGCTGAGAGAAAAAGAAGAAAGATGGAGAAGAAAGAAAAAAAAAAAAAAAAAAAAGGGGAAAAAAAAAAGAAAGAAGAGAAAAGAAAATGAAGCATAGGAATAGAATGAAGGGGGAAAAGAAATAAGAGCAGGGATGTGTGGAAGACAAAAGAAGGAATAGAAAGAAAGAAGAAAAACAAAACGCCAGTCGCCATCATCGCGTCGCCTCGCCGGAGGGCTCGCCGGTCCGCGAGAGCGGAAAGTGCAGCGTGTGCCACGGGGCGCCACGGGGTCGCCCCGCCCAGCCGGCACGTGCTCGCCGGCGCCTGCGCGCTATCGCACTGGGTCATCGACCAGGGATTTGCGGGCATTGTATCGTAAGGTTAATAGGCCTTACCGTCCCGCGGCTTCGCTCTTCGTCTCCTCCGATCCCCCGCTTCACCTCCCCTCCGTTCCTCCACCAGTGGAGCCATCCTCCCTCCTTCCACCTATTTAACGTAACACTTTAAGTGGCGCCCGCTGTGGGCCGGGACGCGGACGACCCGGGGCGGGGAGGGGGGGTGCGGGGCGTGTGTCGGGGCCGGGGGGCGGGAGGCGGGGCGGGGCGGGGCTGAGGCGGGGCGTTGCGGGAACGGGAGCGGGGAGGGAGCGGGGCGAGGCGAGCGGGCGGGAGCGGGCGGAGCGGGCGGGAGCGGGCGGGCGGCGGGGGCGGGGCGGGCGGGGCGGGCGGGGCGGCGGGGCGGGCGGGGGCGGGGCGGGGGGCGGGGCGGGGGGCGGGGCGGGGGGCGGGGCGGGGGGCGGGGGGGGGGGCGAAGAGGGGCAGGGTCGCACGCGGACGCAATGCGACGGAGCCAGAGGGGGCGGGAGTCGGGCATTTGGGTGCGCGGGTTTCGGGTTCACCTCTGCTCGTCGCCGGAGGGCCCGGCTCGGCGGGAAGTAGGGAGGGCAACTTCATCTCTGAAGGAAGGTCACCAGGCACCGTGAAGGAAGCGTTCAGACTCCAGAGGTTTGCTTTGGCGAAGGCAGAATTAAAATTGTACAAAAGCGGGTACACCTAAGGCAAACTGACACATGGGGTAGACGAGGGTACGCATATCAAATGGCGTTTAGAAGAATGAACAAAATACCGATGTTCTTCCGAGGTAAAAGGTTTCAAAACAACATTCCCCAAGCATGAAAGATATACTACAATGAGTCAGTAAGCTATATGTAGTCATAGTAAAAAAGCAATTTGTGAGGATTCATGGCAGTGACAGTAGATGCACTGAGTCACGGCGGTGCGGTGGAAGGATTTCGACACTAGTTAGTTGGATTGATTCTGAATTCTTTGTTTCTCCGATCAACACCAGGCGAATGCCAGAGCAGTACCTTCACAAACGGTCCACGTACCGTGCGAGATTTTTCCTACCTCTTCCTATCCCCTTCCTTAAACACATATACACTTATATGCACGACACTACCGCACATGTCGGGAGACCAGTCGGGAGCTTAGAGCTTGTTCCAATTGGGGTGCCCCGTTGGTGGAAGATACCTGGTTAGGGGAAATCTCACTAGCCGACGTGTAGGGAGTCAGACGGTGGCTATGAAAACGGTTAAAGCTGATGGCTATGATGAGCGGATGCAGATGGAGGCGAAGGTAGCAGATGATGGCGAGGGCAGGTGGGATGGTTGCGAGGAAGCGGGGGCGATGATAACCCGGTTGGAGGCTGTTGGATGTGGATGGCGGGTGGAGTCAGACGGAGGCTATGGTGGTGGTTAACGCTGAATAGAAGTGGATGTAGATGGAGGCGAATGCAGGCAGATGATGGGAGGGCAAGTGGGATGGTTGCGAGGAAGCGGGGGGGTTGGGGCGGGGGAGGCGGCGTCGGAGGTTAAGCTGAATAGAAGTGGATAGTAGATGGGGGGGAGGTGGATTCAGACGGAGGCTATGGTGGCGGTTGAAGCGGATGAACGTGAATGGGAGGTACGGAGGCAAGTGAAAGCAGTGGAAGGTCGGAGGAAGAAAGTGGGAGAGGTCGTAAGTGGAAGCGAGCAATTGGAGGCGCGCGGAGAGCGCAAAGCGCGGCGGAAAGGGCGAGGCGGAGCCGGCGAGGCGCGTGGCCGCGGGCGGCGGTTGCAGGCCGGAGCACGGCGCGGGTCGCCGGCAGGTCGCCGCGCCGCATTGTTCGGACTGCGGGTGGTGCCCCACTCGAAACAATGACGCTCCTCAGCAAATCCTTTCGCCACGGGCTCCAGGAGGGCGGGGGCGGCGGCAGCCACCACGACGACGACGTGCGCGACGACGAATACGAGGGTGGCGATGCTGACAGCAGTCCACCGGAGGTGGAAGCGGTTGTACTGGAGATGGTTGCCAGGCGATGATTTCACAAATGGCGGTGGCGTTGGCTGTGAAGCTGTTCAGAGGCGGCAACGGCAGTGGCTGTGGCACTGGCGCTGGAGCTTACGACGGTGGCGGCGATGGTGTTCTTTTTGATTGATTTATTTTTTCGTGTTTCCGGGCACGTCAGCTGCTTTGGTCATTAGTGCCATTAGTGTAGTGCACGTATTTTCTCGAGAGATGGCGGATTTTCTCGAGATCCGGCGCCGACCTACCGTCGGCTAGTGGGGTTTCCCCCTAACCAGGACTCTCCCACCAACGGGGCACCGCCCCAGCCGAGACAAGCTCTAAGCTCCCGACCGGTCTCCCGGAATATGTGGTAGTGTAGTGCATGTTAGTGTAAGCGTGTGTGAAAAGCGAGAGGATAGGACAAGGAAGAGGAAGGAAAGATCACGCGCGGTCCGTGGCCCGTTCCGTAGGGTACTGCTCCGGCATTCTCCTGGTGTTGATCGGAGAAACCACGGGAAACTACCGATCAGAGCAGCTGGCCGCTAGAATTCTCCTTCAGACAGCGACTGAATTCGACCTAGCTGAAAAGCTAGTGTCGAAAATCCTGCCGCCGTCGGGACTCGAACATAGGTCCTCCCGGAGAGAGGCGCTGCAGTGACACCAGTTGATGCACTGAGCTACCGCTCCCGGAGCGATGGTGGTGACAGAATTCCCGGTAGTGGCACTAGTGGTAGATGAGCCGCTAGTGACGGAGGTAGTTGCGGTGGCGGCGTTGACGGTGGCGGTGGGGGTTGGGAAGGGGGGCGCTGGCAATGCGTTGGTGGTGTGTTGTGGGGGGTGAGGGGTGAGGGTGGGTGGTTGGCATTGTTAGTGGGGAAGGAAGTGGTGGTGGTAATTACGATAGTGGAGCCGGAGGCAACGGCGATGGCGATGGCGATGGCGATGGCGATGGCGATGGCGATGGCGATGGCGATGGCGATGGCGATGGCGATGGCGATGGCGATGGCGATGGCGATGGCGATGGCGATGGCGATGGCGATGGCGATGGCGATGGCGATGGCGATGGCGATGGGTGGCGTGGGGGGGAAGGTGGCGAAGATTGCGGGTACGGCGGCCATCGCCAGAGTGATGGCGATGTCGGTGGCGGTAGCGGAGGTGGGTGGCGGGGGTGGCGGCACTGGATCTGGTCTCCATTGAGGCTTCCCTCCTCCAGCCGAACACCCAGAGTGGCTTCGTGGCTTTATTCTGCCTTTTGATCTGTTTTATTCTTTCTTCTGAAATGACGCTTCGTAAGCCGCACGATGTGGCCTCGCCTTCAACATTGTTCTTTTTAAGATATTTCAGATTGTCGGAAGAGCAGTCGTTCTATCTGCCTAATCTTGAAGACAGTTATAGAGTCTTTTCGGGAAAGGAATTGTTTTCATTGCATAAATGCCGAATGCTAAGGGTTTCTATTATCTCTGCTTTTTATAGTACAAAGCCTCGATGTTTCTGAAATTAATGTCATGAAAACCAATATAGGAAATAAAACAATATTGATGAACCCGATTGTTATTCGCATACTATTTGTAAGATTGGAGATTTCATTATCATAAAAGACATTTGCAGTTGTTTACAGTACAGGCTACGCCAAATTTCTGCTTTTAGAGCAATCTCTCTGTCGATAATGTGCCATAGACTTGTCATTGCGCTGAGTTTGTCATGAGGTATAATTGCTGAGTTTATTATGAGGTATAAATTATTCACAAGTCTAAGATCTTGTTTGTAATCTCCCTTAACCAAGAGATTCGAAAGGTTAACTACAAAATGATCTCTTCACATTTCGAACCAATGATTTTGTAGGTCGAGGAATTTTTTACTACTATAACACACTTTTTAAATACCATTAAATTTTTTTAAAATTATACCATCGATTAATAATTTAATTCGAGCTAGTTAACGAATTAAATGAATTTTGATTAAATGTGAGAAATATACTTCATTAAATTATCTTTCCTAAACTACATTCCGAATGAGAATTCCAGGAATATTAGATAGATTCATTAATCTTGATTGAGGAGGACTAGAAAGGATAGGAAGTAAATACCAATTGCGTTCACGAAACTACAATGCATAAAATAATTTCCTTTACTGACAAAAGATAATGATATTACTTGTGATTCTTGGATAATTCAGTAAAACTTAATGAAAACAAGACGAGATGATGAATTTGGACTGAATTTAGTTCTTAATAAACGGTAGTAATTTATTTTCGTTGCAAATAGACAATTCACCACATTGTACATATTTCGGTAATGAAATTGACTGAAATGTTTTTGTTAGTATAACAAACATTTTACTCTTGTGAAAACTATATTTACGTTATATAAAATCCCTACTCATGCTGGAACCCGTGTTGAGTCAGTGTTCACCAAAATTGTTATTTGAGGTTTGTTTTGTACAGAACGTTTTGCGACAACAAACATACCTCGTGAACAATTTACTACATCACCCGCCGTTCCTTTCTGTTTTCCCTGTGTGTACTTTCACTCTTTATTCCCACTGTTAATTTCTACCATGAATCCATTTCGCATTTCGATGCGGATATATTACATTTTTTGTTAAATCAGGTTTCTGGCGAATCGATAGACGTAATGTATCATAGATTTTTTACTTAGATGTGCTTTATATATTTCGAAATCCGTTTACATGTTTTAAATTTTGTTTCTTGTTTTTAGATTTTGGGTGGTTTTGATGGGAAAAAATAGATGGGTGCCTCATGACGTGTCTCTGTTCTGTAAGAGAAGCTAATTTTTAAAAAATTCAGGTTTGCATGGAACTATAATCAGATCATTTGGTGTATTGTTTCCTATACAAGCAAAGTTTTTTTTAGTGGAACCTTTTCTGTAAAGTTTTGTTTATTTGTTTTTCAAAAATGAACACCCTTGAAAATTACGTGAAAACTACAGAGATTAAAAAAACTGTTTTTGAAATCATAAGTGATAAAATTAAAAGAAATAAAATACAGTAGGAATTACAGTAGCACTTCGCAGTAGCAATCTGTATTATGTTGTAATTTACGACCACTGACCTCGCGTCTAGTAAGTGCATTGCTAACATCAGCTCTGGTATGAACCTCTCCGTACCATGACCAGTACAACCAAATGAGGGATTTGGTTAATGTGAGAAACACTCCCAAAAATGCTGAAGACACATATTACTACTAATGTTTGCAACAATACTTTAAAGTGTGGCAACATGTCACCACAGGTTTGTAAGGCACTTAAAGCATCTGTTAGCTTTTTGTTTTTTCCGGCTGCAATGTTTCGGTGCTAAAATTCACATCTCGATTGTTGACAGAACACAAGGCAAACAGATTTTCGTATGAAGCCACCATTTTTAGTTGTGTCGAGTACGATCGGTTACAAAATTCCCCACTTTAGTGTGAACTTCCTTTTCTGGATTGGAAGGTGAAATGAAGCAGAGTCAGGGGAAGTTTCATGTGCTTGCAGGAGCATGGGACTTCCCAGGCGGGCAAGTAGCTCGTGCGAGCGCAGTTTGATACGTCTGTAGCATTCTTCCGGTTATGAATACACAGTCCCCCAATACTTTTTATGGTTTCGTTGTCCTGTACGAACACATAAAACATACAAAATTTTGAAAATATTCCGTTACTTTCCCTTAAATAACTTAACCACTTCCACCTGAGCAGCTATTTGTGTTAACATTTTAAATTTCTTTTACCTGTTGAAAAATTGAAAGCTTCGGATGGCGCAAACAATTTCTCCAATCTTTTCTTTCCTGGCTGTTGGTTAAATCTCCATCCGTACGATTCGCTATGTCATTTGTGTCCCATATATTACCGGACATCTCCGTTTGCACAGGTTTATCATTCATACACGAACCTAATAAGATATAGAGAAAGAGTCATGAAATTCTTAAAAAGTTTAATATTTTTATATTTATATTGATTTTATTTGACTCTTATTCAGATCCAGATCCATTTTGCGAACACAATTTTGTGACGCTTCGACTTTTTACTTCTTTCACGAGTAAATTCAAACTGGGTTTACAGCAGACAAATAGGGTTGTTGCTACAGGACTGAAGTTGCATCTCCCCGGAGGAAGTCGTTTCGCAGAACTGAAGGAAACATAATACTCAACCGATCGCGATAACAATCACTGGCGAACACGACTGTCGAAGCCAGTACTCGGAACTAGCCTCGCCTAGGGTCAGGGGCTGATGGGCTCTAGCCACTGCGCCGTTAATTCAATCGACGTTGAACGAAGGCCCAGGAAAGATGTGCTATTAAATAATGTTTATAACATGGGGGGGGGGGAATCTGACTCCATACACCTCCTTTGTGCCTAGGTCTAGATGAAGTAGAAAAAAAGAAAATAAACTAGTGAACATGAGAACAAGGAACAGGAAAATGAATTTGACCAACATAAAAAAAACTAGAAACTGCAGACATAGAACATAAAATGTAGATACGCAAGTGTCAGAGAAGGAAAATAAACGGGATGGAAAATAGTAGAATTGCAAGCGAGAATAAAAGCTAAACCAATAGAACGATGATACCGAGACGCAAAAGAAATCTGAAAACCAAGAAAAAGAATAACACCTCGCAAACGGGAAAACGCAGGGGGGGGGGGCACAGAACTGTACCAAGCCGCGCTACAGTAGACGCAGAAACGGGAAGATATCCCCCCCTCGAGGTGCTACGAGGCGAAATAAGCCAAGCTGCAGGCGCAGTCGTCCTTTGCACAAAGCCTCACCCACCACAGGCTTCCCCTCCTCCATCTGACTTCCCCTCCCTCCGCTACCTACCTCCTCCCCCGCGCCCCCGGGCTCCCTAGGGAGGGCGTCGAAACTTCTGCAACGGCAAACTCCTGTCGAGCAAGCGGCGCGAGGAAGAAATATGGCAGTGTTGAGAGTTATAAAATATACTGATCCTCCTCATTGGATATGGACCTGGGATGAGAAGTAGAAGATTCTTCTGGCCGACAGTTTATATTGAACGCTTTTGAAAATTTCTTTCCAGTGTATAGCTCGAAGTTTGTTGGGATGAAGAAAAGAAAAAACCCATTTGCACACACGAATAAAAAATGTACGAAGATATACGTAATTAAGAAAGCATTTGATTAATGTGCAGTACGTATTTAATTGATCAGTGTACGAAAAGTAAATAGAAAAACTCAGTAAATATCGATATGTACACTTGTGGAATGAAAAAAGTTGGTAACAAATTTTGTTATTAAACGGTGGACGCATTTATTTCAGTTCTTACATTTCCGCTTTTCCAAGGGTCAAATTTAAAAACCGAAAAAAACATACCTACAAATCGCTTGATAATATTAACATGAGTCTTGACACCAATGGCGCTTATTACACACATTAATTTATGTTTCCATTTACTTGTGTTTGTATGAGGGAGGAGAGGTCTTCTGAAATGCAGGTTTCCATTTCATATGACGTTCCATTTCAGATTTAGTCTTGAATAAGTTGCTTCTAGAGTAGTTTTCTGTTGTTTTCTTAAAGCTGTACGGGCCAATTCACGGAATCGATTTGACTGCAACATATTATAGCAGACGCTTGTTTCGGAATAGTCGGTCATATTGCTAGTCAAATCGAAGGCGGTGTTGATGCTTTTTGCTTTAGGAATGATTAATTTTTGCCCAAGAACTCAAGTTGTGTCCAAGGGATCTTTTCTCATACCGAGTAACCACCGGCATGCACATACTCGATTTTCCGGATTGTCAAAATGCATCGACACTAGCAGAGTCAACCCATCACATGGGATTAGTAGCCCCAAGAAGTATCTTCTACTCTACTTGAGTCAATTTATTGTAGAGAAAACTGGCTATTATTCAACTCCCGGTGCTTCGTGTTAAGCAAAACATTTATCATACAAAAGAAAACCAAATAAGCAATTAAAACGAAACCAAATGTAACAGTGTTTTAGTGAAATATGTCAATAAGTGATTAACTGTAAATGTATTTAAATCAATTACTTTATTAGTACCGATCCGTTGTGAGCACTCGCCGATGCCGTCACCGTTTCTCCCAATGTTGGGTCTACCCAGAACTCACAAATCATTGAATTCTCACAAACGAAAATCACCAGTTTGCCATTGCCATTCTCAGTTCCAATATTCTCTTTATGACTCAGAGAAGCTTTTTCTTTTATGTATACAGTTTTTTTTTTTTTTTTGTAATTCGTACTATAACATTTAATTCTTTTTTATTCCTGACCAAGTGAACTCTAGATTATGCAAGGTTTTTGGTATCGGGCGTAGTCTTGATACAAGTTACTTAGAATATTTGCGCGTCTATTGTACTCAATTTGCTGAACCATTTCGGGATCATCTCACACCTGATGCCGGTATAAATAGGGTAATTCTCAGTAAGTTAAATTTTTATATTGACCACGTGCTGATACGGGCGTTGCATATTTCCACTTGTGGTTTTGGACAGTTCTGGCAACGCTATCTCTGTCTAGAGAAGCATTTGTTTCAAACAGCTTTAAAGTATGCTAAAGGGAAGGAGGTCATAAAATTGCATACAGAAAAACTGTAATTTTATCATTATTCATCTGTAAGTGCCATCACCAACAATAGACGTTAGCTTGTTTTCGCTCCCCGGCAGAGATAAAATGATCGTACGTGGTTTCAAAAGAGATGTGATATACCGTAAATACGCATATCAAGGACGAAAACATGCATGATTCATTTTGAAGTCGGGTTAGTACCGTTAGCATCAAGTACAAGGACTTAACAGAAGTGTGTGCAAATGATTTCTCATCGTATATTATCCAAGATATTAAGAAAACCGGGTTTTGTGAAAAATTCGCATTTACAACATTATGATATTAAAACAATTTAATTATACTAATTACAATCAGAAATGAATTATTGCGTTAGTATATGCTCCACCAAGGAGTGATAACTGTCGATGTACCTGAAGATTTGTGCTGAATCACTCTACCGCCTAGACACATAACTTCGCAAAACTTTCAACGCAATTTATGAATTGATTTAAATCACATTTAACATGTATATTGATTTACGAAAAATATGTTGGTTTCTTTTGCCAATATCGGCGCAGAAGTTGGCAGCATTTTCGTTCCGCAGTAATATAAAACATTCCCAGTCCGTAGCCATTCAAGTTTAACAAATGTATGTTTGCTCTTGCATTAAGCTCGTAACAGAATGGAGCTTGCCAAGTCGTTTATCTCCTTACTTTTTTGGTGAAATTCCGAGGGAGGATATTTGTGAATGGAATTTGTTTTCTCGGTTATTGGAAATAACCGTGTTCCATCGAAGGAATGAAATATTTGCCATATCAATCACCGAATATAACGATCAAAGGAATGTCTTCGTTGAAAAGAAATCATCATCTACCTAGGGTGTTATAGGGACTTTAAAGTAAGCTACTTTGTGTTCAGCCCACGGAATTGTGCCAACAGTTTTTCGTTGATTGTATTTGGGTGTATGTGTATTGTATTTGCTAGGAAAACATGCATTACGAGTTTCCTAGAGTAAGTGGATAAGAGTGAATGACTTTAGAGAAAAAGTTAATTCAATTCAAAATCAATATAAATCAATATTAATTACAAATTAAATCTGGTATATTATCACATATATAAAGAAGCCTGACAGTCTTTTTTCACTCCAATTTTATTCAACAATTAATGTGAATTTAATAAAATATAACTTTAAAAATCTGTTTTCGAAGATATTTACTCATCATCTCTTGTTCTGATATCAATGACAAAAAGAAACAAAAACAGAACTTATTTGTATCAAAAAATGAATACATTACTTAAAAAGTAGAATTTCCTGCGTGAGCAATATCTACTTAAGAAGTGTAATGCGAAAATGCATGACAACATGACAAGCGACAAAAGTAAATTTTTCAGACTTTCAGAATGTAACACACGTGAAAAATCTAATTTTCTATCACATTTACGTAACAGCAATTCTACTCTCTGTAATGACATTTCTAGTTGCTTTCACGATTGAGACAGATATACTATTCTCGCAATTTACATTCAAGAACTATACAATTCTTTTTCATTGGCATATTACCTAACAGAGAATAAAGTAGTATTCCAGAAAACATTAAGGCAAAGAACATTATCCCATGTTCTATTGTAATTAAAGACTTACTCTCTACTGCTGAGAAATCAGTTGTTATGGCTTGCTCCGTACTTTCAAAAGATTGGGCATCTTCATTGGAAAGTTGGTAGGTATTAGATGAAAATCGCCGATTCTGATTGCTCTTAACACAAAATGCTGAATTCGAACATTCGACATTTTTATTTACATATATATATATATATATATATATATATATATATATATATATATATATATATATATATATATATATATATACATACATACACACACAAATTGCAGATAAAATACTGATTTACCTATCTGATTTCTAGCCTCTTAACATCTGTAAGTTCGGCGTCCATATCTAAGACACGTCTGACCAATCAGCCCTTCTGAACACGAAAGGTAGGTCTAATATCAGTTAAGTTAGTGTCATGATGATTATCCGACCTATGCCATTATCACGTGAACTTTGCTCTGGATGATCAAGGAATTAGAGCAAAAACTTGGGAGTGTTTTTTGAGAAACTCTCGATTATGTTTTTTATTTAATTTTCACAATATCACCCAAAGGTACATGAAAATTGCTAATATTTTGTAAAGTATTTTACATGAAATTTGTAAATAATTAATTTTGTAAAACATATTCAACTAAGAAATAATATCAGATCATACCAGATCTTCAATAACAGTCTGAGAGGATGTCGAAAAAAGTAACTATTGCAATGTCGGAAAATTAAAAAAAATAACTGAAGATTAGATTTCCCCAATTTTCGTAAGTGGACTTTTCTTTATTGGAGCACAAAAGTTTGACGCCTTTTTGACTGATCATTTTGTTTTCAGCAAACCGGATGATCCATTATGATCACTTGTCTCGTAAGTGTTGGACATGTTATATCCAGAGAGTTAACGTTTTTCCTCCGTATTTGGAACGACAGAACATCTGACCGCTAGATTTCTCCTCCAAACAGTGGTCTTATTCCACCACTCACTTGGTATGTAGTTCTTGTCGAAAATCCAAATTTTCGGTACTAGTGTCTTACGACCTCCCATACCTCGCAGAGGTCAGGACAATGGTGCCACACAGTCATCAGTGTTGGTACAGCCATTTTCAAAAACTGTTCGGAAATGACCTTACGGTTTCATGGAATGTAATCCCAGAAACTAAAACATCCGTTGAAATTTTATGATCCGCCATATCATCCAGATGGAACGGACAATATTGATATTTGTGAAAATCCAGTGAACGGTTTAGGCGCTGTTCACAGACAAACGGACGGACAGTCAAACAGATAGGCAGATATACAGACAGATGGGCAAATATACAGACAGATAGGCAGATATACAGACAGATATACAATCAGATATACAGACAGACATACAGGCATATACACAGACAAAACATATTTCGATATCAAGGATCCTCAACACGCGGATCCTGAATACACTACGTACACGAAATAGTTGCTGTATATATTAGTAGTTGCTGTATACATCAAGAATAATTCACGTTTTGGATATCAGAGACCCACAAAACGTATCTTTTCGTCGATAAATCGTCACTTTTCCCATTCCCTTACACAATGATATCTTATTATGCCGTCTTTTACGAGAAAGTAAAAGTGACGCCATAAATATGGATGGGGAGAACGAAGTTATGACATGACTATCGTTTACAACAACAGTAATAACTACTATCATATAAAGGACATCATACAATCCAGGATTCCATGTTTAAACAGTAAGCGTTTTTAACTCATATCGAGCGTTACCCGTCAGGTAATAATGATACTGGGGTCGCATTAAATTCGTAATTAGTTCCACATCAAAATGTACAGTTGTTCATTCCCGCCCCGAGATGACCGTTGCGCCCCTCCCTGCAGCACCACCCCTGCCAACTCGCCAGGGACCGGGATTTCATCACATCGCCCCCGAATACATTATTTGTCCGAACGTTCATATAAATATCATGTGCGCATTCTATATTTCATTTGGTGTCGTACTGCTCTGCATATTTGCCTGTGAATTTTCGAACTCGTCAATTACTGGTTGAACTTTAATATAAAATTGAAACGTAAAACGAGTTCCATAGATTACAAAGGAATAAAGCGATTAAAATAGTTTTGGGATTGCGTATTTTTATTCAAAACGCCGTTCTTCGTGTTTCATTTTTCGCGGCAACTTAAAGCTTCGCACAAGCGTATAAAAGCCATACTTGTACGAGAATTCATATTCTGAAACAAATGTTAACCAGAAATATTAGGTATGAGGAATGGATTCTAATTTTAGAGCATATTCATTGATTTATTATACGAACCTAATTTAAATTTTAATCAAGACCAAGTATTTTTGTTTTTCAAAACGTGCATAGAATGAAATAATTGTTTTTACTTAATATTAAATTATTTAAAAACAAATCTGCTCAGCAACTTTCGAAAAACAGGTCTCATTTACTTCAAATCCCATATTTTTCGAATATTGCAGAAGTTCAATTTTTTCAGCGTCTTCCTACTACTGCTATAACGAATACAGACATTTTTTATTAAACAATTGTTCAAATACAGATCTTGAAACAAGCTCAAGTACAATGTTTCGAAAACATGAGAAGTTTTTGTGTAATTTTGTATGAAATATAAGCAAGTTTTAAACTATTATTGAAGAGTAAATGCAATTCTCAACAATCAAAATGTTTTATAAAAAATATATTCATAAATAACAACTTATCTTAAAGTTTCGTCAACATTTACGCCGTTTACACATTTACAAAGTGAAAATTATTTAATCCTGACTAATTAGCTACGAAAGTGGTAATCAACTACAGTCGCAGGTTCATTTTCAAACATGTGTGCAACGTTTCACTCAATTGTGTCTAATTGAGTGAAAATCAAACTCCTGCTAATAGGAATCACATTCAAACCTCAAACGTGTATGAAGGAGACTAGAAAGGGATATTCAACAGAAATACGTGGCGTAATTAAATGTGACACTGATCTATAGATCTCAAATGACCCAGTCGTCAATATCAATTTTTAAAATAACGTGAAATTCTGACTGTTATATTTCAACAGACTAAGTAGAATATATGTAGAATATATATCCGTAGTTAGCCAGTTTTTAGACACTGAATTAGGCAACTAGATTAATTTTCATACATATATGTGACGGGTGGTTAGACCTAAGACAAATATCCATAATCTACATATTTCATTATGTGTCACAGTATGAACACTGATGCAGATTTTACAAAACTGATTATAATAAACTGTATTCACATCCCTAAACATGTAAAAGCATTAATAGTGAGCATTGTCAAAATTATTGAAATACAGTTTCAAAATTTTGGTATTGAATATATACGCTGACTTAAGGATGGAAAAACGAGATTCTAACCACTGAACATGTTTGAAACAAAAACGTTTAAAAAAATATAAGTTCACGTTACATTATTGCAATGCTCTCTCGATATTCCCTGCTTCTTCTTTAAATATAAAATAATTGAAAATAAATAAAATTAATCTAATTTTTTTAAAAATTTTAATTAAATTAAATTCTCCCTCCTTAACGCCATAAGCTCCTCGTTCAGCCAGTTTGAAGCAAGTGGGAAACCACCAGTTAGTATTTCTTCACAGTTCAAAAACATTCTGCAAATTGTAAGAAATAAACCGACTAGGGAACACAAAAAAATTCGCGCATTACTTGTTAGTACTCTTCATCTTCATCTGCATTATTACCAAAATTCTTACATCTCATTCACTGTTCTTCATCTCCGTTGCTTTTGATAAACTTAAGTCTTTTACTTCAATATTCTTGATTTTATTTTTCTGTCATTTCCAGTGACGGAGATTCGGCAGTACAACCCTCGAATCTGCAGGGGGACCCAAAGTTTCAAAAAATATCTAAGGATATATTCAATTGATTATTTGATTTTTTCGTGTTTCCGGGCGCGTCAACTGCTTCGGTCATTAGTCCCGTTAATGCAGTGCATGTTTTTTTCTCGGGAGATGGCGGTGATTTCCTCCCGCTGGAAGGCGAGATTCGGCACCGACCTATCGTCGGCTAGTGGCGTTTCCCCCTAACCAGGACTCTCTCACCAGCGGGGCACCGCCCCAGCCGGAACGAGCTCTAAGCTCCCGACCTGTCTCCCGGAACATCTGGTAATGTAGTGCATGTTAGTATAAGTGTGTGTGTGTAAGGGGAGAGGATAGGACAAAAAATAGGAAGGACAGATCTCGAGCAGGCCGTGGCCCATTTCGTAGGGTACTACTCCAGCATTCGCCTGGTGTAGATGGGGAAAATCACGGAAAACTACCGATCAGAGCACCCGGCCGCTAGCATTCTCCTCCAGACAGCGACTGAATTCGATCTAGCTGAAAAGCTAGTGTCGAAAACCCTACCGCCGTCAGGACTCGAAGCTAGGACCTCCCGGTCAGAGGCGCTGCAGTGACATCAGTGACATCAGATGCACCGAGCTACCGCTCCCTCTGACATATTTAATTCAAATTTAATTTTTGATATTGTAAGGATACTAGTAATAAACTATGCATTTAATTTATAAGCTTTACTGATGAAGTATCTATACATTTTGAAAACGTGCGACGTCAGGAATTATGTATGTTCATATTTGCGATAACGCAATATTATGTACAAGTTGTATACGCGAATTTCTATAATAGACGATAATTTTTATAAATAAACAAAGTTCTCAAAACAAGTTTCATTAGTAAAGTTTTTGTAGCTGGCAACATGGACGGCGGTATTATGATGTTACTCGTATTTGCCATTTGGCGAAAACGGTGGTCGGCTGCGCGGTTTACTGACCCTCCCCCTTCCCCGATTCTATCATTGCGATTCGGTGAGTGCGTGTGTGTGTGTGATAACGTAATTATTCGTGCCATTAAAGGCTAAACCGTCTACACCATGACGTAGAACTTAACGTGATAATGGTTTTATCAAAAATATTGTTTTTGTAAATCTCTTTTTAACTGGCGTTCTACAAAAACGTTAGATAAATAAAGTCATGCAATTTTTGAATTTTTCCGAAATTGCTACTATTTGAGGGTAATGTTTTCACCTCAATAAGACTCGTATTTATACCATAACTGTTGGTAAATTAATGATATCATGAACAGTCATTTAAATTAAATGTGACAGTCAGAAAGTTTATTAAAACTACTTCCATTTAGAACGAAACATTACGCAAAATCACTTTTTACATTTTACACGCTACTCGTTACTTAATAACGTTTATATGCACATAAAAATTCCACATTTCACATAAAAAACAATTATTGTATGAAACTAAAATGTGTATTTAAATTAATATTATTTTCATATTCGATCTACTGTGTAATATATCTATTCCATGAATTAAGTGAAAACCCTCTACTTCGCCACTTGGTATAAATTACATAACTGTATTTGAATGTAATAATAATGAACTACACTTCCAGTTAATCGTAACAAACAAGAAAACTTATTGTAGCCCCTAAAGCAATGGGACTGTTGAAATAAGGGAGTATTCCTACGTGTCTTATGAAAAAATCAATCGGTTCTTTGCAAAACATTGCCGTAGTTGCGATGTCCTATTAGAATAGGTGGCCTTTGACCAAATTTCACTCCCTAGTCAGCGCAGGGCGTATGGCTTAAATTGTTTCTCTAGAAAGAATGAAATCGGACGGGAAGTGCCCACACTGGCTTTTCTCAAGACACGACGCCCGCGGCCCCTTCGTGGATTCAATGTCCACTTCGCGAAGGGCCCCTTCCCGCGGTGAGTCAACACGCCTCTCGGCAACCGCCCGCGAATCCACCGCCGGCCTTCCCTCGTTCCCTCCCCATCCCATCCCATCCCCTTCCTCCCCTTCCTATCCCGCCCAGTCACTACATTCCCATACCTCCCCACGGCTTCGCCCCCGCCACGCTCCAGCCCCGCCCTAGCTTTCGCGCCCCTGCACCCGCGCCCGCCCCCCGCCCGCCCCGCGCCCGCCCCCGCCCGCCCCGCGCCCGCGCCCGCGCCGCGCCGCGCCCGCGCCCGCGCCCGCGCCCGCCCCGCCCCGCGCCCGCCCCGCGCCCGCCCCGCGCCCGCCCCCGCGCTCGGCCTCGCGCCCGCCCCACACCAGCCGCCGTGAACGCCCCCGCGCCCGCCCGCGCGCCGCGCCCGCCCCGCTCCACCCCAACCTCCCACCTACAGTTCCATCTCTCTCTCTCCCTCGGCTCCTCCGTCCCGCCCCGTGGTGCGCGTCCCCAGGCGCTTATTAAGAGCAGCGCCGCCCGCCTGAGTGACGTTCGTTTAACCCGCGGACGCCGGCCCGGAATTAATTATTTTCTCCTCCCCGGCGCAGTCCGAGCGCGGCCTGGCCACCGGCTAGGTCTCGAGCTGCGAGTCTGCGCGCGGGGGCACTCGCCGGCCGGTATGCCCCGTCCTCGTCGCCGTCCTCAACGCCTCCGCCGCCGGCGCGTCAACAGAGATCGATGGGCAGGCGCCGACGCCACGCGGAGGGCTAGGGGGAGGCGTCGCCGCACCCTCCCAGCCCCCGATCGAGGCCCTTTCGCGGAGCCTTGTCCACGCTGCCTTGCGCTGCGTGTGGCCATAGGTTCTTCCTGCCCTTTCTCGTCCTCTTTCTCCCTTATCTTCCTTTCTCCCTTTTTATCCTCTTTCTCCCTTTTGGTATCCTCTTTCTCCCTTTCGGTATCCTCTTTCTCCCTTTTGGTATCCTCTTTCTCCCTTTTGGTATCCTCTTTCTCCCTTTCGGTATCCTCTATCTCCCTTTCGGTATCCTCTTTCTCCCTTTCGGTATCCTCTTTCTCCCTTTTGGTATCCTCTTTCTCCCTTTTGGCATCCTCTTTCTCCCTTTTGCCATCCACTTTCTCACTTTTGAAATCCACTTTCTCACTTTTGCCATCCTCTTTTTCCCTTCTGGCATCCTCTTTTTCCTTTCTGGCATCCTCTTTTTCCCTTCTGACATCCTCTTTCTCCCTTCTGACATCCTCTTGCTCGACTTTGCCAGCCGCTTGCTCACATTTGCCATCCACTTTCTCACTTTTGAAATCCTTTCTCACTTTTGCCATCCTTTCTCATTTTGCATCACTTTCTCACTTTTGCATCCCTTTCTCCTTTGATCCACTTTCTCCTTTGAATCCACTTCTCCTTGTCCTTCCCTTCTCGAATCCACTTTCTCCCTTCTCGAATCCACATTCTCCTTGTCTTCTTTCCCCATTTCATATTCTCTTTCTCCCTTCTCTTCGTTTCCTTCACTTCCGCATCGCCACTCTCTCCTCTGAAAATTTCCCTCTTCTTTCGTCTTTACGCTCTCTCCTTTCTTCATGTTACCTTTTACTTTCAATATCCTTCTCTGACTGACTCCCTATTTGTTCTGCTTATTTGTCTGTTGCTTTTAATTTACTCCACTTTTAATTTCTGTTCCTTTGTTCAACATAAGTTTATTTATTTATTTATTTATTTATTTATTTATTTATTTATTTATTTATTTATTTATTTATTTATTTATTTATTTATTTATTTATTTATTTATTTATTTATTTATTTATTTATTTATTTATTTATTTATTTATTTATTTATTTATGTCAAAAAAACAGTTAAAACAGCTATTTATTTATTTATTTATTTATTTATTTATTTATTTATTTATTTATTTATTTATTTATTTATTTATTTATTTATTTATTTATTTATTTATTTATTTATTTTACGTCAAAAAAAAACAGTTAAAAACTGCGTATGACGTGCTAAGGGGAAAAGTCAATTGTGTGCACATTTTCAAAAAGTTCCATTGTCTTTACGTTTTTTTCCTATTCGTAAATATTCTTTTAGATCCTCGCCTAAATTTAACTTCTTTCATCTGTCCACATTATCTCAGAGGCTTGAAAATTACGAAATGCACCAAAAGCGTCGCAAAGCACATTTTAGTGGCACGTGCAAGTTCATGTATAACTTCTAGTGTACAAGGCAGATATAGTGGAATTCGAGGGTAGGAATATCTTCCGTAAGTCTCCTTCCTTGCTCCTCCGTATTACCTGGTACTGCTTGCACCGTCGAGGGATTCATGATCATGTATCCCCCTGAATGGATAGTGATGCATGTATGGATGCGGCAACAACATTGGGCTAGACTGTACATTACTCTCAGCATTGTGGGAGCTTTGGGGAACAAGGAAGAGCTCTTGTGCGACTATCAACACCGTAGACAGGAAACAAGATTGCACAATTGAAATTTCAGATTTCATTAAATAATATCGAGAGATTTTTTGCACAATACGTTAGCGTAAGGAATAAAATCACGATTTTTTAGGTAATATAAGCTTTTGTTTTTATTTTTAAAAGATTCAAACGGAAAGGTAATTGATAAAGGCCAATTACTATAAGCACAAAATATACACCAAGAATAATTAGTGACCGCTTCTTTTAATGTATTCAGTACAGTGTAAATATTAACTGTTGATAAAATCTGAAAATATACTCCCATAAACAAAACAAAGATCTGCTATTTTAATGATACTGTTTTTTAGCATGATCAGTAGAATACTCTATGGGATTTTGAATGTTATTTGTCCATTAATTCCTTCTTATATTCCTGAAAAGCTCTGTAAATAGGAGACGTTTTTGAGCTTACGTTCTGCATCGGCAGGTGAAAGCTTAAATATTCCTCTACAGTTTTTTGATTAAATTAAAACAAATAAATAATTATTGAATGCTAGAAATAATATTTAAAGAGTGATTCATTGTAACAATCAGGGTTCGACTACACCTCTTAAATAATTGAAGCAGTAAAAAAATACTAGTTTCATTCGCAGCCGTTCGCAATGGCATCTCACCAACTGAATTAATGAAGTGAATTTGTTTATATTATTAATGCAAGTTGCATGCTTATTCATACGTAATGGAAACAAAATGTATTCATACTCAAGGATACTCAATGAATAAGAAAGACACGTGGAATGAATTTCTAGCTGTCGCAATTTAAATAAGTTTCAAGAACCGGTTACAAGTTCTGAAACACCATTCTCTACGTTTCCGTTAACTACATTTAATGTCAATAAATTCAAATTCTTTGATTCGTCAATTTATTATGTAATACTTTATTAACCTAACAAGCTGGCAGTACCTTGATGAGTGGAGAGAGACAAATGAGAAGACAGATTCTCTCTCTGAATTTTCTGTCAAAAATTAATACTATGGGAACATTGCAGGACTTATTTCATATTTGTACATTGTGTATCTTGCAATTCATAGTTAAAGACGACAGAAAGAAATAATTTTCAAGAAAAGACTGAATACTTTTAACTACTACTTTTATGAATAAAAGTTGTAGAACCACAAACGTTCATATTCATGAATATAAAATTTGTCTCTTTTATGAATTAGAAATCAAACATCTTTTCTGATTGATTCAATTATTACGATACGGGAGAAAATATCTTTGGAAATAATTCTGATGGCACACATTAAATACAAAATACTTGAATCCATCACGGATAGGTAACAAGGGAATTGACGTCAGAGAACTTGAAATTAATATGAAAATCCATGTGTAGCAGCACATAATGTCTCATAAAATTCCTAACTTTTGCAATTTTCAACAAAATTTAGAGAGCGAGAGAGAGAAAATGAGAAACAGAGAGCGAGAGAGAGAGAGAGAGAGAGACGAAGAAGGAAAGAAAACAAAAAAGAGGGAGAAAAGAGAAAAAAGAGAGAAAGAAAGAAAGAAAGAAAAAGAGAGCGAGAAAGAGAGATAAGAGAGAAAAAGAGAAAGGGAGAGAGAAAGAGAACAACGAAAATCAGACCTTTACCATTATTTAGGGCGTCCTTCCTTCTATTCGTGGGAAAAATTTAAAGAAAAAATTCAGATAGATTTTTGTGAATTTTTTTTGAGAATTTGCATTAATTTCATACAGAAATTGCGAGAAATCTACTCTTTTTTAAAAAAGTATCGTATATGAAGTTTTTTCAAGATAATGTTTTTAGAAGAGATTTTATTCAAGATAAAAATCTCTAGCTTGAAATTTTCGAAAATACAAAGAGTGCGTCGAATTTGACTAGCAGTATTTTTAACCTCCTTTAATATAAACGAGGTGAAAATTTAAAGAAAAAATGCAGCTGTGTTTAAGAAAAAAATTGCCTTTAAAATTCCCTGAATTTCACGCAAAACTACAAGAAAAGTGCTGATGTTTTCGGAAATATCAGTACTTGCACATTACATTATTTCAAGATCTTTCTTTAAATTCATTCTTTAAAGAATACAAGCATTGCATTGAGGAATTTTTTTCAATATCGTAGTAGCAGGAATACGCCGAAAAATTTTAACTTTTGCAATTTTCGGAAAAACAGGGACTAATACGAATAACTTTAAAACTTTCTCTATATTAAAAACAATATACATTCATCTCTTCGATGTTTTCAGTTCAACATAAATTCTAAATTTGTTCAATGTTAAATGTTCCGAAAATATTTGAAGAATGATTCGTATGAGGTAGTATGGTATAGTATGAATGGTAAGTAAATTCAGAGTGTATCCGAGCGATTGTAATGGAAATTTCACAGAAATTATGCCAATACAATTACACAAAACGGTAATATGTAATGAAGTGACATGTAACATTCACGCAAATAACGGCAATATTTAGACGAGACACATACTCTAGATAGTGACCCAATTGCTTCCTCACTTAATTCTCCATCAAAAACAATATGGAAAACAACCGCTCCAATAAAATATTATTAACTATTTTGCTCTTTGCCCAGACAAGAACACTCGAGAGATACAGTAGTTGTCAAAGAGTACTATGTCTACATTACCGTGCTCATGAAGATTAATAATTCATTTGGTGACCCCACAAGAAAACACCACCATCTAAAATTGGAATCAAGCATAGTCATCCCTCGCAGCTCCCTCCCCACATGGGTGTAGGACCGTCCTATCAATTCCCATCCGAACACGCACAGTAATGCGTTAGGTGACGATCGTCGGGAATGCCGCGTGGCAAATAATAGTCGGAATGTATAATCGAAACGCCATCCATATGTATGAGAGTGGGAATTTAGAAATACGCGAGCAGCGTTATTTCATCCGGGAAAGGTAAATCTGTCGTCCAGCGGCTCAGTCAAAACAAGCAAGCGCACACCCTGGGCGGGAGGCGTAGTCGGTTTGAGGTTGCCCCCTTCCG
Source organism: Teleogryllus oceanicus (assembly GCA_964035755.1). NCBI lineage: Eukaryota > Metazoa > Arthropoda > Insecta > Orthoptera > Gryllidae > Teleogryllus > Teleogryllus oceanicus. The sequence goes on along the minus strand of CAXIVR010000001.1, from coordinate 308,381,050 downwards.
ATGCTTTCTCGTCCGTCCTGTCTACGGCACTCTATGGCCCCGCCCCGCCACGCCACAACCCGCCACGCCCCGCCCCGCCACGCCACGCTTCTCCACGCTCCTCCACGCCACGCCAAGCCTCACTTCGCCTTGCCCCGCCCCTCACCGCCTCGCCCCGCCTCTCACCGCCTCACCCCGCCCCGTTCCTCCCCGCCCCTCCCCGCCCCGCCCCTCACTGCCCGCCCCGCTCACGCCAAACCCCGCGCCCAAATTATTCTTTTGTGCCGCGGAAATGGCCCAAACACGCGCCGCTTCTGCAGGCGTAGTGGCCTCCACACCCGCGGCTCTGGACGCAAAGGAAATAGCGATGCACGAGCCCTGCGGGCGAGGAAACAGTGCAACAAAGCAACGGTGGTGGGTGGTGTGAGAGAAACGAGGGTAGAATGAGGCGACGAAGAAACAGGAGACATGTATAAAGGAGGATGGGAGTGGGAGGAAGAAAAGCAGGGGGATGTAAGGGAAGTCGGTGTGAGGGGAATGAGAAGGGGCTACAAAATAATAGTGCTCGAGGCAGAGAGTCGGAGAGAATTGGCAAAGAGGGAGTTAGGAGGGAGGAAGAAGAAAAACAAGACAGAAGAAAAAAGGGAGAGAATAATGATGCGGTTGGGACAAACGAGAGAAAGAAACGGAAAAAAGGGTCAAAGAAAAATATATCAGAGGCGCCCTAACTACGCGCAAACCAGTCATAAATAGAAATAATACACATGATTACCAAATAATATGTTTGTGTACGAAAATTGACCTAATGGAAACAACGGATGAAAGAACAAAAAAGAAAATTCAAGTAGATATATTTTTAGAATTTGAAAATATTTGACAAATAATGAACAAAACTAAAGGGGGGGAACCACGGAAGAATGAATTACTGAATAACAGACTAAAAGATTTACGAGAAAGAAGTAAAAAATATAGAATTAGAAAGAAAGTATAATGTTATCATAATTAAAATATTATTTATAAATAAGGAATTTACAGCACACTCAATAATGCAATTCAATTGGATTCATATAACGTTACAAGGCAAAGTAAAGAACAAGAGTCTAAAACATCAATTATGAGAGATTCGTATATTATCCTTCAATTGTGCACACTCACAGACACTGGTAAATGTTTCTGAAAACGTATGGCCGTTTAGGGTCTATTACTGTGATTCTTTAACGTTTCACTAAATGCAACATTTGCACGTAACATTACTGAAAATGAGGTTAAGTAGACGTTACTTGCTCATTTACGCAGACATTCTTTTCCAGCACTAGATTCTCACGCAGCGGGACTGCTAACACCTTCCATACGAAAAAAGTTGTATATTCATTTTGAATCTTGAGAACACGCTCTCTAAAGCCACGACTCAACTGAGAACCAGCCTGTGCAGCCAGGGCGCCGAAACTCCCAGGAGCACTGACAGCTGATAGGCATTAATGAGAGAGCGCCGTTAACTTTCGGGATGCGCTCGGTGTATCCGCCACCATCTGCTTTCACCGTGGAGGAACACCGCCACCTCAAGATATAGCATGCATTACAGTTGTGAGACTAACGGTCATTGTCACGCGCAGAACAAACGAAATAAACAATAAATAAAACCGAAAGCAAAATGAAGGTGAAGACGAAAGTGGTCTATAGTTGAAAGTACGCGTTGACGGTGACGAGTATTCTTCGCGGTTAAGAAACAAAGTGCTTGCGTAATGAACAATGACCAAGACAAACCAGTCTTTACGGCCAGAGTAACAAGTGAGGGCGAAGGGGTGGGTGAGAACGAGAAAGAGAGCGAGGGTGAGGAAGGGTGAGAGCGAGGGGGATGGCGAGAATGAGGGCAAGGGCAAGGGCGAGGGCGAGGGCGAGGGCGAGGGCGAGGGCGAGGGCGAGGGCGAGGGCGAGGGCGAGGGCGAGGGCGAGGGCGAGGGCGAGGGCGCGGACGAGATCCAGGGCGAGAAGAAGAGGAAGGGTGAGAGCGAGGGGGATGGCGAGAGCGAGGGCGAGGGCGAGGGCGAGGGCGAGGGCGAGGGCGAGGGCGAGGCGAGAGCGAAGGTGAGGGCGAGGGCGAGGGCGAGGGCGAGGGCGAGGCGAGGGCGCGGACGAGATCCAGGGCGAGGGCGAGGGCGAGGGCGAGGGCGAGGGCGAGGGCGAGGGCGAGGGCGAGGGCGAGGGCGGGCGAGGGCGAGGGCGAGGGCGAGGAGAGGGCGAGGCGCGGACGAGATCCAGGGCGAGAAGAAGAGGAAGGGTGAGAGCGAGGGGATGGCGAGAGCGAGAGCGAGGGCGAGGGCGAGGGCGAGGGGCGAGGGCGAGGGCGAGAGCGAAGGTGAGGGCGAGGGCGAGGCGAGGGCGAGGGCGAGGGCGAGGGCGAGGGCGAGGGAGGGCGACAGCGGAGCGGCGGATTGAGGCAGGGTGATGTCAGGGGGCGAAGCCGGGGATTCGAGCCGGTCGAGGCGAGTAGCGGCAACCTGCACCGCACACGTTCCAGTCAATTTTTGGAATGCGGCCACCCCGAAGGGCTGCGTCGATTGGCCGGCCGCGCCGCCGTCACGTCCGCGGCGTCATTAGATTGAGCCGCGGCGCGGTCGCCGAGCCCCGGCGCCGGGCCCGGCGGCCGCCGCCAGCACGCACTGATTCCGCGCCGGCCGACCGAGGCCCGGCCACAGGGCGAGGAGATTGGCCGGATTGATACCAGTGATGACAGGAGCGCTCGGAGTGACTGGGGAGGGCGGGGCGATTCGGGGGGTGCAGCTGATACGCCGGGGCGTGGAAGATGGGAGAGACGAGGGGCGAAGGGACGAGGGGGAGGAATTAAGGGCGAGAAGTGAAAGACGAAGACGGAAAGACGGAACGAGCGGGGAAAAGAGCGAGGAGGAGGGCGGAGGAAGGAGGAAAGATGTCACGGACTTCCTGGAGGCAGAGGAGACACATCTGGTTTAGGAGTCTGGCAGCATTGGTCATACAGAGAGCGAGCGAGAGAGAGAGAAAGAAAGAGAAGAGATAGAATACAGAAGAGATAAAGGTGAGAGAGGATCAGAAGTGCAACTGAAAGGAGGAGATGATGGAGTGGAAAAGGAAGAAATCGTTATGAAAGTGCAGGAGGCACCCAGTGAACGACAGAGGAAGCCAGGCAGAGTCTAAGGCAATTTGAGGCAGCGGAAGTGCCAGAGGTATCTATCCTATGGTAAGGGGGATTACAAATAATATCGATGTTTTTAAAACATTGGTATTTTCACCAGAAACAACGATATATTAAGATTGTTGTTTTGTTTTTGATGCTTTTTGAGATCGATTTATTTTTCAAAAACAATGGTTTAAAAATTTTTCGATGATTTTGTACATGGAACTTCTCTGAATAGAATATTGCTTATAAAATTAAGCTGATGGAGATCACTAAGACAGAATATACTTTAAACTAATATTTTAATATTATGAATGTCAGATACAAAAGGTTTTATTTTGATTATTTGTGAATGAAAATGAATAAAGGATATATTAGCAAAACAGGATGTCCTTTATTTTTTATTTCCTTCTTTCATTCGATAAACATCCAAGGTGACGTCGGAGGCAAAGGGATGATACAGATGTCGGCACGGGGCAGAATTGGGGCGAGTCGGGATGCGGGGGCGTCTGAGGTAATTGGGGCATCGAGGTCGTCGAGGGCGTCGGGGATCATCGTGATCGTCTGGGTATTCGTGGGCGTCGAGAACAAAGGGCGTCAGGGCGATGTCGGGGGGCGAAAGGGGTTTCCTGGACGTTGTGGGCAAGGGAAACATTGGTGACATCGATGAAGAACGTGATGACGGAGACATCGGATGGGGGCGATGTCGGGCGATGTCGGGCGATGTCGGGTGATGTCGGGCGCGTCGGAACCAGAAACGTGTGGGGCGTCAGGCATGTCTGGGACACCGATGGCCGTCGCGGGTGTCGTGAGGTGTGTGTGTCAAGGGACGTTAGGGGTTTTGTGGACGTTGGTGGCGTCACAAACATCGAAGATATCGGGGGCAGGGTGGCGAGGATAGCTGGGGTGTCGGGCGCGTCGGGGGGAGCTAGAAGCGCCGGGAGCGTCAAATCGCGTCGAGGGCGCGGGGGCATCGGGGGAGTCGATGACCGTCACGGGTGTCGGGGGTGTCGAGGGACGTAGGGGTTTCGAGGGCGTCGGGGGCATTGGAGGAGTCAGGAACCTCGGAGACGTCTGGGATTTGCGGCAACTGTGGCGATATAGAAGTGGAGACAGCAAGACAGCCGAGGCGATATTGATGACAGGATTTCGAGGCGTTGGGGACGCCGGGGAGGGCGGAGACCGTGATATCGACTGGAGCAGAGGGGCGGCGTGGACACTGGACGGGGCGACGGAGGCGACTGGCGCCGGAGGGCGTCGCGAGGTAATGGTGCAACTGGGGATTTACGTCTGACGAGCGAAAGATAGAGTCCGCGCGAGGCGAACAGGAAGATGAAGTTCAGCCGAGGGGAGAAAATACAGAGAGAAGCGCTAACAACTTCTGAGGTGGGAAGCTCTCCGTATCCCTTTCGGAATTCTGACTACGCGAAACGTGTAGGAATAGCAATCGATAGAAATCCAACCCAAGGAAAATTGTTCCACTGGGGAAATGAATGTTTTGATATTAGTTTCTCAGTAATGTCTGAGAAAAGGTAAACTTCAATATTACTGTTATTGGAATTAGAAATAATATTGTTCGAGATGGAACATAATAAAATAATAATAATGCAAGTATGTATTTGGCGTTTTGGGTCGGTAGTCCGACTTCGCCGGCCAGCTACCGGTGTCCCCGTTACCTGGAGTTAATTAAATTTCCATGCTTGGGGGTAAGAGTTGCAGGAGGCGATCATGACGTATTCTCTTCACCGTAGCTAGCAAGATCCGCCTGCTAGAGCTTTACTTCGTCACACAGCTAAAGAAACTGGTACGATTTTAAAGGAAAGCTACAACTCTATTTTGCCTCGACTGGGAATTGATAATATTAATAATAATAATAATAATAATAATAATAATAATAATAATAATAATAATAATAATAATAATAAAACAACAACAATAATAAAAGTGCGTGTGCTTAATCAGTCTCTTATTTCTTTAATTCCAAACTAATTATGCCTATATACGGCCCTCACTAGTCAAATGAGTACTCAAGTACGTTGTGTAAATAAAAGTTCGAACCCGAGGGCTAGTGAATTTATATGATGTGGGAGTGAGGAGTGTGTAATGAATCACAATATGAACGTCAATGCGAACTTATATTTCTTATTGTGTTGTAAATTTGTTTCTTACAGTTGTCTTTTTCGTTTTTCTGTTCTCATATTTCATGGACTAACTACGCCGCAGTAGTAACTTATTTAATTATTTTACTAAAAGAAGTATTAATAGATACCTACAATAGTAAGGAATTTTGTAATACACATTTACTCTATACATTTTAAATTCCACAACACAATCATAATATTCACTGAGCGTATACGACATAACTCTTTTTCGATGACCTCCTACTCTTGTTAAATTTACTCAGAAATAGAAAAAAATAATAATATCTGCAAAATATACTGACCACGATAAGCAAATCTCCAACACACATATACAGGATGACCGGGTAGGAAACGAACATTGGAAAATAAGCTCTTAAGACAATTTCAAGCATATTTTGTCAAATAAACTACTTGGATTTTCTGAATGGCTGAGCCACAATAAGCACTCAAAAGTTGGTTTGAAGAAAGCTTTTCTTTTGGCAAAAATCTGCATTGTAGAAATACACGCAAATTATTTATTATTTACAAGAGAATATAATATATCTGTTCAGAAAGAAAAATTAACCCAGAAATAAAAAAAAACACTCAATTTACACAATTTGACTCCTTCCGTATTTCTCTGTTAATTTTTCTTTCTGAACAAATATATTCATTTCATTTGTAAACAATAATCAGTTTGTATTTTCTACAGTGTTTCAGTGTTTCTACTTTTCTATAATGCAAAATTGTTTAAATCAACTTTTGAGTGCTTAATGTGGCTCAGCCGTTCAGAATATCCTAGTAGTTTATTAGACAAAGTATGCTTAAAGTTGTCTTAAGAGTTATTTTCCAAATTTTGAATTAGGTTTTATTTCTATGTACCGAGAGTTTGCTCACAGTTTCGATGATTTTCTTGTCTTAGACGCATGTGAGCTATCTTGCATGCGGTAAAATAATTTAATGCACGAATGGAATCAATTTGAATAACAAAACTAATTTAAAATAATTTTTAAAATGACATCACGTCCGTGCTCGAGCAGTTTTAACTGCACAACAAGATGTACTACGCGACTTAAGTCAGATTTATTAGAGACTAGCAAAAAATTGGATATAATGAAAACATTATTTGAAGAGAATGTTACAAAAAAATGTCGCCCTTACATTGGCGTATATTAAGATTTCGTATAGATTTCTTTAATATATCAAGAAACGTATTGTGTCTTAAGTAATAAAATTAGTCAATGATTTTCATTTATTAGTGACTTTGCGCCAAATATGTACGTAAAATTGAAGTGCAGAAACGAAAAGTGAAAATAATAAGATTTCGTAAATTGTTATCACTCTCATGAAACATTGAGGGTGCTTTGCGAGTGCAGGTTTAATTACTATCTCACTAAATGTAGAAATAAGTTACCCTACTGATTTTTTATTACATACTACACTTATATAATTACATGATTTTTTATTTACTTAAACTGCATATCACACACACAGGTGTGAATTAGAGAAGGCATACAAATGATTTAGCAAATAAACAATGTGCTCTTTGTGACTACTGGAAATGCTGATGTGTAGTTGACATTGGACTTTGTGACTAGCTTTAACATTAATTTAATCGTTATAAGGCATAGAAAATACATGCATAAACGGTTGAAAACGCAAAAGAGTATTGAACTGGACTGCGATATTAAAACCCAAGTCTTAATTTAACTTTACATGTTTACATTCGTGTTCGTTAAATTATATGAGCCCGTTTCCCATTTCGTCCCAAGACTCATCCATGATGCGTATGCGCCAAATCTATTCATGAGCTTTATTGGGGTTTTGTGAAATTTTACTTCTGTAATCTAATGTTTTCAAGACATTACTTAAGAGTTTTCATTTTAAAACAAGAAAAATGCTGCAGATAAGGCAAAGTAAACCGTTCGAAATTGTACATTAATCTCCTTGGAAAAAGACGAAAATAGTAAGTAAACATGAACGAGGTAAAATAACGTAATAAAAAATCAGAGTAATAGTAAGCTAAATGAATGAACGAGTTTTGTAGATTGATTTGATTAAATAATTATATGGTAATGCTTTCATACCTAGAGGAGCGACGATCTGAGGGTTTTATGAGTTATTTACACATAGGACTTGTTTTGATCAGTAATACGTGACACTCTCATTCCCTTCAATGTACGTCTTAATGAATCCATCCTATTTTAGTTTTTAACAACTACAACATTTGGTGCCTGAGAGTGCGCATTTGAGACGTCAGTATCATAAAATATTCATTCTAATGATGCTTAGTACTATTTCAGATATGGTAAATAGTAAAGTATGTTTGTAAATAAATAAATAAAATGAGTAAAAGCTAAATTGGTTAAAAATCCGATTATGTTGTACCAGCTACAACGAAAAATTAAAACATGAACACAGCAATGTATTCTAGTAAACCTAGGAATTGTGAAATGAATAGTAATTGATAATTTGATTTGTTATTGCGGAATGTACTATTTCATTTTGTTTCTCACATTAAAATCACAAGCTGGAAACGTGTATATCTTTAGCGAGATTAGATCACCATGAACGAAGGTTATGAGGATACATAAGTATTTTACTTCGTGGGAACTAAAGAAAATATGAAGCAGTTATACAGTATCATTTTGTGATTAATATGATAACCGTCAGCTAAGCATGTCGTAAGTGATCATTAATCAGTACCAAACCAGAAAAATTTTGATTGATGTATAAATTTCGTTTTATTTTAACAGCGCGAATAATTCATCTCAGATTCTCTCGCGATTGGATTCGGCATGGACCAATTGCAACGCTCCGCTCGCAATACTTCACCCAGACCCATCACTAACAGCGACTTGATGAAGACAATAACCCAAAATCGAGTCGCCCCTCTGGGCTGCTCCTCAATTACCATGCCTGAGCATCATCGTCCCCCTCCCTTTCCCCTTTCCTCCTCCTTCCCCCTTCCCCTCCTCGTCCACTCCCCGCGCGCATGTACGTGTCTCTCGACTCCAGAGTCGCAGTATCGATATTCGTTCCCGCGGAAAACGAGGATGACATGGGCGGTGAGTGTGGCGAGGTGCTCGCCATTCCAACCTCCTCCTCCCCGCGCTGCCCCGCTCTGCCCCGCTCTTCCCCGCCCTGTCCTCGGCCGCCTGTCCCCGCCCGGGGGCCCCGCCCGGCGCCACGCACACCGTGCAGCGGCCGCAACGCGTGTTGGTTTTCAATTTTCTGACGTGGCCCGGCCGCATCGACGGAGATAACAGGCGCCCTGGAACAAATGTCGCTGGGACAATGGTGTCGGCGAGCTCTCGGCCGCTCTGTTGGGCGAGTTAAAGAAGATACCGTCAGCCGAGGAGGCACGCAGTCAAATCAGAAGGAAACCGGACAAAATCGTGAGGTAATAGGCTTCTCTTGCTTCATACCGGGTCTCTTTAACTTCACTGTTTTGAAGCTACGCGCAGATAACAAGAGGGCTAGTTGGCAAGAGGGCTCGTTAGTAGTGCTGCTATCTGGATTCAACCTTACAACTTTCACACAAACAGATGATTACAAACTGTTACACAATGGTGATTCCATTCTACTATGCGAAAAAAACAAAAGTGATGCACTAATATTTAAAATAATTTTAATAAAATATTAAATTTTAATTTTTATTTTTATTAAAATTAATTTAATTTAATTGAAGCAAGTAGTAAATAAGTTGGAGTCCTTAGCAATTTTATAATTTACAAATTTTTTATCGTAGCAATAGTCGAGTAATTATTGTCCGTAATCATAAGATAAATATTATTTCTACGGTCCGTTTCTAAGCATCTACACATAGATGTAAAATTCATACATACATTGGAATTCACATAACGCTCTTCACGAATATTGCATCTTTGCGTTTAACACGGAAAAGATCCGAATGATCAGAAACCTGACCTCTATACGTTTTATAGTCAATATGTACAAAATCTGATTTCTCAACATCAGACATATGGTCAACTCATGTAAGTCCAGCATAGTATTTTCGTAACGTTTAAATTCAGACTTTCCTATTTCCACTGGCCTGGATTGACACAGACGCACATTGTAAACGATAAGGATAATAACATTCTTTATTGGCAGCCTTAAGATAGGTTTTCGGACGTGAGTCCTCTTATAATATAGTTATAAACTACTTGAACGTGGTACGTGTGTTTGGCTCTCACGTGGATACCATGTTCACATTGACCGAATGACGTGAGATCAGTTATGCTTGCAGGCACATTTTTACTTTCTCGCTACGGAGTATATTCTGGGGAAATACATCTTATAGCTCCCAGACTTTTAGATTACAAAAACGAATTGTACGAGTAATAACCACATCCCACCCACGTGATTCATGTAAGCCTCTCTTCATTAATCTAGGAATTCTACCATTACCGTGTCTTCTTATTTACAAATCAGTGGTTTTTGTAAAAAATGACTTGCTCAAGGGCGGGAATATATTTTCAGAAAATGCAGAAGTCTATTACTATAACACTCGACGTAGAAATCATATTCATCAGGTGACAGTATCAACAGCTCATTACAAAAAATTCACATACAATACATGTACATTATTTTACAACACTTTGCCAGATGACATTAAACGATTAAATTCAATAGAAAAGTTTAAATCCCAAGTGAAATCGTTTCTGCTGCATAACTGTTTCTATACAATTAGAGACTATACTGAGCATCACAAGAAAACTAACATTAATTGTAACAATGATACGTAATGCAGTATTTACCATTTGGACTGTATAAATGAGTATAAACAACCTGTAACAACTATTGTACTACAGCTTCCGGGTGAATGACCCCCATCTCGATCAGGTTTTTCGTCCAGTTTCCCTGATCCATTGAGCAAATGCTGAGATGGCCCCTTGTTTTGCTTCTGGACATAAATGTAACTTCATTTTCTGTGCACGTCTTCTAGAATTCAGTGGGAAATACAATTATTCAAATTATCGTTTCCATGTTGTCGCGGCAGGAAGTAATAAGAGCCAAAATTTATTGCTTATTTATCCTTGAAAATAGATTTTATTACATGGGAGTTTTTTTGTTTTTTTTTCTTTCAAAATTCAAAATTTATTGCTTATTTATCCTTGAAAATATATTTTATTACATGGGAGTTTTTTGTTGTTTTTTTCTCCCTTTCAAAATTCAAAATATATTGCTTATTTATTTTTGAAAATAGATTTTATTACATTGTTTTTTTCTCCCTTTCAAAATTCAAAATATATTGCTTATTTATTTTTGAAAATAGATTTTACTACATTGTTTTTTTCTCCCTTTCAAAATTCAAAATTTAAGTAATATATGACTTGGTGTAGGGATCACAGAATTTTGAAAATGTGCACACAATTCACTTTTCCCCATAGGACGTCATACGCAGTTTTTAACTGTTTTTTTGACGTAAAAATAAATAAATAAAGAGTAGAGAGAAAGTTATGAAATGCTGCGCAAAACAACCGGCGAATTTCGGGCAGAAAAACTCTTCTTACACCACTCTTATAACGAACAAATGAATAAATAAATTGCTTACTCCAGAATAAAATCCTCTATCACGTGGTGTAGCCAGAACCGATGTTTTGTGGGTCTTTGATACCAAAAAATCGAACGAGGCAAAACGTCTGTCCGTCCGTCTGTCTGTGAATATCACTAGCGGCTAAATCATTCCGCCGATTTTCTCCCTATCGATTGATATTCCTCAATCGATCTGGCTGATGTCGCGGCCCCTTGAATTTGAATCCGGTATTTTAATTTTGGGAAACCTTTATGTGAAATCCCTGGAACATTTTCCAAATTTTCAAAAAAATGGCTTAATGGTTTTTGATTAAATTTTGTTGTTGAATAGTGTCAGAATGGTGCAGGTCTCATGGTCGTTGAAAACTCTGGTTTTTCGAAAATTGCAGAAGTTTAAAAGTTTTTCGGCGTCTACCTAAAATTAAAATATTAAAGATACATTTTCCCTTAATGAAATCTGTTCCTTAAATATAGATTTTGAAAATTTGAGTACTTTTCGCGTAATTTTGTGTTAAAATACGGACGAGACTGTTTTTGCACCAATAGTTTTAAGTAATTTTCCGGAGGGAATTAAATTGTTCCGGTGTTCTTCGCGGTGCTCCACGCGGTGCTAGTAGAAATGCACAGAAACCAAAGATATCGCTACAGTGCTTTCCTCAGGACTCATTAGTTGGCTGTACTTGGAACAGAAACTGGAATATTCTCTCGGCAACAAGAGCGAAAGAAGAAAAAATGCAGGCCAATGCTTAAGTTACATGCAGGGAAAATTGATGAGGTGCAATTACGCGTGATTGATGGTCTCCTCCGTTTTACGCCAGGACAGGGAAAGCGCCGCTGTTGCTTGCGAAGGTCTACGTCGATAACTCCAACCCGTGTAGTTTTTCATGGATACGTTACCAATCCGAGTATAATGTGTGCAATTTAGACTACGACTGTTGTTTGTCGTTCGGACAAAATTAGAGTTGAGCAGCTAGAGTGGAATACGATATATATCCAACACACTCATCATTCATGACAACTTCCACAATGGTGATCATGATGATGAATGACTAGAGGATTGTAAGTGTCCATTCTTCATTTTAAGAATTCATGCAATAAGTATTATAAATATTGATCGTAGTATGGTCACGAGCAAAAGTAGTGGCTCAAAGTATGTAATTTCAGGTGTCAAGGATCGGACCATAAGTTTGGGGACACGCGGAGAGAGAGGAACACGAGGAGAGAGTGACGAGAAGAGAGAAGGTGACGAGAAAAGGGTGACGTGGAGAGAGGAGGGAAAGGGGGGAGAGAGAGCGAGACGAAGAGAGAGCGGGACAAGGAGAGAGAGCGGGACGAGGAGAGAGAGCGGGACGAGGAGAGAGAGTGGGACGAGGAGAGAGAGCGGGACGAGAGAGAGGGAGAGAGAGAGAGAAGAGAGAGAGACAGAGGGGGACGAATGCATCACACACCTACTCTCATGAACTTGGCACGATACGTAACCGCACACGAAATGGTTCCTCTGGAAGTTCCCTTGGCGCATGCCTTGTAATTAAAATACACAAAACGGTAAACCTCAAGCGGCTGCGGGCGTTTGTGTCACAGAAGCTTCATCTCTACTGAAGCCGGTAGCTTCATATGTACGTGAATAGTATACTGCAGAATAGCCACGAGTTTTGTTATTTTGAATGAAGTCCACTGGGACAGAATTGTTTTACAGTACGTGGAACAAAACGAGTGATCACAATAGGCGGACCTCAAGAGATTGTGAGTTCCGTTACTCCTCAAATTTGTGTTGAGGAATCTGTGAATTCCTGTCCATAATGAAACATCCGCATGTGAAAATTCAGATATAGTATAAGCTGATATAATTACTGTGTCAATGAATTTCAAAGAAAAACGAGATAGGTTTTACCAAATCGTTCAGCAGGGTTTATATCTATGCCGGTTTTGGGACGACACTGCGAAAACTTACTAAAACTTCATTAAATTTGTACATTTTACGCTTCTGCTCGGAATTACTCAAGCAGATATGGTTTGTGAATTCAATCACTTTTTGTATAAAGAGGATGCGAGAGTAGAGTGAATAAATGACAGTTTTAGCGAAAATAACAAAAAAGTGAGGCCTTTGTCACATCGCACGATTAATCCGAATTAATCTGAAGAGATTGGTTAATTTTGAACAACTAGTAGACGATTAACTGAGAACTTTGGCAACTATATTTGAATTTAGAATAGATGTCGACATGCTGACGTTCATGAAAATCTGTTAAGCACATACCTAAAGTCCAATCGTGGTATTTAGATCAATATACCTGTTTGAATACTAAGAGCAAGTTGATTACAGGAAACTAAGTCAAGAAAGAGGCTGAGTAAGAGACGGGCAAATCCCTAAGTCGAGCTAAGTCTTTCTCACCATGATATCTGTGTTTTTGGGTATGTTGTGGCACGCATAAATCGAGTAGATTAGCTGTTGCGCTTTAATTTGGTGCACTTGAGGATTTATGACTATACCATAGTTTCAACGATCTTACTTCAATTTTGCGAGTACTTCAAAAGTAGTCTGGAGGTCATTTTCAAAAGTCTTGAAAGGCACTTATAAACGAGTGCAATTTCCATTTAAACTTCTTGAATTTTCAAAAGTAACGAAAGTTTAAATTTCATCGATCCTCTTCGACTACAACTAGAAATAAATTTTTTTCTTAGTTCTTATATCTTTAAATTAAAGCTTAATTTTAAACAAATGCCAGTCATTTGAGCGTTGAATCGAATCATCAGCATTTTTCACAAATACGTAAACAAGATTTTTCAAAAAGAAATCCAAATTTTTCTTTACGCTTTTTGCTATGATACATCACAATTCACTGAATTACAGAGAGTGTCATTTTTATTAAACTCGCTTTTTTCAAAAAATTCTCTCATATAAAATCTGGCACGTCGTATTTATTTTGTGGTCCGTCAGGGATATTTATACTACAATTCATTTATGGACCAAAATGCTTCAAAAGTTTCTGCAATCCCAAAGATTTGCTAGTGCAAACAAGCTCAAATTGTGCATTTTTTAGAAATCAACATTTTAGCAAACTCGTCTCACAAGTTCATCCCAAAATTTCCAGCGGAAAGAAATTTTGCTCTTCTTGTCCTTCGAGAATCTCATTTTAATCAAACCACCATGGGATCGAATATTATACCTGCTTTTTTATAAGAAAATATGAAAAATTACTTTTTTTATAAAACACTATATCTACAACATAAATACCACATGAAAGAAAATTAAATCATCACGTTAATGGAACAGATACATAACTATTATGTTCAATATTTTTGTGGGGTTCATTAACTATGAGAATCGGTTTTGGTATTTTAAGGTAGCATCAACATCTGGGTCATTAGCGACAACTATTGGAATCAACGTTATGGTAACAGTGAAGATGAAACGATATGGTGATGATACGGGGTGAAAGAACGAACACAAATACAACCATGCCCGAGGCGGGACTCGAACCCGCGACCCTTCGGTTCGAGATCGCTACGTCTTAGCGATCAGAAAATTTTGATTTTCAGAGTGCGTGGATTAAAGCAAAACATTTCATTTATTTTGTCACAAACAGTTAAAAACTATGTGATCCACGGGGACAAGCATTTAAGTTGTTAGTTAAATTGTCATGGGAGAAAAGACATAAACAACGGTATTTTCTACTATTTTTGACGAAATAAAGCTAAAGATCTATTCGAGCATTTCAGAAGTCTAGACGGAAGATCTGTTTTGCTATCATTCGCATTCCCTTGGACATTTCACATATGGTGGTGAAGTGATTTGCCATTTGGATGCTGGTAGCTCTTAGGTCTGTGCAAATGATTCTAGTTCACTTCTTGCTAGCCATAGACTGGATTAATCAGTGCAAGTGCTTGTAGCCGGAATGTTTTAGAGTTCACACAGAGACTAGTGCGTGAATACATTGGCAGAAGGGTGACGGCCCGCGCACGATATTTCCCCCCTTTTCCTTGTTCTATCCTCTCCCCTTACTTGCACGCACACACACACACACACACACTTACATGCACTTCACTACCGTACATGCCGGGAGTTTAGAGCTTGACCCGACTAGGTTGGGAGAGATACTTGGAGGGGAAATACTCGCAAGTTGGGGTGTAGTTCGGCGCCGTATCTCGCCATCCACCGAGGGAGCAACAACGTCATATCGCGCGTGAAAACATTCACTACACTGTTGGGCGAAATGGCGATAACAGATGACAAGCATGGAAACAATCAAACTAGTCAATTACGTAATCAATTTTCGCTCCGACTATTATATACTAAAATCAAACTGGTTCCCATTTACTGTGAGTTTATATTAATGCATTCGTCAATATGCCCCTAGTTGTTCGTTCCCAAAACTAGCCGCTATGCAACTAGCAGCTGTATATATATATATATATATATATATATATATATATATATATATATATATATATATATATATATAGTGGGAATCGGGGGTGATGCAAGACATGATGTCTCACTAATCACCTTCCACATCTGCGGGAGCCCGGTTTCAAACCCCATTTCTAGTTAAACTTTTAGTCGCTAAAGTAGGGTTTGCGGCAGGTTTTCTCGGAGTTCACCTACTCCCCTTGCCTCTCATCCCACCAATGCTCCATCGATATTCAAACCATACTAACTTCATCCATCAATCACATTATTCATCTCCGTAATGGCCCAAGGGGCTTAGGTCCTCAGGATCATAATAATAAAGATTTAGTGGGGATCGGGCTTGTGGGAAGAGGCCTTTCAATTGCTCAGTCGCCAGCGAGACATGGAGATGGCACTTTGGGCACGGCACGCATGGACGAATCAAGGGGTCCATGGGGGCAAAGCTCCCCCCCCATACCTAGTTTTGTTCTCCTTCCTTTATTGGGCAAAACTGATTAAAATATTTAGTTATGCTCGAATTATGTAAATATTTAAACAAAAATATTGTATAGTAACATATGTGTCTGTCGGTCGGCGCAAAGGTCTCTCACGTCTCTCAAGTCTGGGCCTATCAGTGGCGACCCAGGCCTTGCGGACATGGGTTACAGGATACGTGTGGTTATCACGTAGGCATCCCTTTGGCGTCTTCTGGTCTTCTCAAACTGAGAAGTGCACCGAGAGTAGCTCAGTGCATCAACTGATGTCACTGCAGTGCCTCTGACCGGGAGGTCCTAGGTTCGAGTCCCGACAGCGGCAGGGTTTTCGACACTAGCTTTTCAGCTAGGTCGAATTCAGTCGTTGCCTGGAGGAGAATTCTAGTGGCCGGCTGCTCTGATCGGTAGTTTTCCGTAGTTTCTCCGATCAACACCAGGCGAATGCTCGACCAGTACCCTACCAAACGGGCCACGGACCGCGCGCGATCTGTCCTTCCTCTTCCTTGTCCCTCCTCTCCCCTTACACACACACTTACACTAACATGCACTACACTACCACATATTCCGGGAGACCGTTCGGGAGCTTAGAGCTTGTCCCGGCTGGGGCGGTGCCCCGCTGGTGGGAGAGTCCTGGTTAGGAGAAACCCCACTAGCCGACGGTAGGTCGGCGCCGGATGTCGCCACTCAGCGGTGGAAGACCACCACCATCTCCCGAGAAAAAAGCATGCACTACACAAACGGGACTAATGACCAAAGCAGTTGACGCGTCCGGAAACACGAAAAAAACTGAGAAGTGCAAATATGTTTATTGTTTAACAATAATCTCCGATGACCTCCCCTCAAATGATCGTCTGGATGCGCCCTGCCGGCGCGATGGGCGACTTCGGAGGTCGAGGAACGGAGCCTGCTGCACCCAGCCGGGCCGTCAGCACTAAGTGGTCGCAGCGGCTGCCGTCGTGTTCGCCCATGGCACTCCAGATAAGCCCAAGCAGACGGGCGTCAGATCCCGGACATCTCAGATAAAGCACGCGAAGAGCTGTCCTGGGTGACGCCGCGTGGGCGGGGATGGGCGGGGCGGGGTTGGGTGGGGTAGGGTGGTTCGAGCCGGTTAGGTTAGGACAACGGAAAGCGCTTTATCCGTGGTGGATGGCTACGGGTCAACGTGGCGTCCAAGGTCGCAGGCCAGGGCGGAGGTATTCTGTACCATTATGCTAATATGGGCGGGCGAGGTGACACGGCGCAGGCGTGGGGGCAAGTTGCGAGTACACAGAGCTGATTCTTCGACCAGTAATCAACCGACACTCATCATTAAAGCTCCATTCTGCTCTCCTTATACATGAAGCCACTTTACGTCCATTACGCTTGTCCAGTCTGGTGCAATGCCGCCCCTACAACCATCAGCAAAATCCAAATATTACAAAATAGGTTCCTCAGAACTGCAGTTAACGCACTTTGGTTTATATGCAACACTATCCTTCACAAAGACCTAGTCATAGAGCCCGTCCTAACATACATCATTAAACATTCCTAATCATTCTTCCAAAATCTACCCTCACTTACCGGTGCTTCCCCCTACAACATAGGTAAAGAGCATTCTGTAGAAACTCGTGTCCGCAACCGACTCCCCTTCCACATCTTCCTCCGGAAACTGGCTGATATAAGATAATGAAATAAATAGTCCTCCCATAAAACGTCAACAATATGTATTCCTCTACTTTATCATTCGCACTACTTCAGTCTATGTTTAATGGGAGGTGGCTGTAGCCACCCCCTTCGCATATTTTCGTCTGAAAATGCTTGCTCCGAACAACTGAAAAGCCATATGGCTGAGCGTTGTATAATCAGCTCACTTTGTTAAATAAATAAATTAAAAAACACAGAGCTGATGGTTGGGGGTGCGTGAACCACGTGAGACGTACGTAGTTACCTTTTCTTATCACCCACGTACACAGTATAATCATCCCACTGTATAACAATCGTCAACAGACCTCATTCACCCGGATGATATGCTGATGTTACGAGACGAAAACCACCTCAATTTTCATTACGGTTACATTTCAAATAAATTTTTCTTCCTTAACCTCAATTCACATATTGAAATTATCTCTTGCTTTCCATTTTCCTCTAATTCAGTTTTGAAATAAAAAATAATAAATACAGATTAAAAAAGAAACAAAATAAGTACTGATAAATTATAATCTTTAAACGAGATCAAGATCATGATACTTTTTCTTAAAACCTCCCCTTGTTTAAATTTGATTTGGTCGACCCCTGGTGTCATCACAAATAAAGTGTGAAAGTGTGACCATTGCACTTGTAGACATGTCTAATATAATTGATCGTTCTGCAATAATCCCATGTTTTGCGTCTTGAGTACACAAACGAGAAGTTTCAAGTTTAATGAACTTCGCCATTCACCTTTTGAATTAGAATTCTCTCTAGTGGTGTTTGCGTCTGACAAAATCGTCCATTAACTTTGAGTGAAGTTTTTCTTGTCGTGCGTGGGACTTTAACATTGCAGAGCAAGTAAGAAGTCACAAGCTGCCGTGTCGTCTTTTATGTACTAATGAAATCCCTGTCAGACGTCAAGTGTTATCCATTTTTCCGATAACTAATTACAAGGAAGTAGCGTTTACGACCGTGTAAATAAAAAAATGAAGTAAAATCATTTATGAAATTATAGGATAATGAGAAATTAAAAAATTGGTACTGGATTATTTGAGCATTAATTTAGCCGTAAGTCACATTCGTAATTTCTGATTAGGGAATACCTATGGTATTTATATATCATGTATTTTGCAGAACCCAGAAAAAACCTTAAATGAAGTAGTACGAATGGCAAGAATTGTTTCCTGATTAAGATAACATACATAAAATTCACTTTAAAACAAACGACTGTCTCAGATTGCCATCGAGGAGTGAAAAAAATTCATGGAAAAACGTGTAAGTAATCAAAGACTGAAGAACGCGGAAAAGGACAAGAGGATGATATTCTCTTGATGTCAATAAATAGACATGAATTCCCATATTTTCGTTTCGATGAATTAATGAGGATTGACTGATTGATTGATTGATTGATTGATTGATTGGTTTCCGGGTACGTCAACTCCTATGGTCATTAGTCCCGCGAATATTTTACCTGCAAGGTGGCGGTGATCCCTTCCATACTGGTTAGTGAGATCCAGCACCGACCTACTCGGCTTGGCTTGGGTTCCCATCCAGGTATCTCTCCCAGCGGGACCCCGCCTTAGGTGCTTCAAGCTCTATGCTCCTGACTGAGCTCGCAACGTATGTGGTAGTGTAGTGCATGTATTTGAGGGTGAATTAAAAGGGAAAGAGGAGACAAGAATGAGGAAGGCAAGACAGCGCCCATTTGTTAGGGTTCTGATGCAGAATTCGTGTAGTATTGATTGAAGTAACTACGAAAAACTACCGATCAGAGCAGCCGGCCGCTAGAACAACGGCTGAATTCGACCTTGCTGTATAGTGAGTCCAAGATCCGCCACCGTGGAGACTCTCAGAGACAGCGTCAATGCTGGCTCACATCAACTCAGCCGGTAGTAGTTAGGCTATGCAAATTAGTTACATTTCATTGATTAGATTAAATATCGATGTCACAAATTAAAAACAACACATAATAAAAACACAACTACATTCCATACATTTGATATTATTGGTCATTATGGGCTTAAATATTTATAACAAACTCATTTACCACGTATCACCCGTTACTGATGATATTCGATTTCAATGTTTGAATAACTACTGGCGACTACGGCTACTGCGAGCTGTTGACGGTTTAAACTGGCAAACTATAGCAAAAAAGACACACGCAATACCTTATAAATTACATACCTAAAAAAGTTTTTTGGCGTAATGAGACTAATAGTCTGCTCTTCAATAAACCGCAAACGCAATTAACGTAAAGAGGAAAATGAAAAGGTACTCGAGATAAAATATGAGGCTCTCCCAAATAAAGGAAATATGCAACAAAAACCTCCACGTCCAGAACAGTCGACATCAAAATTTTGATTGAGTTCTTACCATTAAGCATGGAACAATAGGGTCATAAACTTGGCGGAGCTCTTGAGAGTCGCAAGCGAGCTTCCGACACAACTTTTTTTCGCAACGCACCCTTCAATTCCCAACGAATACACCAGAGGTAATCCCACACGCAAAAACGATTCCACCCAGTACACAAGAGGCCCCTCGCAAAGCGAACGAAAATTTGCACCCTCGCGCTCGCATTCAGGCGCCTTTTAAGCACACGCGGAATCCCGGACAGCGCAAGGAACAATGGAGCGAAATCTGCACAGCCATCCCGGCCTGCTCGGAGACTCGGTTCACACGCAACGCGGGTCCCCACGGGCCGACTGCGGGGGAGGGCGGGGCGGAGGGGGGACCACCGCATGCGGGGCGGGGAGGGAGGAGAAAGGCGGGGCCGGGCTCTCCCAACCAATCTTGCACAAATTGTAATTTAAGGGCCGGGTCGAGGAGGGACGGGGAGGTCGCGGTGGAGAAACAGGAAGGACAGGACGCAATGGGACGTGGCGGCAAGAGAGGGGAAAGGAAAAGGTTGGGGAAAAAGGGTGCGCCGGGGGAGCTAGCGAGAACAGAACAAGAAGGAATCGCGCGGGAATGAGCAAGATGGAAGGAGAAGGAGAGAACTAGGAGGCAGCCAGGTGAGGAAGTGAACAGGAAAGAGCAGGGTAGGACAGGTGAGGGCAGCGCAGGACACGACACGCCAGGGCAGGACCGGACAATATAGTAGAGTACAAGACTGTACAGTGCAAGCTGGGACGGGCAAGAGCGAGAAAAATGGGGGCGAGCAAAATGACGGCTGGCAAAATGACGGCTGGCAACAAGACGGCTGGCAAAATGACGGCTGGCAAAATGACGGCTGGCAAAATGACGGCTGGCAAAATCACGTCTGGCAAAATCACGGCTGGCAAAATCACGTCGGCAAAATCAAGGCGGCAAAATCAGCGCGGGCAAAATCAAGGCTGGCAAAATCAAGGCTGGCAAAATCAAGGCTGGCAAAATCAAGGCTGGCAAAATCAAGGCTGGCAAAATCAGCGCTGGCACAATCAAGGCGGGGAAAATCAGGGCCGGCAAAATCAGTGCGTTCACAATTAGTGCGTGCAAAATCAATACGTGCAAAATCAGCGCGGGCAAAATCAGCGCGGTCAAAATCAGGGAAGACGGGCGGGGAAGAACAGAAAAAGGAAGTGGCAGAGAACAGGGAAGGGGGAAGAAAGGGAAAGAAGGATGAGGAGAAAGACCAGCAAGTGGGCAGATGGAAAGGCACACACCAGGGCGGTAAACGGCGGGGAGGGGCCGAACGATAGCGCACGGCGCGGGCGTCGCGGGGGCGGAAGGCGGAAAAGGGATCGGGGCCGCCGCGGTCAGCCGATTTCTCTTAATCCAGGGGGCGGAGGCGCAGGGCGGGATGCGGGTCGTGGGCGGGGCTGGGGATGCGGCGCGCTCCGGGGTTCCCGGCCCTCCGCCGTGCCCCGCCCCCTCGCTCCCCACACCGCGCCGCCCAGACTCCAAACGAGCTCTTGGAGTGCGCGCGACGGCGCCGCGACGGCCTTCACGCGCAACGCACGGCCCCATCTGCAAGGCGGCCGTGCGCGTCGCAAGGGGAGGATGCGCCGGGGAGGAGGCGGCTGGAGGGCCGTTATTGTCTCATGCGTGGGGTAGAAGCCCTTCGTTGCAGACCGGCTGAGGTGGTTGTGCTTCCAGTGGTATATTGTGCTGTGCAGACTGGCTGAGATAGTTGTGCTTATAGAGGTATATTGTACTGTGTAATTACGGGGCAAAGGGATGTGAGTATCGGAAATGTCATAGTTATAGACATCGGCGTTTCCAGATAATATATTCCCGCCCTTACGTTAGTCATTTTTGACAAAAACCACTGATTCGTAAATCAACAGACAAGGCAAAGGTAAAATTCCTAGATTAATAAAGTAAATCTAGGAAGTAATCTAAATTCTGGGAGCCATAAGATTTATTACGATTATGCCATATCTTAGGCTGGAATGAATATTCGCAAAATATACACAACGAGCAGTATGAAGGCTGACTGAATTTGAAAGAATTCTGAATGCGAAGCATAATGAACTTAATTTTGTGTTTAATTCATTTAAATGGACGTTGCGTTTGAGGTTTGTCTTAATCAAGAGACATAAAAATGGTGTTACCTTAACATCAGTTAATGGCATACCGTTCATTTTCAATGGAATACAGAATTGTTTATTTGAAATGGAAAACTGAATTGAAGCTGTTTTCTTTTCACTTACAATTAATTTGATATTGCGGAACCTATTTGAATCATCCGATATTGTACTCTTTACGGTTTCATTATTACAAAGAATACTCGTATCATCTGCAAAGAAAACTGTTCTTTCGATCGAATCGACGAGGGCATATCGTTTATGTATAGTGGGAAGAAAATGGGGCGCAAAATCGATCCTTGCAGGTCTCCACGTACAATTCGCAAAGAGTAACAAAGGAGTGTACACAATCAAATAAAAGTAATCCAATAAATGCTTCGTTTTGATCTAATGATGAGAAGACATCTTTAAGAATAGAAAATACGGCTGTTTCCGTTGATTTCAATTTTTGCAATCCAGATTGTCAATCTGAAAACGCGTCGTGTTACTGAAAAAGATTTCCATTCGCAAAAAAGTCGTTCTCTAATATTTTTGAAACAACTGGCTAAAGAGAAATTGGCAAATAATTTTGAATTTAATTTTTGTTGCCTTTTTGGAAGAGCAGCTTAATCATGGCTGTTTTGAAAATATTGGGAAAAATTGAATGCACAAGGATGCATCAAATATGAGAGATAACGGGAGTGTAATTGCAGGCGAACAATTTGTTTTACAAATAATGCGGAATTCATATAAACCGGCCAAATATATATTTTTTATTTTACCGATTATTTTAAAAATTTCATCGGAAGAAGTTTCGGAAACGAACATCGTGTCCAACATTTCTGGGGAAACGCCTGTGGTTGGAGACACTTAGTGATATCGGCAGCAATTCTCGGAAAGTATTGGTTAAAGAGACAAGCCACTGTTGCCGGATCGTTCAAATATCTATCATTATATTTTAAAAAATTCTACAATGTTTCTAGTTCATTTGGTCGTATAATTTATTACATTACATTTATTAAATTCATTCATAACCAACATTTATGTCCACATTTGTGAGATGTTTTGATTCTTAAAACACAGGAGTCTATGTTTCTCTGTACTCTCTGAGAAGCAAAATCTCACATTAAATCACATATGTTAATAATATTGACGAAAAAATCATAAAATAGTCTCTCCGTCATATCTTTTCTCTTAATATGTTCATGGGTCAAAATTCTGAATTGGAGCACATATCATTTAATATTTATTGCGTACTTGGATTGAAACTTTATAAAACTTGAAATTGCACAGCAATTCTTAAGTTTTCACACGCAAGACGCAGTAATATTTTTAGAGCAAATGAAAATTCTAAATTCTTTAAGGTGCAAAGGCATAATGAAACGCAACAATTTCACACGAAATTAATGTTTTTCACACGAAGTTGAAGGCTTGCGGCACGACACGTGGATAGTAATTACACCTTCAACTGTGCATAAAACGACGACAGGTAGGAGAACGGCAAAATAAGTTAACAGGCATCTGGTGTGCGGGGTATTTCAACGAAGAAAGAGGAAGGAAATCGAGTCAAATGATTGCCTCATGGACAACTCCATACAAGAATAATAGCGTGCAAACTGGAGGTCACAATGAAAACTATGCAAATATAGGTGTCATATTTATGGTCTATTTTTAAAAACGTGTTATAACATTAGGCTATTTTAAGATGAAAATTCGTTAAATCTTTTCGGAAAACAAGACCTTCTCTGATAAGTCACACTTAGGTTCTCTTAAACTTTTTGGGCATGCCACTTGGTAAGACAGGTCTATTTATTCTGACTACATTCACAATGCAATGAAGAGATATTGTCTGCGGCTACACAAATAAGCTCAAATTGTCATTTTGAACACAAGTAGACATCGCAAGAGAGATAGGTTTCTACACTTCGTATCAATCTTATTCAACTCGATTCAACAAAGCAGCTTCGAAAAAAACTGAAAACTAATAATGTGTACGTCATTGCCCTAATTTTGATTCATTACAATGATACAACTATAGAGCTGCATTATCTACACCCAAAATGGCTTATTGCATATTTAAAATGGCTTATTGGATATATATTAAATATTATGATTGCAAAAGAAAATTATTCGAGTAATGAAAAAATGCCATCCACGTGATTCCTGCAAGTCTCTTTTCATTGAGCTTGGAATCTTATCATTGCCTTGCCTATTTATTTACGAATCTGTAGTATTTGTCAAAACTGACTTACATAACGTCGGGAACATATTTTCATGTAATATTAATATTTATAGATACAACACGACGTAGAAATCATGTTCATTAAGTGTCAGCTCACTACAAGAAATCCACATACGTTACACACATGAACGTTACTTTAAAACGCATTGCCAGATGAAATTAAACAATTAAAATTTGTACACAAATTTAATTTAAAAGTAAAATCTTTTTCTGCTGCAAAACTGTTTCTATACAATTAGAGACTATACTGATCGTCAAAAAGAAAAATAATTTTTACTTTAACAAAACAATGATATAGTACAATGAAATAGTTTACATTTGCATTGTATAATTTTAAAAAATACTTAAATGCCTGTAACAAGTAATGTACTCCTTCCAGGTCATTGACCCCCATTTCAATCTGGATTTTGTCCAGTTTCCCTGATCCATTGAGCAAATGCTGAGATGGCCCCTTGATTTGCTTCTGGACGTAAATGTAGCTTCACTATGCGCACGTTTTGTGGAGCTTTCCTTTTGCTTGTAGTGGTAGCTTAGGGTGTTTCTATTTGTTAGCAATAGAGAAAAATCAAATCCGTTCGTTTACCGTTACAAATAAGTTTTCTATAATTCGGCTACGAAAATATCTAGTTTTGTTAATAATTCTGTAATGTTAATATCTCGCTTTTAAAATTTTATTATTATTATTATTATTATTATTATTATTATTATTATTATTATTTAATCTTTCAACTATTGATAGTTAAATAGTTGGGAAAGGGTTCTGAAACTCAAGAAAGCGTGCGCAGATGATTTTACTGTTTTTTACTAAATAAAATAAAAATAAAAATAAATCATCGCATTGCCCTTGCACAGCTCCGCGCTGTATTGACAAGATGATATAATGTGTCACGTCGAAACACGTCTTGTTTTGTTCTGTGCTAGTGACGGTCACCTGCGGTTCATATATAACATTTTACGGCCGAAGTTAACTGGAAAATGTTATAATACATCACATATGGGAAATATTTAGAGTGGAGAATATTTAGAATGAAGTATTGAGTAGCCATCTCGATCAGGTGTTTCGTCCAGTTTCCCTGATCCATTGAGCAAATGCTGAGATGGCCCCTTGTTTTGCTTCTGGACATAAATGTAACTTCATTTTCTGTGCACGCTTCTAGAATTCATGGGAAATACAATTATTCAAATTATCGTGTCCATGTTGTCGCGGCAGGAAGTAATAAGAGCCAAAATTTATTGCTTATTTATCTTTGAAAATAGATTTTATTACATGGGAGTTTTTTGTTTTTTTCCCTTTAAAATTCAAAATTTATTGCTGTTTTCCTTGAAAATAGATTTTATTACATGTTTTTTTTCTCCCTTTAAAAATTCAAAATTTATTGCTTGTTTATCCTTAAAAATAGATTTTATTACATGGGGGTTTTTGTCTTTTTTTCTCCCTTTCAAAAATTCAAAATTTAAGTAGTATATGACTTAGTGTAGGGATCACAGAATTTTGAAAATGTGCACACAATTCACTTTTCCCCATAGCACGTCATACGCAGTTTTTAACTGTTTTTTTACGTAAAATAAATAAATAAATAAGCCAACAGTAATAGTCAGCCGTAAACACAAGATCATCGCTCGGCCGTGCGACTGAACTCAGCTCATATTATATTATCTGACGGTAGAGCCGTGCTATTTCGGAAGTTTCAAGCACAAAAACTATAAGGGAAAATGTATATTTCATTAGCTTTTTTCTTTCAGTTTGTTTCGATAGGGGAAAAAATCATCTGTACCATATCTCATCCCAACCATCACCGAAAAAATAGTCACATTTCGATACATGGCAGACTATCCCTTGTTTGACTTTAAAAACACCTGAGTGACTACGCTACAGTACACTGCACTATTACTATCACACAAGAAATTGAATCGTTTATTTCAAACTCCAAAAACCAGCAAATTATGGAATATTTTTCTAGAAGTGTATACGTATTTTTACTTCAATAAAATTTATATTGAAATATGTAGAAATTGTAGAAACAAATAAGACCCCACCCACAAAATTTAATCTGGTGCTAATCTATATTTCCTTTTTCTTCGAATTTGGCAGTTTTGAACCTTGATAGGTTTCCGAAATAAACGATTCAAATTATTTAAGCAGGTCTCTTCGCATTTCAACAAAACCTACTAGGATACGCATATTCTCTTCTCACTACGCACACTTGAATGTTGGTCGATTTCTTCTATTGAGTAGGGAAACGGAGAGGACGGACGACTCAAGAGTGAGGGGAGGGATGCCTTCGAAACTGACCTTGAGCCACCTAAATTGCCTTACCCTTGTATCGTAACGTTCGAAGACGCTGAACCAAAGCGCTGGGTCTTGCAAAACCGTGGCCGAGGCGAAAAGCCGCCCCGCCTCGTCCCGACCTGTCCCATCCCGCCCCGTCCCGTCCCGTCCCGTCCCGTCCCCCCAGCGAGCGCCCGAGGCGGCTTCCTTTGCGGCCGGAGCGCCGCCCTAATGAAGATTAACTATTGAACATTAACTATTGTTCCCGCCCCGCGTGGGTGGCAGGTGCGCCGTGATGGAGTTGCAGCCTCTCCTCCGTGCGCCGAAGAGGGCGCTGCCGGTTACAAGCAAACATTCTCGACTTCCCGACGCCCGTTCGGTGCAATTTTGTTGTTATTCATAGTTTCAAACACTCAATCTATCATTCTTATATAATACGATAGGGATAATTTAGAAAATACAAAAATTAAGTTTCTTTATACTCTTCCCCCTGAGAATGTTCGTTACAAAAACACAGTCCGGCAACAATGTATTAACCACATTATTATGATTGATTGTTGTTGTTTTGTTTTGGAACGTGTCAACTCCAAGGGGCATGAGTTTCGGAAGTGTAGTGTATGTTACATGTCGGGAGGTGTGGTGTGCCTCGGTCGCTAGCTCGTGAGTTACGGCGCCAACCTACACGCCGATTGTGGGTATTTTCCCTTCCAGGTACTACGGCCAGCGCGGTTCTGCCTCAGCCCGGACGCGTTCTATGCTCCCGACTTGTGTGGTATGTGTGTGTGTGTGAGAGAGAGAGAGAGATAAATGAGAGTAAGGGAGAGAAGACGTCGAGGATGGGAAAGGAAAGATTGAACGCAGTAACTGAACCATTTGTTAGGATTTATCTCCAGCATTCGCCTGGTATTACTTGAATCTCATTACTGGTATTACTTGAGAGTAGGAAAACGACCTATCAGAGCTACCAATCATCCCTACCATGAAGGTGAACATGAGAATATTCATAATTAGGGCGCGGATATTATTGAAAGGTCTTTTTCTTTTCTTTTTACTTCAGAACAATGCCGTTTAGTATAGAAATTAATTTTATGTTATGACAAAATGAAGAGATCCATTTTATTTGTGCTTTTTTATTTGTATTTTTCGCCGATTTCGGCTAATAAGTCATTTTTTAACTATTTACCTAATTTTTAATGCAATTTTCGCTAATTTCATCCATTTTAATATAATTTTAATGGTACTTGCTTCAAACAATTTTTAAGAGATGCAATAAATATTCACCACAGAATTCCTGACTAGTCTATTCGATTTCTTGGCTTACATATCAACCGTTGTGTGTATATGTTATCTAAAGTTCTTATGAAGCTTATCGAGGCCATTGTCAGATTGGCCAATTTAGCGATAAATGAAATTTGCTGATAAAGAACAGCTCAAACAAAAAGTTTATAAGCTGAATTTACTTGAACGAAAGGAAGAAACGTCGATTGCATCAGTAAGATATCCATTACCGAGAGTTATTCACCTGAAGTGGTTTTGATCAATATTTTATGTCTTTTTCTTTGTTTTAGGACATTTTCGAAGCATTTTAAGAGTATATTTATAATCATTTTTAGCAATTTTTAGGACATCAAAATTCGTCTCCTTTTCATAATATTTACTGTCTGATGAATGTTCAAAATTTCATCAACGAATAGAGGGAAAGAAAGAACATCTTTGGTCACACAGCACAGTATGAATGATGTCGGGAAAGTTTGCTCTTCCAATTTTCTTGATTTTGATTCTATTCTTTAAACATTTCAGGGCGAAAATCGTACATGAGCACATACATACTTCATAATGATCCCTGGTAGGAACAAATGTATATTTTTCCAACTGAAGTAACGAAACATTCCTGTAGTGGGACGATTCGCGTCATTGTCTCCTCGGCCAATTTGCACCCTGGTAACCAACAGCGGGAGCGACGAGCCTAAAAGCTAGATTGATTGATTGACTGAGTGATTAGCGGTTTTGGGCGTGTCAACTGCTAAATTAATTATTCTCGTAAGTGTAGTGCATTTTTTCATCGCGGCAGATGGTGCTGACCCCTCGTTGTGTGGCGAGATCCGGCGCTGACCTATGTCAGCTTGAGGGGATTTTCCGGTTTGACATCGGCAAAGTTACATTTACTTGATGTATTTAACATTGGAGAGTTCTTAATGACTAACACGCCTGAATTTGTAGGTCGACTCCTCTGATCAATTATTTCGTTGATCACTTTCAGGCAAATGCCACAGAAGCATCCTGAAATTTGGGCCTCGTACATCGCGGGACCATTTCTTTCCATTTACCATCATCTCATTATTTCCTTCAATTGGGACTAGGACGTCTTGGGAAAGGACGTCCCTTCCTAACCTAACCTTTCCATTTCACCGCCCGAAGTTAGGACGGTTATGGGTTAGGACTCCTAACCCATAACTGGCATACGCCTGCGGGTAAGCCTTACGGACCCTGCAACTGCTCGGTAGAAACGCTATGGCGAAAATTATTTCGCACTCCAGATGTTTGCGACCTGGAGCAGATGACATACGAGGAAGACCTTCTCCAGAGTTACCAAACCTTGCGTAGAACAGACGGTTGCAATGCCAACCGGTCTGTGCAAACTGTAGAAAACAGCACTGATATGTTCAATTCTGATTGCAACGTGAAAAGCAACGGAAACCCACAACGTATCCCATAATATCATTAATGTCATAATGTCATTTCACATAATCATTAATTAATGGGTTACTGCTCATTAGGTGCACAAAGGTGCAAACTAAAATCAAAACATGCCAATCAATCCTGGGGAACTTTCAAAAATATAGTACTCAAAATAAAAACTGATGCATTACGTACGAGAGAAATATATTACCTGGTGAGTGACGAAGGCGGGAGTATATTATCATTCTCAAGTATATTTCAGTATCTATCGTTATGTGTAATCTTTGATTTATTTAATTCTATTTATATTCGTCCAATACACGATTTGAAAAAAATTGTCAATATTGGTTTAAGCAGGTTAGGTTCCGGCTCCATCGTAAGTCGCGCCCACGCCACTGCAAGTATTTTAAAATATTATCACTCTCGGGCGTTCAAAAAGTACTTTAATAACATACGATTAAACATTAAGAAGCGTCTTTCACCTTCTGAATAAAAAAACCATGATAACATCATTTTACGAATCTTTATCAAATAAACAATCACTTTTTTTCTGTATTCAAATTCAAGTAGTATATGACTTAGGGTGGGGATCACAGAATTTTGAAAGTGCACAGAATCCACTTCTCCCCATACAGTCACACACACAGTTTTTAACTTTTTGTACTGTAAAATAAATTAAAACATAAATAAATAGGACTGTTCGGGATGGCTCAGAGACAGCATTGCGTTGCCTCTGACGTGTCGCTGACCGGCAGGTCCTACGTTTTGCACCCGGATAGCAGGTAGTCGACACTAGATACGTAGATGGGTTGATATTTAATACACGAAAGAATTTTAGTGGCCAGCTGCCCTATAGCGTGGTTTCTTCGATCAATAGCAGGCGAAAGCCTGAACAGTACCTTAAAATAAAGGCCACGGACTGCATGCAATATTCGCTTCTTCATCATTGTCCTCATCTCTTACACACACACACACACCCACACACACACTTGTATGCACCACAAAACCATATATGTCGGGAGGCCAGTTGGGAGCATGCTGGGACTTTGCCCCAGTGGAGGAGATACCTGGGGAAAATCCCGCATGCTCACAAACTGGTCGGCTCTACAGGTTTTAGCCGAGGGAAACACCACCACTTCTCTGAATATAATATGCTCTACACTGGAAACACGAATCATTCAATTCATTATCAAAGTCTGAGTTCCATTTTCTGAATTCTCGTAATTTCATAATCTACAGATGAACGTTCCTAAAGCAGGAAGGTACAACGTTTTGCCTTGAACCTCAAATAAACATGAGGAGGCTGCAAGTTCCGTCTCCGAGATGTTTTCAATACCCTACCCGAATACTCTCTCTGTTGTTTTGCATTTCAAGTGTTTGAACACCGGAGTCTTTTCTGCTGTAAGTGGCCAGTATGGCTTCTCTGTGCGCATCCAAGCACTGACTGTATTACATTATGTGAAGTGATGTCATACCTCAAGGGTCTGTCAACTTCGAATTTCTATGCGCCTCCCAGTCAGGTTTAGACAGAAGGTATTCTTCATCTACACGACGAATATTTGAAGACATTTACGATTCAGAGGGATTTTATCACCTCAACAACGCGAGAGTATACGTAGTTATTTCCGTCATCTGTTTTTATTTGGTAGTTATTGGGGAGCATAAAGAAAACAATACGATAGTCAATCAAGAGAAGTCAGTTGAGGAAAAAATAATTTCTTCTGCAGTTTTTATCTTTCATATACGACCATATAAATTTTTTCCCAAATTTCCCTTTCAAAATTTTGTCATCAGAGATAATTAATTGATGTTTGTGAAAGACGTTTTGCAAGTAAAAAAGAGAACTAAACGTATTATAATAATTGTATTACGGTAAAATACGTAGACCACCACACACGTAGTTCTGTTAATACCATCGTAGGCTCTGATGCCTAGTATTGCATAGATGCTAGTATTTTTCTCTCTCATTCCTCGTTTTTGAATGCTAAAAGGACACATATTTCTGAGAACATAATATCAAAGTTCTATAGAACCGGCATAGAGAAGAAATGCACAAATTTTTCGTATTAAAACTCTGATAAAAAAGGTAGGACGTTAAAATCCTGATTGCACGAACAAAAGAACTGATTTATTAAACTGCATCTTTAATAATTTTTTCCCTTAAGGCCTTGTTTCATGGAGGGGCAAAGAAGTTTTACCCCACTCCTTTTTGGCACACACAAATCTCTTTTCATAATTGGCACGCTGATTGAATGGAGCCGCTATCCTTTATTTTTCCACATGTAACAAACCCACATGCATTGTTCTTCAAGACAACATATAAGCCACGGACAGTGTTTTCCTTGCACAACTATGGAACACCGATGTATAAAACAATGATGTCATTCACTAAGTGTTTGCCTGATATTTCCATCAACTAAAAAGGAAACCTCGTTTTTCTTGGAAAACATTTAAAAAGTGATTCAACGTTCATCATTCACGAAAGCATATAAGACTTCTTAGTCCATCTTACTTCTATGGTTACGGTACTCGTGGACCCTTACAAAGTTCCGGGATTAATGTCATTTAAGTGAGCCGTCAACTGTATTCATCCGAGAAATTTCAAACTTGTAACACTTTTACTGAACTAAAATTAAAGCATTGCCATTTAAAAATGAATTTACTCGTCGACGCCAGTATAGGAGACGACGGCGTCGGAGACGACGGCGTCGGAGACGACGGCGTCGGAGACGACGGCGTCGGAGACGACGGTGTCGGAGACGACGGTGTCGCAGACGACGGTATCGGAGACGACGGTGTCGGAGACGACGGTGTCGGAGACGACGGTGTCGGAGACGACGGTGTCGGAGACGACGGTGTCGGAGACGACGGTGTCGGAGACGACGGTGTCGGAGACGACGGTGTCGGAGACGACGGTGTCGGAGACGACGGTGTCGGAGACGACGGTGTCGGAGACGACGGTGTCGGAGACGACGGTGTCGGAGACGACGGTGTCGGAGACGACGGTGTCGGAGACGACGGTGTCGGAGACGACGGTGTCGGAGACGACGGTGTCGGAGACGACGGTGCGGAGACGACGGTGTCGGACGGGGCCGGAGACGACTGTGCCGGAGACGACTGTGTCGGAGACGACGGTGTCGGAGACAAACTTGCATGGACTATTGGCGGACTCAGGGGGAGTGTACACGTAAGCTTCTGCGGCTCGTGTCGATTACATGTCAGGCGAAACGTCGGCCTCTCAGCCCACTACGGGGCGTCACCCGGACAGCCAAGACGTTATTTTAGAATTATGTTATTATTTAAAAAAATATTAGTATATAGTTTTATACACTACAAAAATAATAAAATAGCAAATCTGTTTTTTATTTAACAAAAGACTATGGTGCCCCTCCCTCTCTCAAAAAGTACGATCAGTTGGATCTGCCCTTGGCTTAGACTGCCGGCGTATTTACACCCACGCCCCTTTCAGCTGCACTCACAACCAGAGACAGGATTCTGTCTCTTGCACTTTTTCCTCATTTATCTTTCTCTGTGACACTTTCTTTTTCATATTTTCTTTGCTTCTGATATTCCATCTTGTGTATTAATTCCGTTTTATAATACTTAAAAACCTTCGGCAAAGCAGTTCAAAAAATTCAGTGTTTATAAAAAGAAGTGCAGTAACAACGGTGATCGAATCAAGTGCCCATGTGTGTTCATTTTTTGGTTGGTTGGTGAGTGATTCCGAGCGCGTCAACAGCTTTGGTCATTAGTTTCATAATTGTCGTGCACGTTTTTATCGGGAGATGGCGGTGATCTTCCCCTGCTGGATGGCGATATCCTACCGTCGGCTACCGGGGTTTCCCCCTAACCAGGACTCTCCCACTGGCGGGGCACCGCCCCAGCCGGGACAAGTCTAAGCTCCCGACCTGTCTCCCGGAATATGTGGTAGTGTAATGCATGTTAGTTTAAGTGTGTGTGTGTGCGCCTGTGGGTAAGGCGAGAGGGAAAGGGCAAGGAAGAGAAAGGAAAGATCGCGCGCGGTCCGTGGCCCGTTCGTTAAGGTACTTCTCCGTCATTCGCCTGGGGTTGATCGGAGAAACCACGGATAAGCACGGATCAGAGCAGCCGGCCGCTAGGATTCTCCTCCAGACGGCGACTGAATTCGACCTAGCTGTCAAGCTCGTCATCGGGTCTCCATTCTAGGACCTCCGAGTCAGAGGGACTGCAGCGTCATCAGTTGATTCACTGAGCCATTTCTCCGAGTGCCATGGACGCGATGCACCCGCTTGGGTGAACCGGTCTTGCGCGCAGTTCCTAGGCGGCTCTTCCACCCTCCCGGGCGGTGCGGTGCGGTGCGGCGCGGTGCAGCGATGTGCGACGGCAGAGCGCGCGGTGGGCACGGCGTGGGCGGGCCGCCCAGTGGGCGGGCGCTGCCTGGATGTTTCATGGCGACGGCATTACATTATTCGTAATTCCCTTCGGCTTAGCCGCTTAAATTTTGGAGGTGACGCCGCGGCGGCGGCGGCGGTCCTGGCGAAAGGCTGAGAGCGCGCGGCCGGGCATCGCTGCGGGGACCAAGGGACTCTGCATGCGAACTCGCCCCTTATATTCTTGATGATCTTTTCTAGATGGAACGTGCTGCGATGGGTCTGCAGCAACACGGTTGCGCTCACAGCATCGTCCGAAGGTTAGAGTTCTCAAGGTGGTGGATTTCACTCCTGGCGACACACCTGAGTTGAATTCGGGCAGTGCCTGTAGGAGAATTAAAGCGGCCGTCTGCCCTGATCGTTAATTTTCGGTGGTTTCTCCGATTTATATCCGACAAATGACGGAGCAGTACCCTGAAAACGGGCCACATGATACACACGATCTCTCCTTTCCTTGCTCTATCCCATCCTCTCCCCTTACGTACACTTATACTTACAGGCACTACACTACCACACATGTCAGGAGACCCGTGGGAGGTTAGATTATGCCGGCTTACAGCTTCCGCGCCCTTGAGTGAGGTACCTGAACGGGGAAACGTAAGCCGACGTGTAGGTCAGAGCCAGATCGCACGTTCAAGCGGAAGAGGAACATCGCCCTTCTTTCATGGTATAACATGCACTAACCTTATGGTTCATGTGGCCTAAGTAGTTGACGTCCCCGCAGTCAATACTGACCTGTCCGCAATTACTGTTCACGTAACTCCCCGATGTCCGAATGTTTACTTATCAGAATCATCTGTTATAGACAAAAGGAATTAAATATATTTACGAATACTAAATAGTGTCTCGCTCTCCAACCCTAATCGTATCACTTTCGTCGTTTACCAAGAGTTAGCGCTTTGGTACGGCCTATACATAGCACTTAGCTGACGCTCTCTGGCCGTCTGTATTGAAAGTTTCGTCACAATGACTACATGTCACCATCATCACCCAGAGAAGATAAATGACGCTCTCCATTGTGACAAAATGACGATGCACACGTCCAGAGGACGTAAGCCCGCTGCTACGAAAAGAAAACGTGGCGTAGTAAATAGAGTATACTTCCAGAGCTGAGGTTTGGTTTCAATCCCTGGCTATTCATGTGGAATTTGAGGTTAACAAAGCGAGCTTTCGGTAGATGATTTAGAGTTTTCTCATATCCCCAACCGCGTATGCCGCCCAGCTATTAAGCGTTCCTTAGCCCCCAGAAATATCAGTAGGGATAATCTGGCTGGCGTGAGACCCTAGGCCGACGATGACAACCCAAGCGATCAAAATTGCAATACTCATTCACCGTCAGAGAGGAGAATGCGTAGACTTCCTTTGGAATGTGTACAAAAAGGAATGCCTCCAGAGTAAACGAAACATCTAATAGAAGTAAACAGAGCAAAGAAATTAACAAAAATGTCATTCGCACGTACCTGCTCATTAAGAAATTTAGACGCGATTCCTTGCGGTATTGGAGACACAAGCTTCATTCAATTTTCTAAAATCAACAAAGGCTTAAAATTGACAGAACATAACGGAAATTAAACATGTATGGCCACTGGATTAGGCTTACAGTGGCAAATTGTGCCAGCCACAGGAGTAGTGACTTATTTATTTACTTCTAGTATTACAAACATATAATTATAAAAAAGAATCAGCATACCCATCCAGAATGTTTTAATCCTACAGACTTGCCATACTCTGCAATAATTCTTAAACGACGGACAAAAATTAATTTATTTTCCGTCATTTCCTAGATCTGTCAGGATTGGACATATGCAGCTGGCCATATGTTATATGACTAGAGGAATAGTTCCTAACGTTTGCTAAAAAAACAAGGAATAATAAAACAACGACAATGTCAATTATCTGAGTACCGCTATCGAATTATTTCCTTCCTGACACCGACAAAACGAAGCGACAAAACTCGTAAATTCACCGCCTCCGGAACGGTCCCGCGCTAAACGCAGCTCGAGTTCCCTGCAAGTGCTCTTGGAAGTGCAGCTGCATCGAGCGGGACGTTCTCTCCATCCTGCTTCCCCCGCACCCACGTACTCGTTCTCTCGCTCGCTCGGCGCCTCGCTTCCGCGCGAAGCTCTCGCGTGCAAATGCAACTGCTCCGCGCCGGCAGACGAACCCGGGAACACACACCTGCCGTCGAGTTCACAGGACGCCGTTCATTGTGAGCGCGCGCCGTTCGCTTCGACGACAGCGTCCCCGCCCTGGATCTCGCCGGGAATGAGCCTGGCCTTCTCCGTACGGAAGAGGAGCAAGCCGGCTGGAGGGGCGCGGGGGAAGGCAAATGAATTGCAGTTCGCAAACGCTCTACGCTGTAGATTGTTTCCGCGCAGTGGATTGTTTCCTCCTTTGGTCGCTTTTCGGTGAGATCCTGTATCGATAGAAGCCGCGGTGACTGTCATAGAAAGGGCTGCGGCGTGATATACCGGGCCGATATTCGTGCCAGTCGACCAAAGGCTGTATCGGGAGGAAGAAAAAGAGTTGACAAGAGTGAATGACAGATATAACCGAAAGAGAAAAAAGTCGATGAAGTACGACGAGGAAAAGGAGAAATAAACTTCAAGTGGCACAGAAGGGAGTGGGGAGGAGATGTGGAAAATATTGATTGATTGATTTTTTCGTGTTTCCGGGCGCGTCAACTGCTTCGGTCATTAGTCCCGTTAGTGTAGTGCGTGTTTTTTTCTCGGGAGATGGCGGTGGTCTTCCCCCGCTGGATGGCGAGATCCGGCACTGACCTACCGTCTAGTGGGGTTTCCCCCTAACCAGGACTCACTCACCAGCGGGGTACCGCCCCAGCCGGCACAAGCTCTAAACTCCCGACCAGTCTCCCGGAATATGTGATAGTGTGGTGCATGGTAGTGTAAGTGTGTGTGTGTAAGAGGAGTGGATAGGAGAAGGAAGAGGTAGGACAGATCGCGCGCGGTCCGTGGCCCGTTTGGTAGGGTACTGCTCCGGCATTCGCCTGGTGTTGATCGGAGAAACCACGGAAAACTACCGATCAGAGCAGCCGACCGCTGGAAGTATCCTCCAGACAGAGACTGAATTCGATCTAGCTGAAAAGCTAGTTTCAAAAATCCTGCCGACGTCAGGACTCGAACCTACGACCCGCCCGGTCAGAGGCGCTGCAGTGACATCAGTTGATGCACTGAGCACCGGTAGGTCGAAAAGAATGTGGAACTGATAAGTAATGAGGACAACGAAGAAGAGAATAAAAATAAATACGCTTCACCATTTCATTTTGCGGAATTCTTCTAGAACTTTCGCGAGGGTGGTTTCAGTCTGCGCTGCTCATGTGGGAGGACCACTGCGTTTGCCCTGGCGTAGGGCATACCTGCGGCAAACCGTTGTGGCCCCATTCTTGTCCAGAGAGCCGGATACAAGGCGAGGGGAAGCTTTGGGCGCGATCGGCTCTAATAGTCTGCCTCGCTAGCCGAATAGTTAATTACGATCTCTGTAGTCACAGAAGCAATTCGAGACTCCGCGGATTTCTAGAGAGGTGACCGTCTAGGAATCCCGGTTACCAACACCACCGAGCCAC
Organism: Teleogryllus oceanicus; assembly: GCA_964035755.1. NCBI lineage: Eukaryota > Metazoa > Arthropoda > Insecta > Orthoptera > Gryllidae > Teleogryllus > Teleogryllus oceanicus. Next base: position 308,344,038 of record CAXIVR010000001.1, on the reverse strand, counting down.
TGGCCGATGGATGGAAAGCTTTGCAACGTGTCAAGGCTTGATAACGTTTTTAAAAATTAAAACAGTTAATATAGAATTACTTCTACTTCAAGCGCTCATTACTCAAGAAGGGTTTGGAGTCGCGTTGCGTTCAAAAATACGCTACAATTTTTTAAAAAATAGCATGAAAGGCAAGGTACGCGGGCCTCTGCATTGGGATACCGCGAGCATCAAGACCTCAAATCTTACCGTTGAGCCGCAGTGGTCTAAATACTGGTGACGGATATTCTCTAACGGGAATGCGATGACGATTGACCAGTATTGTCACGGAACATACTACACAGAAAGGAAAGTACAAGAGGCTCCTCCGATCTTCAATGAGCCACCGCGCAGCCCGGACCGCCATCTTAAAACTGTGCAAACGAACCAAAGAGGCTGCTCAAACGCCATTTTCTCAAAATTGGCTCAAATTTTTTTCTAACTATTCCAACGGTTTCTAACTATTCCAACTAATTGCACTGTTTATTATAACTTAAAAATTATTTTAATGATTACTTAATTTAAAAAAAACACACACACAAATGTAATTTTTTGAAGTATCTCTTATACCATTATTATACTTTCCAAAATTGGAAACACTACTGCATTTGTCTGTTAAAGTTTAAAGTTTTAAATACTTCAAAATAAAGTTTTCCGAAAACTCAAAAATTTTCTGTAGAAAAGAGCTTCAATATCGCATATAAATGCGATATTCAAGCTCTTTTTCTTCCTAGTTAGTTTCTTCTTAGCTCTTTTTAGTAATGCTTCAACGATATTTTCTAAAAACGGTTGCAATTTTTTTAAATGAAAATTGTCATTTAGAACGAACTCTTTTTTAATATTCTTAAACTAATATTTCGGTTCTACTATTACGAAACGGAAGAACTTAGAAAATTTCAAAAACATGTTCTTTGGGCGGAGATGTATGGTAGTTGGATAGAGTAATTGGCAAGTTTGATAAACTAGCCCAGACCAAAGAAAATAGAAATCTAATAGGAATAAGTCTGCGCCATTCTTTAATTCTACTAGTTATGTATTTGTAATTCTTTACCATTTTATCTCTATTTTTATTAATATTTGCTTATGTGAAATATTTAAATTTGTCTATACGAAGCAAACGTCCTCTCTGGTTACGTATGTTACTTTTTCTAGTTATGAACACTCCAAATACGAGTAAAATGGAAATAAACCGTTCACCACACAACAAATGCCGGCTCGTTCAGCTGTTTATACACTTTCAATATGTCGACCATGCGCATCACAACACGGCGCAAGAATTGTTGGTAGTTTTCCTTTCTGTGTAGGACCTATTCTATGGTATCGTCACTGTGATTGCCACCATTCAGTGGGACTAGTGACATGGGTGGCACTATGAAATCAGTCCTCGTCGCAACATACTGCCTCGCAACAAGAGAGAGACTTGAACTCGAGGAGAGAGAAATTCTGGAGTCCTTGGCTGTTTTTGTTATTTTCCGTATCGCCGAAATACTTGTTTCAGAGTAAGCAAAAGCTCGTCCCAAAACATTATCTAAAGGTTACAACAGAATCTTGTTCTCCCTTCTCCAACCCACATACTTTCACAACTTTCTCAATAAATTTGCGTTCGCTGTTATTATAAGTTCTCTTAACTTCCTCAAGAATTTGAGGTGTCTCCTGCTAAGGACCTGCCTCAGCCATTTCTTCAGATTTTGTGAAAATATAGAGAACACGATTTACCGCATCTACTAGCAAATAGTTCCCATTTCGCTCAAAGATATTTTTTAAAATGTCGTTAGATTTCGCTGGGATAGATAGATGTTTCCGGGTCAACTGCTAAGGTCATTGATTGATTGGAGTGGTCATTGTTGATCGGAGAAACCACGGAAAACTACCGATCAGAGCAGCCGGCCGCTAGAATTCTCCTACAGTCAGCGACTGAATTCGACCTAGCTGGAAAGCTAGTGTCGAAAATACTGCCGCCGTCAGGACTCTAACGTAGGACCTCCCGGTCAGACGCGCTGCAGTGACATCAGTTGATGCACTGAGCTACCGCTCCCGGTTGCTAAGGTCATTAACCACGTAGGTTTAGAGCATGTTTTTATCGTAGGAGGTGTCGTTGATCACGAGGCTGGATGACGAGATCCTGTACTGACCTACTCGTTCGCTTCCTGAATTTCACCCAACGAGGCATCTCCCGCCACTGGGGAACCTCATCAGCCGGAAGAAGCTTAAGCTGGTCTCCCGACGTATGTGGTAGTGTAGTGCATGTTAGTGTAAGTGTGTAAGTAAGGGGTGAGGATTAAACAAGGAAGATGAAGGAAAGATCGCAAGCGGTCCGTGGTCCATTTGCTACGTTATAGCTCCGCCTACCGCCAGGTGTTGAACGGAGAAACCACAGAAAACTACTCTTCAGAGCAGCCCGTCGCTAGAATTCTGCTTCAGACAGCGACTGTATTCAACACAGCTATCAAGCTAGTGACGAATATCCTGCCGCCGTCGGTACTCGATCCTCGATACTCGATCGAGGAACTGCAGTGGCTTCAATAGATGCCCTGAGCCACCTAAGACGGTTGCTCGCTGAAAGCCTTCAAGTGTGTTGTGTACCAGGGAGGGGGAAAGTTTGCCATTGGTCAAGTAAAGTTGCGCGAGTGATGCGACAATATCTAGTTTTTCAAATGTTAATCACGTCCTTTTTCAATTATTTTATTAATTAATTATTATTATTATTATTATTATTATTATTATTATTATTATTATTATTATTATTATTATTATTATTATTATTATTATTATTCATTATTATTATTAACTTTGTTCATCTTTCATTTATTTACTATAATTAAGTAGTTGGGAACTCAAGAAAGTGCTCGCAAATTATTTTCTCCGCCATACGTAACACAGGTCTTTTTTTACTATTTTTGACTAAATAAATAAATACATAAATATCTCGTCATTTGCGCGAAGCAACTCCCGGCGCGCGGGCCACTGCGAATGAACCATGGAGTACTTGAGGGGGATGGCGAGGGGGCGGGCGCTGGGAAATGGTGAGGGCGTGGGTGCTGGGAAATGAATTGCTACGCGCAGATGTACTGCGCCGCGTGCCCGGTAGACTGTACAATTTCCTACCTTTGTTTGCCTTTCGTCGACTCTGTGTATCGATAGTGATGATAATAGAACGCGTGAGTAAGGTGCTAGTCAGCAACGCTCTTGGCAGAGAGTGCGTCAAAAGAAGAAAAGCTCTGATAAAAGGAAGATATTGAGTATAAAAAGAAGAGATGAAAATAGTGGAAAATAACAATAAATTTTTGAGAAAAGAATGAAAAATGTTACACAAACATATGCATTAAAATATAAAATATTACACTAATTACACTGGATGAATTACAATAATATATCTTGTTAAATATGTCAAAGACTTACCCCAGGTTGCCAAAATGTCGGTCGGATTCTAATTCTATGCTTGAAGGATTTATATCCATACATACCTGCAACAAAGAAACTATCAGTTAGTACTTGAAATTATACGTGAAATATATGAAATATTATATATGAAATAATAAAATAAGATATATTATCATCAGGAGACGGATTTTGATAATCTAAAACATCGCCAAAAATGATCAATAAAATGCTATTACAATGTTTTAAAAATACCTATAAACCAAGGAAATATGACGTAAAAAATGTTATGAAAACCAGTTCACATGTACAGTTCAGGCAGTTGGATATGTAATCGAGGCTTCTTTCTTTCGTTCAAATGAACTCATCTCGCAAACGTTTGGTTTGGACTGTTTATTACCAGAAAATATCTGTCTTTAGTTATCCCGAAATCAGCCGAACCGACAATGACGCGTTTCGAAATTGAATTTAGTTTAGAAATTGAATAAAATACTCAGGAATTCTGTGGAGAACATTTGTGGCGCCGCGTAAGTATTTTTTGAAGCAAGTACCATTAAAAGCGTAGTAAAATTGGCGCAAACCATCGAAAAATGCTTTAAAAATGACGGTAAAGTTTGAAAATGACTTAATCGAAATCGACAAAAAGAAAAAAATGTATAAAAATGGGTCGTTTCTTTTTATCATAACACAATTATTGTTTATACTAAAATGTATTGTTCTAAAGCGAAAAGAAAAAAAATGATATTTCAATGAAACACATATCATACACATACGAGTTGAATGACCTGGAACGGAAAGGTCTTTTAATGGACTTGAATGACTGCTTAACACTGAAACATTTGTAACTCGGTACGTTTCATCTTCGACAATGAAAGCACAACAAAAACATCTTAGAGCAAACGTAATCGAAGCAACAAGCCTTGGATTCTAGCAGTGGGACTGCAGTAGAAAAAAAATCTGATCATCGTGTGTCGACGAATTAAATAAACAAATTCATTTAAAAGATAAGAAAAACAGAACAACTATTCTACTGGTATTGACAATAAATCCTGTGTACAAACCAAGAAAAGTTAGAGTAAATAAAATTGAACAATACATTTTTTTATTGTTTCACTGAACTTCAAAGCGCGTTCAAAATATAGCATCTCATACCATACAACGCTAAGACCCCTACCACGAAAAAAATATCAGGAACAATTATCTTGGAATCTATATCACAACTCTTTTACTGAGATTTGGAAGAAATCGAGGCAAAAGATCAAGATCAATCACTGCTAACGTTTTGCAGTATTAATTTTTAACTCAAAAAGATCTCTCTGAAAACACTTTTAACTGGAGAAACTAAAATTAATTCCCTGATAAGATTGACTGAGAACGTGGTACACACTGTACTCTACATAGATTATCGACGCAATAAAACGACATATTCACAATGGTTATTGTAATTCTTAACATTCCGTCACTCGCGCGGCCATTGGTAACACCAGTACTCGCGCGTTGGACTCCGTCCAACACAAGTATTAAGGAGTCTATTTTTCTCATTAACATCATTTATACATTTTTCTTATGTATCTGTGCTTATATTATAATTGAATATACCATGGAAAGATACGTAAATAATTAGTTGCAAACCATTTTGAAGATTTTATTATATTTCCGTCACTCGCGGGGCCATTCCTAGCACGAGCACTCGCGCGTTTGACTACGTCCAACGCCCGCATTATTTCGTTATAACATTTCTGTTTTTGCACACTAACGAAGAAAATGCATAAACACAGCATTTAAAATATTAAACATTCTCATATTACAGAAAAAATATCATTTTTATCAATTACACAAAAACACCGTTCTATAAGCCAGTACCCGCATGTTGGATTCTATCAAACAGGCACTAAGATTTTTATTTATTTATTTATTTGCGTCAAAAAAACAGTTTAAAACTGCGTATGACGTGCTATGGGGAAAAGTGAATTGTGTGCACATTTTCAAAATTCTGCGATCTCTACACCAAGTCATATACTACTTAAATTTTGAATTTTTGAAAGGGAGAAAAAAAAACTCCCATGTAATAAAACCTATTTTCAAGGATAAACAAGCAATAAATTTTGAATTTTGAAAGGGAGAAAAAAAAACAAAAAACTCCCATGTAATAAAATCCATTTTCAAGGAAAATAAGCAATAAATTTTGGCTCTTATTACTTCCTGCCGCGACAACATGGAAACGATAATTTGAAGAATTGTGTTTCCCACTGAATTCTAGAAGACGTGCACAGAAATGAAGTTACATTTATGTCACAAAAATTTTAGTACAAATGGTAAATAATGCATTATGTATCATTGTTAAAATTAATGTTCCTTTTCTTGTGATGCTCAGTATAGTCTCTAATTGTATAGAAACAGTTATGCAGCAGAAACGATTTCACTTGGGATTTAAACTTTTCTATTGAATTTAATCGTTTAATGTCATCTGGCAAGTGTTGTAAAATAATGTACATGTATTGTATGTGAATTTTTGTAATGAGCTGTTGATACTGTCACCTGATGAATATGATTTCTACGTCGAGTGTTATAGTAATAGACTTCGGCATTTTCTGAAAATATATTCCGCCCTTGAGCAAGTCATTTTTAAAAAAACCACTGATTCGTAAATAAAAAGACACGGTAATGGTAAAATTCCTAGATTAATGAAGAGAGGCTTACATGAATCACGTGGGTGGGATTTGGTTATTATTCGTACAATTCGTTTTTGTAATCTAAAAGTCTGGGAGCTATAAGATGTATTTCCCCAGAATATTATGCCATATCTCAGGTGGGAATGAACATTCGCGAAGTATACACAACGAGCAGTATGAAGGCTGACTGAATTTGCAAGAATTCTGAACGCGTAGCATAATGAACTTAATTTTGTGTTCAATTCATTTAAATGGACGTTCCATTTAAGGTTTGACTGAATTAGAGACCTAAAAATTTTGTTACCTTAACATCAGTCAATGGTACACTGTTCATTTTCAATGGAGCACAGAATTGTTTATTTGAAATAGAAAACTGCATTAAAACCGTTTTCTTTTCGTTTACTATTAATTTGTTATTTCGGAACCAATTTGAAACATCTGATATTGTACTATTTACGGTTTCTTTTGCAAAGGATGTTCGTATCATCCGCAAAGAGAACCGTTCTTCCGTTTCGAATCGTCGAGGGCATATCGTTTACGTAAAGTAGGAACAGAGTAGGGCCTAAAATCGATCCTTGAGGAACTCCACATGCAACGGGCAAAGAGTCGGAAAGGTGCGTACGTAATGTTCCATCATTCCAGTAAGGTATTTCAACTCTCTGAGATCGTTGTTTAAGGTACGAACATAACCAATCTAGAGCAATACCACGAATTCCATATGAAGGTAATTTGGAAAGTAAAATGTCATGATCAATGACTTCAAAAGCTTTTGAGAGATCTAAAATAATCCAATAGGTGCCTCGTTTTGATCCAATGATGAGGCGACATCTTTAGAAAAGAAAATATAGCTGTTTCCGTTGATTTTGATTTTCTAAATCCATGTTGGCAATCTGAAAGCGCGTCGTGTTTAGTGAGAAAAGTTTCCATTCGTACGTAAAAGGTCTCTCTAATATTTTTGAAAAAACTGATAGAAGAAAATGGGCCGATAATTTTGAATTTCATGTTTGTTGCCTTTTTGAAAAGCGGCTTAATTTTAGCTGTTTTGAAAATATCTGGAAACGTTCAGTGCATAAAGATGCATTAAATATGTGAGTTAACGGGTGTATAATGGCATACGCACAAGTCTTTAACAAAGAATCGGAATTCATCTAAACCGGACGAATATTTATTTTTTAGTTTACCGATTATTTTGAGAATTTCATAGGAAGAAGTTTCGGAAACGAACATTGTGTCTAAAATTTTGGGTGAACTGTCTGTTTTTGAGTTTTGTGCCTGAAGACCCTTAGTGAGATCGCAGCAATTCTCGAAAAGTATTGGTTAAAGAGATTAGCCACTGTTGCCGGATCGTTCACATTTATATCGTTATATTTTAAAACAACATTCTCTACGGGTTTTCTAGTTGATTTGGTAGTATTTTTATTATATTCCACATTGCTTTTGTTTTATTATTTGAGTTCAAAATATCCTGATCGTTTTCATGATTTTAGCCTGCCTTATGACTTTTCGTGAATCGTGAAATGTTTAATTTTCTCTTTTTAATAGGAAAGCATGCGTTAAAGAGAAATGAAAGCTTTGAGAAAAATAAATTATATTTTTTATTTGTGTCAATAGCGTTATAAACTGCCTCCCATGATTCTTTCAGCAAGTAGTCCGTAAATAACTTTATGTTGGAACCTTTTTTTTTTTTTGGTTTTTTAATTATAATTTGATCTATTGCTGTTTGTGATTTAAGAGTATTCCGTGTAGGTACGTTCACTGTAATATCTAAATTAAAAGAATGAATTAAATTCAGAAACTGCTCTTTTTCGTGGGATTCGCTCAGAAAATCAATATTGAAATCTCCACATACAACAATGGATTTAAAAGAGAGATTACTAATTTTGTTCAGAGTTATCTCTAGATTTTCTACGAAATTGAAATAATCTAAAGCTTGCTTTGTTGGAGGTCTGTAGATGCAAAGTAAGATAATTTTGAGCGTAGTAAGATGTACAACTGTTATTTCAAAAACTTTTTCAACTGCATATAAATTGAATTCTGACAAGAAGGTAGAATCAATATTATTTCTTACATAAATACACGAACCTCCGTAAGCAGGGCCTTTATTTGATTCCCTTGCTCTACTTTTTACTTCAGGGTTTACTTCAGGTTATGGCGATACTACTCATAATAGAGATAAGAAGTTTACAACAAGTCAACATCCTTCCCACATACCATTCATGGAATAGAAGCATTGTTTTTGTACGTGGAAGTCTAACCTACCTTTCTTAACAAGAAAAGAAACTTCTGTTTGACTGTATCCAACAGCACGAGTGACGGAGTGTTAAGCATAATTTCAGTTGTGCGAAACGTATGTATGCATCAGGAATTCATGTAACGTATATTCTAGGTTGCCCAGACTTTCGACGACACCCCTCACGTTTCGCGTTTTCCTCGACTGCACGTGAGCATGCGACTGCACATGACTAATAGTTTTGATGCTTTTGCTGATAGAACCAATGAACATCTATTAATATCAAATAGAGTTCTGACCTTCCGGTAAGGGTGCAGTGCATATATGGCTAGCTTCTCAAACGATTTTTTTCTGAGGGTATCAGAAAAGTGGTATTTTAATGGACGAAGTACATTGAAAAGCATGGTGCCTACGTTGAAAAATGGTCAAAAGGTAAATTTTGTTCAATGGTTGTTATCAATTATAAATATTGAATACATATGCTTATTGGCATGCCCTAGAAAATCTTTACTCAACGAAACATCACTATTTTTCGTGGCATATATTTATGCCACTTTTCTTTGGTACAGATGATACGTAGCCCAATGCAGTCATGCATATGCATATAGAATTCAACTAGTTTACGGCATAGGGTACGAATCTCAGAATTAAGAACACTGTTCACAGGTTTCAGAGTAGCCTAACGTTAATATTTCGATTTCTTCAAAGATTTCATCTGAAGAAGACATTTCTGAGAGAACCAAAGCTCCGGCGAGAATTACTATTCAAAGAGGATCTATCAGGATTTTCCCTTCCACCAGAGCCTGCCTTCATACTGCAAACAAAACATGTTTCAATGGTACATTTTATTACTGGTCGGACGTTGAAGGTATTAAGAAAACACATACGTTTTTCAATAGCACTTGCACTATTTTAGTAAGAATGTTTGCAATGAAGAGGGAATACAAAGCGAACTGTATTACAGACATTTGAGTAGTCTGCTTATGATAATCTACAACCTCTAGAAACATGTTCAAGAACATATCTTGAGTTCCTCCTCTGTAAAATTGTAGTAATTGGCAACCTTTTGAAAAACGATTTATCAGAACCAACTGAGGAATTCCAAGCAGTAAAAAGAAAATCGGGAGAACGATTTCCATATATGGGAACTGTAAAACGGGTAAGTGCACAAATATCATATCAAATGAAATCACAGCTATTCAGCAAAGTTCTCCAAATTCATAGTAAATCGAAATAGGTTTTTCTGTTAAAAACAATATTACAAATTACGGACATAGAATTACACCAGAAATTTTGGAAAAATATTTAGTGATTTATTGTATTAGGAACTAAATGAATTGTTTCTATTTCAAGATGTATTCTTTGCTTAATTGTTTAAAAAAGTCGCACTTAGTCTTTTGCATCTTTTCGTTTTCAAGCGTATATTTTTCGAAGTTTTGAGGATTATTTGTATGTATATTTTCATGATTTCTAGAACAAATAAAGTCACACACAAAATACGAGAAACGCAATGGAGTGTTGTTTTTTTTTCACCTGAAATATCGCCGCTAGTATTATTACAATTCTCTTGAACATGTGCGAGTCATTTTTCTGGGTGAGGGATGATTATGAAAGACTACGAAACAGACACGATGGAATATGAAACCGCCACCATATCAATCAAATCAGATCAAGTATTTCCCCTATATCGGCTCCGAGTCCCCGTTTCAGCTGTTTTACCCACATTTCCCTTTTTCTTAAGTTTTTATTAATATTTCGCTTTCATTTCCTTTTCTTACGAAATGACTCACTCACACTACGAAACAGACACGACGGAATATGAAACCGCCACCATATCAATGAAATCAGAACAAGTATTTTCCCTATATCGGCTCCGGCTTCCCGTTTCAGCTGTTTTACCCACATTTCCCTTTTTCGTAAGCTTTTATTAATATTTCACTTTCATTTCCTTTTCTGACGAAATGACTCACTCACACGCGCCGCCATGTGCGTGTACATTGTTGGCGGGTGACGGACTGGCAGGCTGAGCAGCAGGCCTCCGGAGGGAGGGCTCCGCCCCCGCAGAGAAGCAGTCGTCGCCCATAAATCTCCCCGGCAGGGTCCCCACGCGCCGCCAACACCCGGAGAACGAAGAGTGCGCGAGAGGAAGTAGATCCAAGCCTCGTTTCCTCGGTGGGCGTGCCACAGGGCAGTCCTAGTATTCGACATCGTTTATACTCCGATGAAAAGTGTCCCTACAAGGTCAGGAGCTGGCTGGAGAAGAGGACATTGACATCGAATTGCCAGCTTCGTTACGATTTCAATTTGTGGTATTGAAGCTCCCGATTGGATGATTGATTGATTGATTTTTTCGTGTTTCCGGATGCGTCAACTGCTTTGGTCATTAGTCCCGTTAGTGTAGTGCACGTTTTTTTCTCGGGAGATGGCGGTGATCTTCCCCCGCTGGCTGGCGAGATCCGGCGCCACCTACTGTCGGCTAGTGGGGTTTCCCCCTAACCAGGACTCCCACCAGCGGGGCACCGCCCCAGCCGGGACATGCTCTAAGCTTCCGACCTGTCTCCCGGAATATGTGGTAGTGTAGTGCATGTTAGTGTAAGTGTGTGTGTAAAGGGAGAGGATAGGACAAGGAAGGGGAAGGACAGATCGAGCACGGTCCGTGGCCCGTTTGATAGGGTACTGCTCCGGCATTCGCCTGGTGGTGATTGGAGAAACCACGGAAAACTACCGATCAGAGCAGCCGGTCGCAAGCATTCTCATCCAGACAGCGATTGAATTCGACCTAGCTGAAAAGCTAGTGTCGAAAATCCTGCCGCCGTCAGAACTCGAACCTAGGACCTCCCGGTCAGAGGCGCTGCAGTGAGATCAGCTGATACACTGATCTACCGTTCCAGGTACCGATTGGATGAGTGTCCCCTCTCTTTCGGGTCGTGACTTTGAAGGATACTCAGTTTTAATATAAGTTCAAGATTCGCATTTAGAGGCAAGTCTCTATTAACGATTCTGCTTTGCACCTGTTTTAAATCTATCGAGAATTCTACCTGTTTTATTGTTCGCACGACAGGATAGTGGCTGAGACATATGTACAACAGACAAATCAGACTATTGAGAATGGGTTATTGGTGTATGGTGTATTTATGCGTCGCGAAAGAAGGTCCCACGAGTTAGGTGTAGTGCATTCTACATCTCGAAAGATAGGGATGTTCCTCCGTCACTAGAACGTGAAATCCGGCGCCTGCTGGTCTTAAGAGCTGCAAACTGCCCCAATCGAGGCAAGCTCTAGGTCCCCAACTGGTCTCCCGACGTTTGTGGTAGAGTAGTGCATGCAAGAAGGTGCATGTGTAATGGGAGAGGGGTTGAAAAAGCGAGGAAGGAAAGATCGCGCGCAGTCCGTGGCAATTTGTTTAGGTTTTGCTCCGGCATTCACCTGCTCTGACTGAAAATATATGGAAAGCTATCAGAGCAGCCGGCCGCAAGAATTCTCTCTGGAATAATGATTGAAAATGTAGCTAGCACAACAAAATCCGCCATCTAGGTTAATCAAACCCTACAACTTCCCGGTCAGACACCCTGGAGTGGTAAATAGTTGCCCTGAGCTCCCCCAGCCGGTCAACGCGACGAGGACACAACCACCGGCCCGCGGGACAATAGTTGACCGAGCCCCATGCGGCCGCTTCCTGGGAAGAGAAAGCCAACGGCGTAAAAAGCGAGGCCGCGTGGCCGGCGGAGGCTTTCAGAGGCCACCGTGGGCGCCGCCCTGCTCCGCTCCGCTCTGCTCCGCTCCGCTCTGCTCTGCTCCGCTGTGCACCCAGCGGGATGCGCTCGCCCACCCACCGGGCCTGCCGCCCGGCCCGCCGTTCCGCGTGATTGCTCCCGGCGCGGGAGCGAGAACAGCCAGCGATGGACACGGGACGCGGCCGGACGCCGGGATTACGTGCCAGTGAAGGGGGTCTCTCGCATGTGCCAGACATTAGGCGGGTATACACGAGCAAGCGCGGTTTGTCAAACCTGGCTTGCGGCGGATGAGCAACTTACCACTGCCACCAGCTGTATGGTTTGCTCGATACAAATGGCTGTGGCTGCGACAGATTTGAAACCGGTTGCTACCATCTGCGAGGTTTCTCCTGTATGAATAGTAGCTGCAATGACAGATTTACAACTGTCGTGAAGCAAGCTTGAAAAGCCGAGATTTCTCGTGTAGAAACCACGCAGCCCGCTGAGACTGAACCGCTACCTCGCGACATCGGGTACCGCCACCTCGCGTAGGCTGGTAAACAATGATACTCTAACACTGAACAAACTGCACCGCATACTCCATCGAGCCTAAACCGGGCTAAAAGCGTAGATCGGTGCATCAACTGATGTCACTGCAGCGCCTCTGACCGGGAGGTCCTAGGTTCGAGTCCTGACGGCGGCAGGATTTTCGACACTAGCTTTTCAGCTAGGTCGAATTCAGTCGTTGGCTGGAGAATTCTAGCGGCCGGTTGCTCTAATCGGTAGTTTTCCGTGGTTTCCCCGATCAACACTGGATGAATGCTGGAGCAGTACCCTACCGAACGGGCCACAGACCGCGCGCGATGTGTCCTTCCTCTTCCTTGTCCTATCCTCTCCCCTTACACACACACACACACACACACACACACACACACACTACATGCAATGCACTACCCCATATTCCGGGAGACCGGTCGGGAGCATGGAGCTTGACCCGGCTGGGGCAGTACCCGCTGGTGGGAGAGTCTTGGTTAGGGGGAAACCCCACTAGCCGACGGTAAGTCGGCGCCGGATCCGCCATCCAGCGGGGGAAGATCACTACCATCTCCCGAGAAAAAGCATGCATTACAATAACGGGATGAATGACCAAAGCAATTGACGCGCCCGGAAACACGAAAAATCAATCAATCCAATCAATCAAAAAATCAATCAATTCATCGAGCCTAACAATGTCCATACATTCATTACCAAGTCTCTCTCGCGAGGCAAAGCCAAAATCTCTGGGTAATTTCATGCCGCGCTCGACTGGAGCGAATCCCCGTGTGGCTATGAATGGAAAGTGCAGGAGCTGCCACTCATTACGTTGCAAAACGTTTAAGGACAACTTTCAATGGGCAAGACGCCTCTGCCTGCAACATTGTTCCGTTCCATGTCACGCTTCGCCGCCCCGGGAGAGAGAAGGAAACATTAATGGTGAAGTATTTGGGGGAATTTCTGAGGAGTAGGACACTACCACAAACACTGCTCGTCACCCATGCCACAATCACCAGTTAGACTAGAACATAGTCTATAGTCAAACGCCTGACTCCAGGAGCTACGCAACACCACCCCGCCAGGCTTGCGAGTCGCTCATGCTAGTGTATGGGCCGCATTACGTGTCACAGGACGAGGTATTGCATGCGTGAAACGTTTAGACATTTCGCTCGCACGTGTTTATCTCGCTTCGCCGGGCTGATGGAAGCTGGTCAATAATATTAATCTGTAAAATGACAATGCACCGCCTGGCATGTATAGACAATAATGCAAATGCTGCAAAATATTATAAATTCTTGTATATTTGTTACATATATTGTGTATCGTACTATATTTTGCCTTGTACTATTGTGTAAGATATTGTACACTAATGTAATCAATATTAATTAGTGCAACCCTTCGGGCTCCCGGGGGCCGGGCGGGGGGCGGAGGCGGGGGAGCGGGACGGAGGCGTGGAAGTATGGCGGAGAGAGGCATGACGAACGGAGGTTGGAGGAGGGAAAGTGGCGGGGCACAGGTGGCACAGGATGGTGATGTGGGATGGAGGCCGGCAGAAGACGCGGGGTAGGGGGGGGAACGGAGGCTTGGTGCGGAGGCGGGGCGGGAGGCGGGGCGGAGGCGGGTCGGAGGCGGGTCGGAGGCGGGTCGGAGGCGGGTCGAAGGCGGGTGGGAGGCGGGTCGGAGGCGGGTCGGAGGCGGGTCGGAGGCGGGTCGGGGGGGCGGAGGCGGGTCGGAGGCGGGTCGGAGGCGGGTCGGAGGCGGGTCGGAGGCGGGTCGGAGGTGGGAGGATGCGGGTCGGAGGCGGGTCGGAGGCGGGTCGGAGGCGGGTCGGAGGCGGGTCGGAGGCGGGTCGGAGGCGGGTCGGATGCGGGTCGGAGGCTGGTCGGAGGCGGGTCGGAGGCGGGTCGGAGGCGGATCGGAGGCGGGTCGGAGGCGGGTCAGAGGCGGGTCGGAGGCGGGTCGGAGGCGGGTCGGAGGCGGGTCGGAGGCGGGTCGGAGGCGGGTCGGAATCGGGTCGGAATCGGGTCGGAAGCGGGTCGGAGGTGGGAGGAGGCGGGTCGGAGGCGGGTCGGAGGCGGGTCGGAGGCGGGTCGGAGGCGGGTCGGAGGCGGGCCGGAGGCGGGCCGGAGGCGGGTCGGAGGCGGGGCGGAGGCGGGTCGGAGGGCGGAGGGTCGGAGGCGGGTCGGAGGCGGGTCGGAGGCGGGTTGGAGGCGGGTCGGAGGCGGGTCGGACCGGTGTTAGCTTCGGGACAACCTGGGACGAGGCATCCAGAGAGACCGCGGTGAGCATGCGGCGTGGCCCAGGTGCGTCCGCGTGGGCCACCGATGGCTCATTAGCGCCCGCAGGCCGCGCAGGGCGCCGTCCGGGGTTACGCGACGACAGCTCGCCTCGGCCCCGCCCCCTGCCCCGCGCAGGTCACCGGCCGACGGGGCACACGTTAATGGCGGAAGCTCCAGTGGATATCCGTCACACCACGGAGAATCGCATCGCGAATTGATTGTTTCAAGAAAAGTACATTCAAAACCGACGACTACTTCTATGCGGATTTTTTATTTTATTAGCGAGTTCTCTTAAATTAAAAAATAGAGGAATTCTTACTCTCTATGCACTTCCAATGATACATTAACAGTTTCCCATATCTATTATGAATTTTCATTCCTGGTATTTCACCTTTTTTTGAAGTAAATTATTTTCTGAGTAAAAGTTTCAAGAAACTGGTAAGCTATTTGATATAATTTACAAATATGAAATAAAAAATGCTGAATATAAGATTAGAGGCTAATAATTAACTTTGATTGTTACCTAAAAGTGTATTATGATTTACAATAGACCAAGATGATGGAAAATTAAAAGCCGAAGCGTTGACGATTTAAGGAATTGACTTTGTGAACAAAACTGAAGATAATTGAAACTGAATGAGCAATGCTCTACAAAAACTGCATCCTCAAACTATGTAGCTCTGGTAACATTCAGAGCATTCTTTCGTGTTTGGAAGGTCCTGTCATTCTCCCTATCAGTTTCCGAGTTACGAACTTCGACATTCCTCAGTTCGATGTTGCGGCAATATTGCAAAAATTCAACGTTCTGCATCCGCGTTTCGAACAAGAGAATTTCTTACTTTTAACCGTCATTCTTTCCGTCATGGTGTAGTTTCCTAAGCATTCCAGGAATTTAATAAAGACGCTCAACAATTTCGCTGTTTCGGTGGGTTGGTGGTTGTTTAACTTCCGTCGTGAAGCTGTTTTCCTCCACAACTGAATATCATTTATTTCCATTTTTGAGTACCATTGCCGTTTCTGCCTTTCCATGCCAATAGCAGTCACTCAAAACTACGTTTTAAGTATTACGTATTGCTTTGTCGTACTCAGTACAGACAAAGGAATGTAAAGCTGCAGGAAAAATTACTGATTTTGTCTAGTGAAACAAATTTTGTAGTTCTCATATACAAAAAATTAGATCATCCTCTGCTACGTAGTAAATACGTCTTACTCGTGAACGTTCACAGAATCCATCTTTTGGGAGTCCTTGATACGGAAAAACTGTTTTCTTTCAAAATGTCCGTCTCTCTCCGTCCGTCCGTCCGTAAATAACAATAGCCCATCAACTGCGTTCAGTATCTCTGTAGCGTCTCTGAACGGGAAACCTTAGGTTTCGACTCTCGACGGTGGTGAAAGTGGTTTTCACCACCTTCTCTTAATCTGGGTCAAAATCAGCCGATGTCTAGAGGATAATTATAGACTGCTCTAATCGGTAGTTTCCGTGATTTCTCCAATCAATGCCAGGCGAATGCTGGAGCAGTACCCTTAACAAACAGGCTACGGACCGCGTGCGAATTTCCCTTCTAGTTACTTGTAGCATCTCCCTTTACAGACGCACACACACGCGGGAGCACACGCGGACGCGCACGCTCACACACACACACACACACACACACACACACATACGCACACACATATACACACTGTTATATGCAAAACACTACCACATATGTCAGGAAACGAATCGGGAGCTTAGTAGTTTATCGGCTAGGGCAGTGCGCCACTCGAGGAAATACCTGGAGAAAATATCTCGCAAGGCGATATATAGGTCGGTGCCGGATCTCACCACCCAGCGAGGAAGGAATCACCGCCTCTTCCCGTGAGAAAATATCTAGTACACTACTGGGACTAATGACTGTAAATATTGACGTTCTCGGAAACATACATCATTCAAACAATCATACAGTTTATTTTGAATAAAATGGATATTCCTCTAACGACCTGTATGATGGAGATGACTAAAATCTGAAACGGATCTTTCAATTTTTGAGTTTAATATACAAGAAGTTGTATATATTTTCAAACTTTTCTCAACATTTGCGGTATAGCAGAATACGCTCGTAAAAATGTTGATAATCGATCTTTGCAGAACAACCTATTAAATTTTAAAAAATCGCACAATATAAGAATTAAAACCCCTTCCTATAAAATTGCACGAAATATTTTTTTCGCATAATGTGAAATAATGACAATTTAATGAAAACACGAGACGACGATCGAGTTTCGAGACGACGATCAGTCATAATCATCGTTCGTATATCTAAAAAGAACATTACAAACTAAAGGGAGTATAAATTCTTACATGTCAAAATTAATAAGGTAGAGTTAAATTTATTCTATTTTAAGAACATTTTCCTGAATTACAGGAATCTATTTGTCTCATTCCCTGCAACCTCATACTTTGTGTAAGTTCGGACCAATTATTTTAAAGCGTTTCAATTTGCGAATTATTCCGTTCTATGTAGAATCTGAAAATCGTTAATGGCTACCCTTACAATTGATTTAATCCTTCTCTTGTAATTTTCCAAAGATTGCTTGGTTATTTGTATATCTTTGATAATAGACACAGTAATATAATTTAATAATCACTCGATTATATACAAAATATCAGTTATGCTTATTGCGTGGGTGGGTAAATGGAGAGAGGCGTGTGAGGAATGAGAATGGAAAGAAGCCCAAAGCCGTTTTCATAGGTCTCTTCGGTATTCGCTTCAGCACTCGCCCAGTATGGATCGAAAAAAAAAACGAAATACTACCTATTAGTGCAGCTGAATGCGAATCAGCTATATAGCGACTGTCGGTATTTCGTCATGGTCGGGACACGAATCCTAGGACCTTCCACACTACACAGGATGCCGCAGAAAAAACGATGATGCTACAGAGGCAACGATGTGCCCAGTTTCGGAAACCCGGCGCGCTGATAACTCAAAGAGCTGAAACAATAGCAATCGGCATCTCCGCAAGTGCAGCGCTGCCGACGGCAAACGGACGCGGTCGGCCGAGTGGGCGGAGATGAGAAAAGTAGGAAGGAGAAGCGCCCGCTTTCGTTGCGGTTTCTCTCTGCCGGAGAGGCGATGCGATGCAAGGCGAGGCGGGGGAACGATGCGGGGCGGATGAAGGGGGGAAGCGGGACGAAGCGGGGCGAAGCGGGGCGAAGGGGGCGAAGGGGGCGAAGGGGGCGAAGGGGGCGAAGGGGGCGAAGCGGGGGAGCGGGGCGAACGGGGAACGGGGCGACGGGGAGGGGGACGGGCGGGCGATACGGGGAGATAGGGCGAAGCGGGTGATGCGGGGCGATGTCGGGCGATGTGGGGCAATACGGGTGATTCGGGGGGGCGATGCGGTTATGTGAGATGATGCAGAGTGATGCGGCGGGATGCCAGGCGATGCCGGGTGATGCCGGGTGATGCCGGGTGATGCCGGGTGATGCCGGGTGATGCCGGGTGATGCCGGGTGATGCGGGGTGATGCGGGTGATGCGGGGTGATGCCGGGTGATGCCGGGTGATGCGGGGTGATGCGGGGTGATGCGGGTGATGCGGGGTGATGCCGGGTGATGCGGGGTGATGCGGGGTGATGCGGGGTGATGCGGGGTGATGCGGGGTGATGCGGGGTGATGCGGGGTGATGCGGGGTGATGTGGGGTGATGCGGGGTGATGCGGGGTGATGCGGGGATGCGAGGGTGCGGGGGGATGCGGGGCGATGCGGGGGATGCGGGGTGATGCGGGGGATGCGGGGGATGCGGGTGATCGGGGTGCGGGGTGCGGGGCGATGCAGGGTGATGCGGGGTGTGCGGGGTGATGCGAGGAGATGCGAGGCGATTCGAGGCGGTGCGGCGCAGCAGGAGTTCGCGCTCTGCAAACCGAATACTACAGCGCCTCAGCGAGAGCTTTATTGGCTCTTCACGCTGCTGTGGGCTCTTGCCCCTCTTGTGCAGTTGCGGAATCTCGGCTTCCAAAAGCACGGAGATGTTTCCCGCACGCAATCTCCAGGCATTTCCATCGAAATTGGAGTTTCGTTTTTCCCCTCCTTTTACTTATATCGGCACGAATAGGTTAATGGAATAAAATGATATTTCTGAAATGTGATTTGCAAGTGACTCTTATATTTAAAAGGATCTAAGAGAGAAATCGTATGAGAATGAAGGCTTTAAAAGAAGGAATCTAGGAGAGATTTTAACAAATCAATATATGGTGCATTTGTAAGTTTTACGTAAGTATATTGAAGTTTAAGTATTAGTAAAACATGTGAGTTTAAAAAAATGCCTTTTTGAGGTTGTGAGATAACAAAGATATTTACATTCCTCATTTCTACGCATTTTCAAAGAAATTTGCTTTATGGAAACAAATTACGATTTTAGGCGAAGAAGGTATCTAGCAATGATTTTTAACAACACACGAATATATTATGCGTTTTTGCTTGTTTACATGTTCGAATTTTAAAAGTCGATATTTTCAAGTTACTAAAGCACAGAGATATTTTCCCATCTTTACCAACGAGAGTTCTAGAGTGATATCTGCAAGTGACACGGAATTTAAGTAACCAGAGTGTAATGTCGTGAGAGAATGTTTTCAGCGCAGAAGACAAAGCAAAGTTTCTTATAATACATGCTGCGTTTCTTCTTTTCATTTATATGTTCATGTTTTGAGTAATACATTTTAAATAATTTCGGTAAAATGTAAAAATTATAAAAGCGAATTTTTAGCATGTCATTAAATTAAAATGGTTTTCGTTCCTTTTCAGTGTGTGCCGTTTTTAATATTTACCGAATGAAACAACGGGGTAAGAAAATGGAAGCAAATGAGTGAGCTACGGGAATTTTGATTCTATGAGCTACTGGAATTATGATTCTATTCTTGTTTTAAACTGATGTGTTTGAGTACCATGCATCTATTTGCATAGATTAGTTGCCATTATTGTAATAACGAATGACACACATGAAGATATAAATCTTTTAAATATACGTCATTGTACTATAATTATCGTATTCAAAATTAAGATAGAGGTAGCAGTTTATATAATAATTCAGAGAAAAATTCATTTTAGACAAAACAGTGAGTAAAAATTATTTCTATCAAATTTGTTCCAATACTGTATTTTTTTAGAATTAAAAAAATTGGAAACAGTTTTTTAATCTGCTAAATATGGTAAAGGAGTTGCAAAAAATACACATTACATGAAACATTTAAGTACAGTGTCTCTAAGAATATTTCAAGGTCTACAGTCCTCGATATAAATTCTTCTTTATTTATTTATTTGCCAAGAGTAAAAACTCTGTGACGTATGAAGTGGTAATACAATCTGCAAATGTGTTCTTCAGTTCCAGAATCCCTAGGCACTCCGTTCATATCACAATAGCTAAGAAGAAATTACGATTTAAGGGAACTAAACGTTTTCGAGTAACAGCTCAGGCAAAACCCTCCCCAACAGAAGCGTTTACGAGACCAGAGGCAACGTGGAAAAAGTTAGCATTTTTTATTCTGAAGGTGGTTAACAGAAACTGCCACAGACATTCTTTCTCGGAGTTTAAACGCCTTCTTCATTCCTGACACACACCTGGCAGCACCTTTTTCACCAAGAAAAAAGTCTCCATTTCTACCATTCAAAAGTGACAGTTAAAAATGACAAGTTTCCTCCTACTTAGTGCCAGGGCTAAACTTCTCCCAAATATCTTCATATTTTTCACGGCGAAAACAAGTAGTCGAGAGAAAAGGAACACGAACGACGCTTCACGTAATGACATCACGATTAGGGGTGGCCCAAACAGCCACCCACGCAGTGGCTTAAGTCATCTTTCTAACTGAAGGCACAGAGATTGTATGGGAAAGGACATTCCATACATGTGCCTGTAATACAAAGTCGTGAAAAGCCCACACAGACAGTTTATTCAATACAGTACTTTTAACTACATACTACACGTAGCTACCACTACAAATTCGTTGAAGGTCATTTTTCTTACTCACAGATACCGAGTGCGAATTACTCTTCAGGTTGAAAACATAACATTCAAAAGACTAGTAAAGTAATTATTGAGGGATCAGAATAAATTGCTTCAACTTATTTTTGCTTTTAACTTTGCAGAACTATCTGTTCATCAAGGTTCTAAGACGTACGTTTGGGTGTGTCTCACTGGCTGCATTTTGCTGGTTCAATAGTCTGTCTTCCGATATAATTATTGTTCTCACACAAGTCTTGATATGTTACGTTGTTTTGCCTCATAGGCAGTAACGACAAGGAAAAGATTTCAATGGTTTAGGGAAAGAATATTGGATGGATGTATAATAAAAATACATGGTTGTACGTATATGGATATATAATATGCACATATGTATATATCTCACGTGTTGCTATGTACAGCACTCAATCTTGTTTGTAATGTTTTGATGTATCTTAAATGTTTCTCTTTTCGTTTGTTCTACAGTTCGGAGTATCTGCAAATCAATACGATGCAAGGATTCCACTCCATTGGATTAAAAAATATCTTAAAAAGATTTTCTTTACTTAGTAATGTACGGTAGCTACCTATATTGTAAGGTACTTGAATGAACGTCTTTTAAAAGTTTCGAATTGAAAATTTGGAAAATTACAATTCACTCAACTAAAATATATAATTGCATACCAAAATTATTGATGGAAACCACACTTTCCAAAAATCGACGGTTCCAAATCGTACTTGCTACTTCCCCAGTCGTGAATTCGACCGGAGCAGGTCAACCCGCAACTGTAGCGTATGTGAAGCGGTCTCCAGTTGGCTTCACTTCACTCGTCTGCGGTCCGGGCATCCGTTAGGGTCGCCCTCGCCTCTTCGCCGGCCTCCACGCGAACTCCACGGAGCCCTTGCCCAGCCTGCACGCCACTCCATTACACTTTGCCCCTTCACGCTCCCCACCCCTCCCCATCTGCCCCAGCCCCTCCTCCTCATTCACTTGTCATCGCACCCTGCTCTCGCACTAACCCGCTCTTCATCACTCTCCCTACACGCTGGCGCCTACTCACCGCCTCCACGTCCTCTCGCCCAATGGATTTGCATACTTGCCTTTCTGCGCCTCGCTGAACTTTCTGCACCATCCTGTACGTTTTACACGTCCCCGTACTCTTTACACCTCCCCGTACTCTTTACACCTCCCCGTACTCTTTACACCTCCCCGTACTCTTTACACCTCCCGTACTCTTTACACCTCCCCGTACTCTTTACACCTCCCCGTGCTCTTTACACCTCCCCGTACTCTTTACACCTCCTCGTACTCTTTACACTTCCCCGTACTTTTCACATTTCCCCGCAGTTTCGGAACCTCTCTGACCTTTCGTCACTTCCCTTTACATTCTGCATTTCTCTGTACACTTCGCACCTCTCTCAGCATACCTTGCCCCGCCCTCGCGAGTCGTCTGCCCCGTCGCCACGCACGCCCCCTCCACTCCGTCGCTCAGAGGCCCTTGTCGGCATGCCCGCGCGCTCGCTCGCAGTTTGCACAAGCGCCGAGGAGGAGGCCGACAATTAGTAGCCCTGGATTCCTGGCGGATTTCACATATCCATTTCCGAGGTCGATTGGATTCCGCGGTTGCGGCCGCCCCGCGCGACGGGAGACGGCGGCCCGGCGCCGAGGGGTGGACGAGTGGTGACGAATCAGCGGGGAGCGGTGGCGACGGGGTGGGGTACAGTGGGAGCGATGACGACGGAAGACGTGTGGATTGATTGATTGATTTTTTTTGTTTCCGGGCGCGTCAACTGCTTTGGTCATTAGTCCCGTGAGTGTAGTGCATGATTTCTCGGGAGATGGTGTTCGTATCCCGCTGGATGGCGAGATCCGGCGCCGACCTACCGTCGGCTAGTGGGGTTTCCCCCTAACCAGGACTCTCCCACCAGCGAGGCACCGCCCCAGCCTGGACATGCTCTAAGCTCCCGACCGGTCTCCCGGAATATGTGGTAGTGTAGTGCATGTTAGTGAAAGTGTGTGTGTAAGGGGAGAGGATAGGACAAGGAAGGGGAAGAACAGATCGCGCGCGAGGACACCGCGGTAGAGTCAGGCGGGGACAGATGAGGAGGGGCGACGAGGACATCCGAGGGAGAGTCAGGCGGGGACTGATGAAGAGGGGGGCGATGAGGACACCGAGGGGAGCCAGGCGGGGACAAATGAAGAGGAGGAGGGCTGGGGCCCGAGGGAGAGTCAAGCGGGGACAGATGAAGAGGGGGAGCGATGACGACACCGAGGGGCAGCCAGGCGGGGACTATGAAAGGCGGGGAGGCGAACAGACGCAGGCGGGGAGAGATGAAGAGGAGGGGGCGGCGCGTGCACGAGGGGCGTGCCTGGGCTGGGCGGTGCGGATCACAGGCCCGAGAGTTACGAGCCTAAGAGTGGAACGGCGCGCTGCGGCGCGGCGCGGAATGCCAGTGAGAAGCTCAACTGCGTCCAGGTGAGTGCGGCGCTCCGGTTCGCGTAATGGGGTGGCGCGCGTGGTTGCGGAGCTTCCGACGCACCAAGGTGCGGGCAATGGCGCGTGCGAGGGCGGAATGAGATCAGAGGGAGGTGCGGACGCGCATGTGGGGAGGGCGAGGCCCAACGGCAATTAGTTGCCGATCTGTCCGCTATCTCTAGAGAGGCGGCTTTGTAGACGACAAGGGTTGGAGTAAATTAGTGAAAGGGCCTGTTATGCGGAGGAAT
Source organism: Teleogryllus oceanicus (assembly GCA_964035755.1). NCBI lineage: Eukaryota > Metazoa > Arthropoda > Insecta > Orthoptera > Gryllidae > Teleogryllus > Teleogryllus oceanicus. The sequence continues at coordinate 308,320,522 of CAXIVR010000001.1, read as the reverse complement.
GTTGTTAGAGAGAGGATGAGAAAGGTGAAACTAATGATATTAGATTGAAATCAGTGAACTCTTATTTCATTATGTAATGCACTTTTTAAAAAAATAGATCTCACGGCCATGATTTGGCTCGCATATAATATTTTATATTTTCATTAATTACAGGTATAAAATGTTTTTAATTGTAATTTACTTAACCTACACGGTAATGCCAATGTCTTTATTCGATATGATAGTGATTATTTGATTTATATCCGTAGATTCAAGGAAACATTATTAAGTGGTACATCGCTATCTACAAATAGGTAATGTTTCCATTTCGGTTTGGGCGAAAAAAATTGAAAATGTTGTGAAAGCCCTACTTTCTGTAAATTAGAAAGGAAATGAAGTTTAGAAATACAACCATGAAATATCAAATTCAAATCCGAAATACCATTTTTTTGTGAATGATCTTGTCTTAAGGGATTTTGTTTCGATTAATTGTAGTTATTATTTCAAAGAACATTCTTTTTATCCTCGGTATACACATCACTTATCTGAAAAACTTCAAAATAGTGATTTTTTGGGCAATTTGAACATGTAAGTACATTTATACATGTTAATGTACTTCGAGAAATAAGTAATAGCATTAATAATTAATAATTAATAATTAATAATAATACAGATTAATTAATCCATTTTTTTACAAAATTCTCACTGGTTTTTAATAAACAAATAGTCTAGTGCTTCTTAGATCTCAAGACACTTAAGTCAATAATGATAAAATATGTGAATATTTAGATACTTGATATTTTTTCAAACTTTTCCCTTTTTGACGAACGAAAAGGTGAAAATTAATGAATTCATAAAACTGTTTTGGAGTAAACGAAACGTTGAGTGGGGATGATATGACAGTACAAGACGCAATTATAGCGCACTCCGGGAAGTCCTGGCAGGTGATCAATAGACAAAACTGTGGTCAGGATGGATGCAAGAGGCGAAATACTGCAAGGAACTAACTTGAGACCAGACAGCCTAGCAATCGCGTGCTGCAATGTCCAACTCCTCACGCGAGCTTTCCTATTGGCGCTCAGCCATTTGCATTTCTCTCAGCATTTCCTCACAGGGGGAGTGCAATACTAACCAGGGATCCACCGTCACGTAGTAGATGGATGTAGGAGTTTCTTTCTCATTCGTGAATGCAAAACGACCATCTGTCAATCACACCGCACTTAGCACCAGTCTAGTCAAGTATTTGATTTGGTATTTCAGAGCTACAGTTCATAAATCTTGAATCTAACACAAATTCACAAACATCTTCACAATATTGCCACGAACTGTTTGGTCCCATAATTTAATTTCTTTTTTATATTTATTTATTACAGTGACTAATTCCGTGCGTTGAACAGCGAACAAATTTACAGGGGTTGCAAAATGTAATTCGTTATGCATTAGTACCTTTAAATGTTCATAAATAAATTTAATTAGGTATTTAAATGTGTAATTCATAAATAAAAATAAGACGTTTAAATGTAATCTCATCAAAAACACTAAATTATTTTCATTTTCTTCTTTCTATATGTATGTTCATTTCAACATTAATATTTAAATCATAAACTTACCATGAGAGTCATAGAATAAAGGTTGACGGAATTTCCTGTTAGTGGGTAGTACTTAAGGAGCAGTATGACACATAGTTTGGCATGCTGACATGTTTCAAAAGTTAATCACGATTTTGTAACGGTATCACTTAGATCACATATCACTGTATCACTTAGAAGTTGCACTAAAATACAATATACAACAATAAAACATTAAAAAGGTTGAAGGTTTAGACCCTTCCCCCAGCAAGTCAAGTTAAGCCAAGTTCTATTTATGTTACATGCCTCCTCGCACCGGGCAGGTTGTAAGAGATAGGGACCCAATTTAAAGGTTCATCCACATTGGAGATACCTGATTGTGGTGATTCCTTGCTGGCAAAGATTCTCAAAGAAGAAAACCTGGTAAGCAGACATGTAGGACGTTGTCGGATCTCACGTTCAAGTAGAGAAGGAATACTGCCTCCTCCCGTGTCAACATACACTACACATATCGGACTAATGAACATAGTAATTGAAGCCACCAAAACCAATGAATAATGTCAATAATGTCAACAGCCCGGTGACAGCAAATGTTTTGATGATTTGAACATTTGCAAGTTTGTAGTAATTTCATTAGTTTATTTAAATATATTTTATTTATTTATTTATTTATTTATTTATTTGGTTATCTTGATCATTTTCATACAAGTTCTGGAGCAAAGTCCCACAGACTGTATGCGAAATTTTCTTCTCATTCCCCTCTTTTGATCTCCCCAATTTTGATTCGGGCGCCATGCACTGAGTACATTACGTATACCTCCTAAATGGCTATTCCAAAGAGATAGTTTATGTAATAAAGTTTAATTCAATAATAATGATGTCACTTCTGACACAATTAGAAATTTTACATTGTTTTCAAAGTCAAAATACATTCTTATTCCAGCTTCATACTTTCTGACAACCCGTGCTAAAGCATGAGGCGTTAATAAACACAAATATACAAGAAATTGAAAAAAATCAGTTGTAGTTTTGTAGATTGATTGATTGATTGATTGATTTTTTCGTGTTTCCGGGCGCGTCATCTGCTTTGGTCATTATCCCCGTCAGTGTAGTGCATGTTTTTTTCTCGGGAAATGGCGGTGATCTTCCCCCGCTCGATAGCGAAACCCCGCTGGATAGCGCGCCGACCTACTGTCGGCTACTGGGGTTTTCCCTCAATCAGGACTCTCCCACCAGCACCACCCCAGCCGGACTAGTTCTAAGCTCCTGACCGGTCTCCCGAAATGTGTGGTAGTGTAGTGCATGTTAGTGTAAGTGTGTGTGTGTAAGGGGAGAGGGTAGGACAAAGAAGAGTAAGGACAGATCGCGCGCGGTGTGTGGCCCGTTCGGTAAATACACAATTTTAAGGATCTATAACGTATCATTTCACAGTTATGCACAATAGAAAGGGTGTAACAGCATCCTTGTGCTACCAGTTTCATCGCAAATTTCTAAGTCGTTCCCGACGGTCAATGGAAATTTATCTGAATAAGCGCAGTGTGTGTATGGGGCACAGTCGTTAAACGAGAGCGGGAAAAGCAAAGTCAATGAGGTAATAGCTTTTATTATTCACAGTAACGTCCAACAACACTCTCTTTCAATGACTCGATCTCTAAGTTCATTGCACACATTTCATTATTATTACTATTATTACTATTACCATTATTATTACTATTATTATTACCATTATTATTATTACCATTATTATTATTACCATTATTATTATTATAACTATTATTATTATTATTATTATTATTATTATTATAACTATTATTATTATTACAGTAAAATCATATATATGTGGAAACCTTAGAAGCTAAGAGTTTGGTGTAATCAAGATGTAATATGATTCCCCGAATTCAAAGGATAAACAGCACAGTTATAAGTCTCCGAAGCAGTATTAGGTCCAGAATGTGTAGAATTCGAGTTCCCTAACAACAAATATTCTCTCAATGTACCTAAGAGACAACGCGTAGGGACAGAAATATAAACAAAACAGCAGCAGAACTTTTCGAATCAGTCAACAAATCAATGAGAACACAGTCCCGCGCGGCGCTCGCGCAATCTAGAGTTGTGCGATTGCTTTTGTGGGACGAGTTCGCGTGATGCACAAGAACGCGTCTGAGTTAATGCCTGCGGAATGCGCATGCTTTGCTTTCGAGCGCGAAAATCTCAGTTTGGTTTGTGTGGAAGAGTTTGAGAAGAAGTTTAATTAACTACTAAAACAGTAAAGATCGATAACGATCAACTGCTGTGTAGTGCTGTGAAGTGCTGGTTAGTGTAATTCAAAGCAAAACAGTATAGTGTAGTGTAGTGTAGTGTAGTGTAGTGTAGTGTAGTGTAGTGTAGTGTAGTGTAGTGTAGTGTAGTGTAGTGTAGTGTAGTGTAGTGTAGTGTAGTGTAGTGCAGCGCAGTGATGTCTAGTGAACGCGATCAATGAATTAAAAAAATATATATTTTTGCCAATATTTATGTAGCTTGTATTAAATATTAGCATCACCAATATATAATTATTCTATATCATGACAGAGTTGAAATAATTGTTATAATCCTTAATATTAGTGATAGTATGATTATTGCATCTTCTACATGTACTGTACCCTTAATTATTATTACTATTGTTAATACCGTTATTATTGTTACTTCACTGCCACCAGGTCATACCCAATTGCAGTTTATATAAATGTATGAATGTAACTAACAAAAATGACAGTTTTCATTGAACAAGCTTCAATCCTGCTCCAAGGAACGATTGATTTTTTTTTGTTTCCGGAGGCATCGAACTACTGTGATCATTAGACCTGTACGTCCGTTTCGATTTCAGAGGATGGATACATGGGAACATGCTTCCCCTAAAGCCAATGTTGTTTTAAATTTTAATTAATTTATTTAAAAATATTATCATATACGAGGGTTGGGACAGAAGTCATGGCAGCTATTTTTTAAGTAAATGTTATTGGATCATACAATTTTATATGTCGCGTGAAAGACGTACTGTTATAAAGTGTGTTCCCAACAACAGATGGCTAAGTGAGTGTCTCATTGCACACATTTCCTCCTCACCGAGAGCAAAGTGAAATTCTCCAGTATCTCCGCTAGCGAGTATCGTTCGTGCTGGGACAAGCTGGAACCTCCCGACGGTTTCCCAGCGTGTGTGGTAATGTAGTTCATGTATATGAGTGTGTACGTATGTGTGGCAAGGAGTGAGGAGGGGACAAGGAAGAGAAGGGAGAGATCGCGCTCGTTCTGTGGCCCACTTCTTAACGTATTGCTCCTACATTCGCCTGGTTTGATTGATTTTTTCGTGTTTCCGGGCGCATCAACTGCTTTGGTCATTAGTCCCGTTAGCGTGCTGCATGTTTTTTCTCGGGAGATGGCGGTGATCTTCCCCCGCTGGATGGCGAGATCCGGCGCCGACCTACCGTCGGCTAGTGGGGTATCCCCCTAACCAGGACTCTCCCATCAACGGGGCACCGCCCCAGTCGGGACAAGCTCTAAGCTTCCGACCAGTCTCCCGGAATATGTGGTAGTGTAGTGGATGTTAGTGTGTGTGTGTGTGTGTGTAAGGGGACAGGATAGGACAAGGAAGAGGAAGGAAAGTTCGCGCGCGGACCGTGGCCCGTTCGGTAGGGTACTGCTCCGGCATTCGCCTTGTGTTGATCGGAGAAACCACGGAAAACTACCGCTCAGTGCAGCCGGCCGCTAAAATTCTCCTCCAGAGAGCGACTAAATTCGACCTAGCTGAAAAGCTAGTGTCGAAAATCCTCCCGGTTAGAGGCGCTGCAGTGACATCAGTTGATGCACTGAGCTACCGCTACCGGTGACATTCGCCAAGTCACGAAGTACCACTCAGGCAAGCCGGGCGATAGAATTCTGCTCCAGCCAGCGGTTGAATTATTCCTAGCTGTCTACCTAGTGTTTGCCACCGTCAAAAGCTTAGAACCTTCGGGTCAGAGAAGTAGCTGCTGCCACGAGCTATCTTAAACGGTAATTTCCGTTGAAGATTTCTTTCATCAAGATTTAATTATTATTTCAAGGCCATACGACTTTTGTGGATGTTCAGCGAATATTCTCACAATAACAATAATGGCTATTAGAATTCTTTAATTCTATTTAATCTATTAGGATTCTTCAAATCAAAATGTATGCTTACGACGAAAGTTTACATTCAAATTCGTTTCATTACCAAAACAACAGGATAGAATTAGAATCCTTATGTTTGCAGGATACGGGGAATAAATATATAAAAGAAACATAATTGATAAGAAATTTGTAAATGGATAATGCGTTAAGACGTCATCGGTGTTTGCAAAACCATTATAATGATTCCAATTTTTTTATAACTGTAGGAAAAGAAAGATGTATCCCACTGTGTAAGAGTAATTTAAATCGCCATTAAATAAGTATTAGAAGGAACACAATAATTCAAATTCACTACCTTCAGCAACATGATTAAAGTGTACATAAAATCATTCATGTAATCCACGAAAATCAATTTTGAAATTCTCTGATCTTATCAATGGGTTTAGTGATGAAGTGTAGTGTTCTCACAAAGATGAATTCTAATATATTCTTATATCGTATATACTTAGTGCAAAAAGTATAGTTCATTTCATGCAATTGTCCGACATTCAAAAAACGTGATGTCCTATAACATAATTCAATGTGAAGACGTATCATTACACATTAACAGAAGGGCGTTAGGTCAATTACTGTCATGGCCACACGTTGGAAAGGGAACTCAGAAACCACAATATCGCCCGTAATTTCACATAATACGCGAGTAGGGAATATTTCAATCTACATTTACGAACTTATATATATAATTTAAATCTGTGCTAGAATTATCATTCAGAAATAGGTTTTCGAGCTAGTTATTTGGCTGGTGATTGTCGAAAATCCTTTTATCAACAGACTCTAATATAGGACCAGCCGATTTACGCTATTTCAGTTGCAGATTACCTACTTCATAGACAAGCTTTATTAATGCAATAGACAATTAAATTATTTGTACTTTAATAATTAGCAAGGTATAATTTTTTAAAATAAAAAAATATAATGTATGCACGACAACGAAAACTCATCGACGCTCCACCCTCGGCCAAAACGCTGGACAGCTCCTGAATATAGGCAACCGGTCGGACACATCGGTTTCCCACGCGATCTCTTTCAATCGCCGTTCATAAAATTGTTTGCCGAGAAAAGGTCACTTGTAAGGGCAGAAGTAAAATTAGAGGGGAAATTAGAACGGGTTCGAGACGCGGCCGCCACCGCCGCCGCCGCCGCCGCCGCCGCCGCCGCCGCCGCCGCCGCCGCCGCCGCCGCCGACACCTCGTTGAGAGCGTGAGGCTCGCCTGCGATATTTTAAGAGGTAGTAAACCTCCGCCTCTTGGTCACGACATCCCAACAAAGGATGCTTTCAGTACAAGTTTACGATCAATCACGTATGGAATGGAGATAATGATGCAAAATAATTTTGTCAAGCACAATCAATAGAGGTACTGAAGGTTTTCATTCACGAATTATCTGCTGCAAAGTGTTATACGGAAAAGAGAACATATACTTGTAAGAGTGCATCTTTTCGTATTACGTTGATTTTAAAAATTATGGAAAAATATTCAAAGACACATTTGAGGTCTCACATACAAGTGGACGATGTCAATCATGTATGGAATGGAAATAATGACGCAAAATAATTGTGGCAAGCACAATCAATATTTAGAAAATCTTCTGCGAAATACGAAACATTCAACAGAAATTACTTGTAGGACTGTATTGTATTTGGCAAGCACATCCAAATAACAACACTTTATAATCACCATGTTTAGAGAAGTGAAGAAACAATTTGTTTGATTAGTTGTTGTTGACTGTTGGAAAAACAATGGAAAGGAGTCTGGCTACCCCATCTGAAGTAGCAACAAACTAATTAAATAAAAAACCAAAACCTGCTGATTTCGTATTTGCCTCGAAAATAGTAAATAGTAGCATTGTCTGTTTGAGTAAATATTACAGAGAATCATAGGATTTCCCCCCCATTTTAAAAAACCAAATTTGTCAGATTACGTGCGTAAAGACCTTGGAGCTCCGCTTATAGTGATTGCTTAGCTACATTGGGTGGTACTATTATTTTCAAGCCTTGGATAGAATAAATCCTACGGCATAATGCCGTTAAAATAAATTTCAGACAGACCGATAAACGCACACCCGTTTGGACGAGTGAAGTTGATCAAATCATCCCGCGGGGTAGATTTGAATGGTACTCGTTGAAAGAAGATAATTTCATGTAATTTCGTATCATCACATAATTTCCGCATGTCTACAATTGCAGATGAAAGTACTTGTCATTCGACGCAGATTCTCCCACCAAGCGTAGCAGTAGCAAAGCTGTCATATACCTGCTGAAGGTGAATCATCAAAGAATCGAGCGCAATCGGATCGAGAAGAGCGCAATCGAATCTAAACCTATGTTTAGTGGAATATACGAAGTGAATCATTGTGAAAAATCACCGTTAGATGTACATGGTGAATTCTCATAACCCTCTTCTTGCCGCTTAAACATTTCGAACTGTCGTACCTTTTGTGGTATGTAAGAACCTTCATATCTCGTACAGGAGTCTCGTACTTGTTAGTTCACAAAACGAAACTAGAAATAGATTTGATACCCTTCAGGTTTCCTTCAGCTCTTTATTTATCTACGCCAGCGTCGATGTCTCAAATTGTTGAGTTTCACCTCCACAATTGTCGTGACATCTTTCGAAACTTCTTGTGGATTCACCGGAACCTTCGAACAATCGCGGTGTAGTATTTAGGGTACTGATAGTATTTAGGGCACTGATAGTGAAAAGTCGTGTTCTTTGTGGTCCTCTTTTTAGTTCTGAAAATTAAGTGTGATCGGAGTACACTTACAGGCATCAATTAGTACTGAATACCTCTCTGTATCTGCCAAGGCCCAGTGACTAAGATCGACCTCTATTAATGTCACGACATCTTTGTAGATGCTCTAGAGAATTAACATGACTTCTAATGGTACAACGTAAACCCTGGAAATATGAACCCAAATTTGCGCTTCTCTAACTACCAAATATGCTCAAGCGAACTTCTTGCATATGGAGTCAAATGTCTTCCTGGCACACCACAAATTAGGGCATGCCAGAGGCTGGACACGATCCAGTTCTAAGCACCTCCACCGCCCACGACGGCATATTGAGATACTAGACAATATCTGCTGACTCACGCTGACATAACGGTGCTACTACGTTACTTAGTAGGGATTAATTATAGAAAGCCTTGAGCTTGAAGTTTTTCATTGTTAGGTATACATTCGTCGTAAACAACCCACGCAACCTCTGCCACTCATTACGCATTTGGTGGACTTTGATGTAAGATTGTGAAGAATAGAGTACTCTAAAAAGGATGAGTTGAATTTTGTTCTGAAACACAATGAAACACGTCAGTACTTGCGGAAAGGAGTCATTCACAATAAAACAATAGCGCGCACATGCGGTATGCTAAACGTGCTCTGGTGACTTTTTCGTAACATTACCACTGAACTGAAATGACTGAAAGCGTTGTCATTGTCAACAATACTATTTATTTCAATAAGAGCAGCTTTCGATGGCTTACCCATCATCATCAATTTTCTGCTGTCTGGAAGTCACAAAAACGACTAGTCGTTTCCAGGCGGGGTAATTCTGGGACCACCCTCGTAGATGAAACAATGGTACGTGATACAAGGCTAGGTGAAACAAGACTTGTGTAACGAGACTACATGAATGGTTGGTTAATGGGTTAGTGACTCCGTGCGCATCAACAGCTTAGGTCATTATTCCCGTAATTGTAGTGCATGTTTTGCGCTCGGGATATGGCGGTGATCTTCCCATGCTGGATGGCGAGTTCCGGGGCCAACCTACTGGCGGCTAGCGGGGTTTCCCCCTAACCAGGATCCCCACCAGTGGGGCACCGCCCCAGCCGGGACACGCTCTAAGCTCCCGACCGGTCTCCCGGAATGTGTGGTAGTGTAGTACATGTTAGTGTCTGTGTGTTTGTGTGTAAGGGGAGAGGATAGGACAAGGAAGAGGAAGGAAATATCGCGCGCGGTCCGTGGCCCGTTTCGTAGGGTACTGCATCGGCATTCGCCTGTTGTTGTTCGGAGAAACCACGGACTACCGATTGGAGCAGCCAGCCGCTAGAATTCTCCTTCAGACGGCGACTGAATTCGACCTAGCTGAAAAGCTAATGTCGAAAATCCTTCCACTGTCAGGACTCGAACCTAGGACCGCCAGGTCAGAGGCGCTGCAGTGACATTGATGCATTGAGCTACCGCTCCCGGTGAGACTAGATGAAACAAGGCGTATGAAAACTAGCCAAGACGAAACAAGAATAGATAACATCATGTTACATTAGACACGATAGATAATGATAAAAGTGTGGAACAAATTAGTTCGTGAAAAGGCGCAAACGCCACCACGCGCAGCTCCCAGCTCTCTCTTTCAGAATTTGGGAGAACGAATCCGTCTGTCGCCACCGCACTTCACGTCCGCGTTATGGACCGTCACAGGGGCCTTCGCCCAAGCAATATGTCGCCTCAGCCGGCCCGTCGGCTACCGGAAGGATTTCCCTGGTGAGACCGCTCACGGGCAGGCTTCCGCCGCAACCTCTTGGCGAAGCCTGTCCCGGCGCCCGAAGGGCGAAAAAAGAAAAAAAAACACAACAAAAAAACAACAAAAAACAAAGCGAACTCGGCCAACTTCGCACCGCAGTTTCTCGTTCTGGAATTCTCTTCCCCTCCTCCCGCCCCCCACCAAGAAGCCTCCCGGAGCAGAATGAAAACCGATAGTTGGCGAAGCTGAAGCGCCAGAGGTCCCAGTCGCTAAACGCCGCCGAAAAAGACTACTCTTGAAGAGATGAGCGTTGGGAAAAGGAAGGAACGTGCCAGCTGGACACGGCGAAAATGTTCTCGAAGCTGTAGTTCCAGATTTCCTGCTATATTAGATAAAATTACGTGGAATTACGGGACGTGGTGAACAGGGGGACAGGGAGGGGCCAGAAAGGGGACAGGGAGGTGACGGTCATTGTCGGGATCGGTGAGCGGCTATTTCTCGCTTGACATTTTGTATCTTCTGAAGTCGTCATTTAACCAAACATGTTTCATTCTTTCCGTAAACGTCACATTCGGTTTGTACTATTGCTTGGGAAAAGTGAATAAATCACGATTCTCATAATACGAATATAAATAGTTAAAAAACCCCAAATTATCACATTTTTCTGATGATCCTAATTGTACAGCCGGGAAAATTATATTTTGCCTCACTATCTAAAATCGTATGAGAAGTGTTAATCTAAGAAGTTACAATAAGAAAATAGTCATATTCGTTTCTTGTACAGAAAGGAGTCGTTCGTGTACAAATGAAATATTTGTGGAGGCACGAATGGGGGTCTGGTCAGAAATTTTGAAATGAGTACTACAAAGACACTTCTGTATGACATAGGTGAGTACACTATTTCGTATTAGTTGCGTATTCGAATTCATGGAAACTACGAGTGCGTTTTGTAAAGTTTTTGTTTACTTTGCGGTATCGACGCGGGACGGATTTTGTAAAGTGCTATGTATAACGCAAAGTGTAACTTTCCTATCAAAAAAACAGAAAACGGAAGTAATGGTTTCAGTACTGAAACAATATTTGCTAATGCAATTCTAACTTTTATGACTGTCTTTCATGAAATATATTAGCTAAATATTTGCTTGTAAATGCACGTGAGTGAGTGAACGAGCGAGCGAACCAGAGAGAGCGAGAGAGAGAGGGACACACACACACACACACACCGCAGAAAATCTGTAAAAGGAATGTGAATGAATGGGTGCGTTTTGAGAGAGGGAAAACTTGAGAGAGAAAACTAGATTTCTACTACGTTAAAGAGCGGATTATTTGAGACACTTAAAGAATAAGCATAAGCAAGTGGGTGAATATGACTGTGCTATGTACTTTTTAATACTTCTTTGAATCAGCAGCTCTCGGGCCGAAAGAAGTGAGCCCCTTTCTCGGACTAAAGAATTGAATTGGAAGAGCTCGTCTTCTGAAAATGGTCAACAGGACGTTGGTCAAAGTGCATTTTCCTTCAAATGGAAGGTTTTCCTCCCTTTCAGGAGTTTTTGCCTTCCCGAACCCAAGAAGGGGTCTTCTACAGCTTTAGTGCTTTAGAGGGACTCTTGGAGAGAAAGACAAGCGACAATAGGCTAGAATGGTGGCCAAGGAGATGTTTCCGATGGCTTGAAAACACCTAGCTAGACAAGTAAGATGGACTTAAAAGATTTTAAAGGAACTACTGTAGGAACTGGATAAACAGAAAATAAAAAACTCATCGGAAAAAATATTTAGAATTATTTTCCGAGGGCGTATTATTGCCAAGATACACGAAAAAATAAAGTTAAATGACAGTGTTTTACTTCCTAACAATTATTGTATTTCAGAAAGCCTCTGAATAAAAAACTGTTCTACCACAAATGCTTTCACACGATGTCCTGAAAATATCGGTACAATACCCATATGTTTAAAACTCGGATACAGCATTTTAAGGAAACGGGTTGGTCGCATCTATTTGTATTTATGGTAAATAGTATTTACAAACAAACTCTTAATATGAATCAAGAATACTATGAGCGAGTGAAAGAGAGAACGAACCAGCAAAGCTAGCAGGAGAGAGAAGAAAGAAGGAGAGGAGTATAATATAATTTTCTAGAACCATTCATTCTTGTTTTTATATCAAACATGTGAAATAATGGTTTTTTGCATGATATCGATCGTGCAAGAAATACTTTTTCTTACCGAATATAATAAAATGTTTTCTTCGACCATATAAAAATGCTCCATAACAAATAATTAGTTGTTTTATATCTATTCATGATTAAAGACACAAAGCACTATTCACGTTCCACATCAGTGAGGGAAAAAATGGTTTTTGAACGCTAACATCATGTCACGATTTACAAATGCCATGCGTTGTTTACACGCACGTGTAGCGGCCATTAAAATTTCTCATTTTTGAACGATCACAGCAAAAATATATTTTCGTATATTTTGACATTCTTTTTGAAGTACTTTTCGTTCCGACGTATGCCAATTCCTAAACACATTAGCGCGAAAACTCACTCTTCTACAATTCAACTCCCACAAACAAGAATCAGGGACGATGCAAAGAGGAGCCTTAGGGCGGGCGCGAGCAAGCAGCAACATCCAGCCCCGCCCGCGCACCGGAGGCGTCGGCAATGAGCGAATCACAGCCCGCAGCCGCCGGGTTGCCCCTCCCCCCCCGCCAACGCCCCGCCAACGCCCCGCCAACGCCCCGCCAACGCCCCGCCAACGCCCCGCCAACGCCCCGCCAACGCCCCGCCAACGCCCCGCCAACGCCCCGCCAACGCCCCGCCAACGCCCCGCCAACGCCCCGCCAACGCCCCGCCAACGCCCCGCCAACGCCCCGCCAACGCCCCGCCAACGCCCCGCCAACGCCCCGCCAACGCCCCGCCAACGCCCCGCCAACGCCCCGCCAACGCCCCGCCAACGCCCCGCCAACGCCCCGCCAACGCCCCGCCAACGCCCCGCCAACGCCCCGCCAACGCCCCGCCAACGCCCCGCCAACGCCCGCCAACGCCCCGCCAACGCCCCGCCAACGCTCCGGCAACGTTCCGGCAACGTTCCGCCAACGCTCTGCCAACGCCCCGCCCCGCCCTCCCGCCCTGCCAAAGCCTCTCTGCCAATGACGCGCACCACCAAACCCCGCCCGCCAATGCCTTGACTTCGCCAGGATCTCGCCCGGCGGCGTCAGCGGGCTAATCCCCGCCTGTGCAGGCGCTGCACTTCCACCCGCCGCGCCCCCTCCGGCCCGCCCACGCCCCGGCTCGAGCGCCGCAGGGCGCGTAAGCTTGTTTATTTCAGTTGGCGCGCCCCCGGAAAGCGCATTCCGCGCCCTTCCCGCCCACGCCCCCTGCAGCCTCGCTGGGTCCTCCTCTTACCCCCTCACCTTTCGCGTGCGCTGCGTCCTTACCTCCTTCCACGCCCTGCCCTTGCTTACGTCACTTCACGCTCCCCGCGCCCGCATTACTCTGCGCTCCCTCTACGTCCTAACTGCCATCATATGCCTCCAAGGCCTCACCCTCAACTCCCTCTGCGACCCCTCTTACCTCAATTTCTGTGGTGTCAATCTTCACCATATGAACCGTACACATACACCCCCTCATCACTCAACCTCTCTTTGCCCTCACCGCCTCCACGCTCTCTTTGTCGAAACATCCCTCCATGCCCTCTTTGTTCTAACATCTCTCCATATCCTATTTGCCCTCATCACTACTCACTTTCGGCGCGTTCTCCATCCATCTCATATTCTTTTTAACTCACACCACACACCCTGCGCTCTCTTTCACTCCAGGTCTTCCACTTTGCCTTCACATCCTTTCACCACGTCCCCAGCTTCGTTCACAGGCCCTCCGTCATCAATTCCTGTGGTACCAATCTTTTACAACATTCCATGCCATTCCACCTCATTTCCTCTCACACTTTTTTAGCCGTCACCTTCTCTACGCCCTCTTTCCCCACACACACACACACACCACCTCCATGCTTCCTTCCTTCCTCACGTCCCTTCATCATCACACTCCTTTCGCTATGGCTATATTTTCTCGCACGCCAATCATGTCCGTCCGCTCTTCCCCACGCTATCTAATCTCCCTCGGTCTCAGACCGCTAGCACCTTTCTGTCTAATATGTACCTCACCCACCTCTGCATCACCGGCTACTGTTTACTGTGCAGGCATCGTCAATACACTAGTCGCAAGTTGTCCAAGTCACTTCATCGCTCAGAATCTTTAATGCTCCATTCATTGCCGTCCAGTGCGCATCATTCTAATGGTTTAAGTCTGTCGTCTCTCCGACATTTCTTCCACGCAGTGACGTCGCCCAAATGTCCCCTCTCCCATTTCGTCCTCTATTCCCGCCATTTCAATCCTTACTTCCCGATTATTACTCCATTCGCGCCTCCATGCTATTTTCACCTACGCTTCTCGGCATCTCTTGCGTCTCTCATGCCGTTATTCCAGTCCCCTGATACCGATCATAAGTCATAATTCCCTTTCTGCCTGACACTTACATCCCCTCTATTTCAACACCAGCCCCAATTTTCGCCCCTAGACCATCCACATGCTTGCGATCCACCCTCCTCATTCACCACCCCATAACCACTGTGAAAGGGGAGGGCTCGCGGTTTAATGCTTAGCACATACGCCTTCTACCGCTGGGGCACAGACTCGATACCCGGAAAATTCATGTTGAATTTATAGCACTCAAAGGGTTTTATTTATTCATTGAACGCCAAAAAACACTTAAAAACTGTGACGTACTATGGGGAGAAAGGCAATCTGTGCTCAAGTCCTAGTCCTCCATCTGAGCTTTGGGATTTTTGTCCAAACTCACACTATTAAGTTGAATCTTGAATTCGTGTAGAAAGGCGCGTTTTTGGAGAGAATTGGTACGAAAATAGTTTTTCTTAATACGTTTTCCCGGGAAACTCCCGTTTCTCCTGATACTGATTTCCTCAACTCTCCATCATTATCACCATCATCTACCCATTTCATCATCACTCAGGGACCTGCTTGACCTCACCGAAGACAGCCTTTGACTGTGTATATGATATTAGCAAAAACGTATTTACTCCAATTTAGTACTTCCGAAACCCAGGCACTTGTAATCATTGTAGGTGTAGAAATACTCTTGTTTGGTTATCCTCGAGTTTTATCTGACGATCTCTGTTTGAAGTTTCTGGCAAGAATTTGTAGTTTGCGGGAAAATACTGAGAAATCATGTAGTGAATATTTCAAATTCAAAATCATTTAATAAATCAAAATCAATAACATTGTATTTTCCTCTAGGTACATTCACGCCGAGTTGAACCGAAAAGTTTATTAATGTCTTACTATATTTTCGCAACTGCAGAATCTAATTTTATATGAGATCTTGAATGCACGTGATTGGAGTTACTCGGGAATGATACTGGGGAGTACTATTACGGAAATTAGTACTAAGTACTGCTTACTTTCTTTCCCACATCGATTTCCCTCCATTGGCCACAGATGACTTTCTCAGCGAGAGAATTCCACCTCTCCACAACGACAATACTTCGCTGAAGCACCAGAATTTTCGGAACTCCATTTTAGTTGCAATTCTTTCCACTTACCTCCCGAATGCAGCCAATGGTTGAGGCTAATGGAGTGTGGCACCGGTCGGTTATGCAAGGGTTCCCGCGCATTCAATTGAGCTTCTAAAAAGCGCGAATTCCAGATCGAACCTTTACTAGCTTACGTTTGGCAATAGGCAGGCCCTTCATAAAAGATATGTCGTTCTTAGTGGCCCAACTGAGAGGCTGGGATCAGAGCCAGTGGCAAACGGTTCAGGGAAATCAAAATTCCCTTTCCGAGAAACACATTACAACGAACAATCATACCATATCTCCAATTAAGCATAACTGGGAAACGCCATTCGACAAGTATTCGTGCATTACAACAGTCATACTGTATTGCTTAGGTGGACTTTGAACAATGTTGGATCCTCCTCTGATTAAATTAATATGTAAGAAATAATGGATACGTATTTTCAGAAGGATTAAGTAACTTTAACATGCGCCACCGAACACGAAATTTTTAGTGTCTTTTTATTTTTTAATTTAAACAAAACTGCGTTGTAATCCAGTGCATTTTCATAGAATGAGCTCACCATCTACTACAATTGTTAATTTTTCCTTGTTCAGTCTATAAATACATTTTTAATTCTGTCAAAATTAGAACTGTGCGGAGTTGATACTTGGCCAATGCTAAAGACAATTTAAGTATGAATATATTCAACCATGATATTGACGGAACTTGTTATTTAAACGTATTATTTGTATACGAAAAATCCTCAATTGTAGTGAAAGGTGATATATTTAATACACAATTTCCGATATTAAGATTTTTTAATGAAAGAACTACGAATGCAAAAAAAACTAAAAATTTGATTTGCAGTGACTCTTGTAACATTTTTAATGGCTATAGAAATGTGTAGTTTAATTAATTATACATTTATGAATTTATTTATGTATTTATTCATCGCTGACACACGACCATCTATAAAATGATATTAAATATTACATAATTTGATAATTAACGTGTTTAAAACAACTTACGCACGTAAATGAGTATACAACAATGTTCCTTTTATTCAATGTATAACCATTTTCCGATTGCTCACCAACACTATCTGCCACGTGGAAGTAGAAATTTTGATAAGCACATGGCATTTAATGAAAAATGAAACTGGTACTTAACACATCAGTGCTTTATTTTTTAAATTTTTATTTTCCGAAACGCGCTCCTGATTAATTATTGTTCAATAGAAATAGTTATATATTTATAATATAATTTCATAATTATTTCGGAGGTACCTGAATAATTGCACCGGATCCGTTGCGTTCCGCCTGAAATCAAAGCCTGCTTAACACTGTTGCGTATCGCAAAATGGTAGATGAATGAAATGTACATTATATATATTAATCGTGAACCCTGCGATTCATTATGGTGGGATTTATTTTTTGATATCTGAGCAGATACGAATTATTTATCTGGGACGTAGTCGACACCGAAAGATCAGGGAAAAATCGAAACTAAGTACAGTCGACTATCGATAGTGAGCTTTTGGTGAAAGTGAATTCAAGTCACTGGTCCCGACCAACATACGTTATTAGATAGATTGATTGATTGATTTTTCGTGTTTCCGGGCGCGTCAACTGCTTTGGTCATTGGTCCAGTAAGTGTAGTGCATTTTTTCTCTGGGAGATGGCAGTCATTTTCCCCCGTTGGATGGCAAGATCCGGCGCCAACCTACCGTCGGTTAGTGGTTTTTCCCCCAACCAGGACTCTCCCACCAGCGGGGCATCGCCCCAGCCGGGACAAGCTCTAAGCTCCCGACCGGTCTCCCGGAATATGTGGTAGTGTAGTGCATGTTAGTGTAAGTGTGTGTGTAAGGGGAGAGAATGGGACAAAGAAGTGGAAGGAAAGATCGCGCGCGGTCCGTAGCCCGTTTTGGTAGGGTACTGCTCCGGCATTCGCCTAGTGTTGATTGCAGAAACCACGGAAAACTACCGATCAGAGCAGCCGCTCTCTAGAATTCTCATCCAGACAGCGACTGAATTCGACCTAACTGCAAAGCTAATGAAAATCCTGCCGCCGTCAGGACTCGAACCTAGCACCTCCCGGTCAGAGGCGCTGCAGTGACATCAGTTGATGCACTGAGCTACCGCTCCCGGTACGTTACTTAACGATTAGGCTATCGTGAACATAGTAAACACAACTTGCAGGAAAAGATCTTTTGTTTCAGGACCGCGAATTCTAATAACACCAAGTTTGCTTGTTTCGTGAGCTATTTTTGTAGCATTTGTAGGGAACGAAAGAGACTGGGGAAACGCCATGGAGGAAATTGTTTCAGATCATTCGTGCCGATTCTGTCAAGCTTTAAGAATTAATCGACGTGCCTGCAAGACACAACCTAGTGAAATTTCAGCTCATAGCATTCAGCATCAGATATACTGTCTTCCATAACACAGGAATACGTTTGTGACAACTAAGAAGATGCAAATGAAGTCTGCCAACAACGAGAGAGACATTCAAGAGTATGGAGATGTTCTAAAATATTTCGAAGTTCAGGAAACTAGAATTTAATGTAGAGATAGCGGGGACTCTGGAGAAGGATACGGAAAAATTATTCAGAAAAACGGTACACATAGAACTAATAAAAATAATATATATATAGGCTAAATGACTATGTTAAATACCAAACTAGTTGTGTTAGAATATTTTACTTATTCTTTGAAATAAAATCAATCCTCTTAAGAATAATTAGTATATATTCACATTATCGGACATTATTGGCTATAATGACCCTCTGATATAGTGAAGAAAAGTTGTTAGACCCTTGAGGTTCACATAGCCTGAGTGGACTCTACCTAAGTAAAAATATTACGAAATAAAATTATAATTATCTGAAATTATGGGTCAAAGCAAATACAACCTGTGTTATAAACAACGGTGAAGTAATAGTACCATCTCGTTTTTAAGATTCCTAATTAAAAATTCATGTTGCGCAAATTCATTCTTATAAAATGAATGATGTTATAACAGATTGGTTTAATTTTATCACCCAATTCAGTTCACATTGTGCAATAATTAAATTCTGGGAGGAAAATACAAAGAGATGATTGTTCTATTACTCAGTGACTGAACTTTTAACTAAGACCCAATCTCGACATTTATTCGCGTTATTGCTCTCGTCCTCTTCAGTAAGTAGAATTTAATAATTAACTACATTCCATTTGCTTTCCTTTTCTTACAGGGTTATTTAGACTTTTAATTTTTCCAAAACTCAAAAAAACACGACCTAGTTGGCCCTCCTTATTCCAAATACAGCTGTTCGCCATGGTGCAGTTAACTGGGGATAAAAATGTAAACAACTAATAATTTCTTGATTCGCTGTTTGATTGATTGGATGCGAGAGAGAGCGTCAAATTAGCAGATTGTGCGTGGGGCTTTATCGCACCGGACCATTGATATTCCGTAGTCTGATTGCGACTCGGATTCTCTCATTCAGCGATTGATCATAGTTTACACTATTTCCTACAGCATCCTATTTTTTTTCATCCTTCTATTTTTTATTGTACGTCAAAAAAGGCCCAAGAGCGTTTTTGACATTGGAGGGAGAGGGGGAGAGAGATAGATAGAGAGAGAGAGAGAGAGAGAGAGAGAGAGAGAGAGAGACAGACAGACAGACAGACAGACAGAGACAGACAGACAGACAGACAGAGCAATATTAAAAACTTAAGTTACTGCCAATACTTATTGCAATGATCTTAACCATCCGGAAAACGGAGAACGAGAGGGAGACATAAAGCAAAATAATACTCCTACATTCTCTAATGTGATGTCACCGCAGTGCCTCTGACCGGGAGGTCCTAGGTTCGAGTCCTGAGGCGGCAGGATTTTCGACACTGGCTTTTCAGCTAGGGCGAATTCAGTCGCTGTCTGGAGGAGAATTCTAGCGGCTGGCTGCTCTGATGGTAGTTTTCCGTGGTTTCTCCGATCACCACCAGGCGAATGCCGGAGCAGTACCCTAACAAACGGGCCACGGACCGCGCGCGATCTGTCCTTCCCCTCCCTTGTCCTATCCTCTCCCCTTACACACACACACACACACACACACACACACACTTACACTAACATGCACTACACTACCACATATTCTGGGAGACCGGTCGGGAGCTTAGAGCTTGTCCCGGCTGGGGCGGTGCCACGCTGCACTATGGGGCAAATGACAGCAAAACCTGGCAGAAATTAAAAAAACCAAAATTATTTAGGGTGAAAATTTCTTATGGTTTCGTGCAAAGGAGAACCTGGACGAATATGTCCTAGCATGTCACACCGCTTGGGCTGTCCGTCTCCACCGTAGAGCTTTCAGTTCATGCAGTGTTGTAGTGACGGTCGGACGTGCTTTTCATTAGTGAGAATTTATCTCTAGGTTCGTGGTGTTTTTCAGTCAGTGTTTGTGAAGAAAACCAACTTTTTGCAATGGAAGCTTCAAGTTCAGGTATTTAATGTTATTTAGCATGTGACAAATACAAAATCTAGGACTTAATATTAATAGAAATAAAACTACAAAGAAATAGCTTTTAACATTTAAAACTTACGTCTTATTTTGTGAAACACACAACTTTTTAATTAAGTATCAAAGGTGATCAAGCCTTGATCTTTGTTTCTCGCTATTCAGTAATGTTCCAAATATATTATACAGTTGTTTTTTCTTGCTACTTTTTGCTACTTTCTTCACCGGAATGATTTTTACGGACGTGTCTGCACGTAAAATACCGGAAATGAATTGTGTACTATGTGAGTAATTTTTTGGGGGGGCAGGCAAGAGTTCGAATACTGTTCATATCAAGAGAAAAGAACTTTTGGATATTATGTGGAGCTCTAATGAGAGAGAAACAGGCAAAAAAATTGATTTCTTGACTTAAAAACTGAAGACAAGAACAAAGTGTGGTTCACGGTTTGTCAATACTACATAGGTTGATACGCATGTTTGAGTGCCTATTGCATTTGGCTTATAAGTTACCTATTAAGACGTGGCAAGCGCGAGGGAATGCTAAAAACACTGTGGCTGAAAATAAAGCTCGTATTCAGAGTGAGATTCGAGAACGCAGTGGTTTGATTGTAGATCAGCCAAAACCAGGATCCGGTAATACAAATACCAGAAATATAGCTCGACGGTTCTTTCAGAACCTTGAACTATCTGCTGAAATTACACGCATTGATGTAAATTTAATTAAAATGATGCAATAATTATGATTGTCGTATCAAGTGGCAGTGAAATTCATGTTGAAAAGTTTCGGGCTTTTGCTCAGAACACGGCTCGGTATTTTGTTAAAAATATCCATGGTACAACATGTCACCTACACTGCACAAGTATTTTATTCATGGACCTGATACTGTCTCGTCAGCTTTGCCTACAATTGGACAATTAACAGAGGAAGCTCAAGAAGCACTCAACAAAGATTTTAAGAAAAACAGAGAGCACTTCTCCCGAAAATGTTCCCGTGAAAAACTAATAGTGATGTTTTAAATTTACTGCTCTTAAGATCAGATCCGCTTATCACCAACAAGAGAAAATTACCTACGAAAAATGTGCAAAGCCTCCCAAAAGAAGCTCAGGAACTATTGGTTCATCCACCCGAACACAGTGTTCATTCTGAAAATTATGAGGCCCGCGCGGATGATGATTGCGATGACACAGTTCATACTATTGATAGCGATGATGATGATGATTTTTTAATGATTTAATATAATTTCACTATATTTATATTTGACTTTAATTTATGTAATTAGTAAAACCTTTCATTTTTTGCTCCCCCTTCAATAAAACGTAATGTAACGTTATTTGTTGGTTTTATTTACAATGCGTATTCCTAGAAAATCGACTATTTTTTTGTCAGATGAAGAGGTATCGAATTGGAAGTTACACCATTTCTTTCAACATGAATTTCTCTTTACAGTGATATGCAATACTATGGGTTATAGGTGTTACTCGAATTAATGCCAGAAATGAGGCCCTCTTGCCCCACTGTGCGCTGGTGGGAGAGTCCTGGTTAGGGGGAAACCCCACTAGCCGACGGTAGGTCGGCGCCGGTTCTCGCCATCCAGCGGGGGAAGATCACCGCCATCTCCCGAGAAAAAAACATGCACTACACTAACAGGATTAATGACCGAAGCAGTTGACGCGCCCGGAAACACGAAAAAATCAAATCAAATCAATCCTTCTGTAATGGAACTAATATAACCTTAAAAGGTCAAAAACATTAGCGTAGTTTTCCAAAATAATTATAAAACATATTTTCCAATGTTCAAATACGTTCTTTGAGATGAATTTCAGAATCGTGCATTCAATTTCAGTAGTAAATGTAACATTCATTGTCCTTTTATGTGTACGTCGCTTATATACTTACAATAAAAGTGGTGGGGAGATACAACGGTTTTAGATTCTCTGAAGTAAAGAAATCATTTGAATTGTTATGAAATACCTATCTACATTCCTTCGATTCCGTGATCATGAAATTCCTCAAACACATGGTTTCGTTTCTTTTTTTAACAAAAGAAAGTTAGAAAAAATCAAGAAACATTTACAAATAATTATATAATACTTTCTAAAAACGTAATTGTAATTCTAAGCCCAAAACGTTATACAATTCCATATTCTTGTCTGAATAAAATTTCGAAACATAATAAAATATTAAATTTTGTATTTTTTTTTTTTGCGTTCAAACTATTTTTTAAATATTACAACGTTTAAGTTTGCTCGCCGGGATGACACGATATCTCACGGAACGTTATTTCATTAATAAGCACAAACTGCTATAAACTCAGTGTGGACAAACTGTGATAAATTCATTACCATAGAATAGAAATCACACGACTGCAGCAAATAATATTGTGTGCACATGAATTATTCTATAATCAAATGAAAACAGCTTTTTTGGCTAGTAAATTCATGGAATTGTTGGAAATATTAATTATGCTTCAAAATACTAAAAATACATTCAACATTTGTCTGTATTTTACGTGAATAAATAATAATATTAATTATATTTGTAAACGTCAAACGTATATTACGATTTTGTAACGTAGTTTGCACATTAAAAGGGTTGTAGTATTTTTGTTACCTTTTTAAAAAGACGTTTAATTTTTATTATTTGAAAATATCTGGGAATATTCCTATACATAAAGAAGCACTGAAAATTTGATTTAATTGATGTATAAAGGCAGGGAAACTTACTTTTAATAAACAATCTGCAATTATATCTAAACCATCCGAATACTTATTTTTTAGTTTACTGACAATTCTGTGGATCGGCAGTGGTTTCAGAAACATATACCGTGTCATTTTTTTAAAAGTATGATGTTGAATTTTGTAGTGTATAGTGCCGTCCTGTATCAACCACAATTCTCAAAATGTTAAAGATAAAATGTTAAGGATTCATGCCTCAAAAAATCTGAATATGCGTTTCAACTTCGCAGGGACTTGAGTTCGGACTGATCAATCGGGGAATATCGATTTTGTAGAAAATTGTTTGAACGGTTTAGGTACTAGCATTGGCCACACACGGACGGTGAGAAAAACAAACCGACAGACAGATAAACGGATAGATAGACGTCCTAAACCAATTTTTCGATGTCAAGGTATCACAAAACGTGTATTCTGACTATACATCGTGTTAGATCAATATATTACATACAGGATCAAGATTTATTCAACTTTTCGATATCAGGGCCCCACAATACGAATTTGTTCCGACGAAAAATCGTCTCTTTCCTTTGAAGCATTACAATACTTTATCAGGTATAATAATAGTATTTGGTGCTGAGATATTAATTATTTTGTCAAGCGTCCCTATCCTACAAAATGAGATATTGGTGAAATGATATTACAAAGCATAAATTCTAGTCATTTATTTGAAGTCGGACGTTTATATTTTGAATTTCTGACCTTTTCATGGTGTGCGTATTTCATTTTTAATCGAATGTTGATATTTTCAACATTGGCCTTTCCATGCTACTGCAATGAACATATATCAATTGCTTTGGCAAAAGAAGTATATATTAATCACTTTTAGCATTCATAAACATGACTGACCTCCCGGGGAAACTCGAATAACAGGTCTGTGACTTTCTTGAATAATATTCTTACCAAGGAATGCTTTGAAGTATAACTTTTTAACCCGTATGAGTTTTTTATCCGTTTTCTTATTTTTCTATTTCGTAAATATTTTCATACACGAATCTAAGTATTTTGGATACGAGAACCTATTTCATGCACCTTTTTTATTACATTTTAAGAGGAATACAGTTACCACAACTTTGTCACATATATTGGTGGTTAAAACTAACTTATAACTAATTTCTTACAGCTAATACATTGGCTGAGAAAACATATTAAGGCACCTCTGTGTATTCCATTCCGGAGAACAATTTAAGAAATACATGAAATGGATACTTGTTTATGAATCTTGTGTTGTAGGTTGGGTTCCTGCACAGAGTGAATTCGGATAGAGATGGTATTTGCATGAGGTTCACATAAAAGTTTGAGGAGAGGTATGTGATGTGATGGGCTAATTGGTATAGTTCAATCCTTTAGTTGATTGTAACATACCATGATGTATTTGTTATTTTCCTTAGATATTGGTTTTGGATGATTTGCATTTTATTCATGTTTGTTCTGGATGCATTTAACCATATTGGACAGGCGTTCAGCAACAGGGGTCTTATTATCGTTTTGAATTATATCAGAGCAGTGTTATACGGCAGATGGCTATTTCTGTTTATAAGAGGGTTGAGTTCGTGTAATTTACTTTTGGCTTGGTAAATTACATGCACCTATTTATTTACTATTATTGAACCATGTTCAACTTCAAATAATCTATCATCGCATAGCTTTGAGATAAATATAAGGGAAAATAATGAAGTATTCAAATGAGTATCGATTTCTTAATGAGTCAGAATGTTATCAGTACTTCACCTTCAGTAAAAGAGAAGATATTTATTTAATTATTATCAATAGTTTGCCATCCCCTTCTAAAAGATAAGGATGTGAGAGTCTTCACAAGAGTGTAATAAATAAAAATAATCAAGCTAAAAGCTCGGAATCAATTTAGTTAGTACTATTACTACAATAACCATTAACACGAATATCTCATGATGATAGTGGCTTTCTCAAAGCCGAGTAAAGCAAGAAGTATCTTGCAGATCATATTTTATATTTTGAAGAAAAGAGCTATTGTCGAAAGCATCTTGGATACGAACTAATATACTTTCTTCACATTTAAATAGTTAACAAGTAAATTTCTTAAACATCATTCAACATGTACTATATTCCTGATCAAGTTGGCTTACAAGGTTATAACTTTTTATATATCTGTTATAAATTTTTAATTTTTAATAATATTTAATAATTTTTAATAATATTTATTAATGCTCTCACAGAACGTTAAAATTTATATTTTGTAATAAATGTCAATCATGTGAATATATGTCAAGACAAATTGGATCTTTAAGACTTTCTGAAGAAGGAATCAATATTGTTGGAGGAGATGATGTAAGAAAAAATGACGAGATAGCGCTCAACGTGTACCATAACAGAAATTCTTAATGAGTAGCTGTGTTACAAGACTTAGTTAATTATCTTGCAGATATGAAATATTCGCGATAATTAGGTTTGTTAACAGGCCAATGAAGAGAAAGAAACTAGGTCAGTACCTCGTGGTAAAAAAAAAACTCTCAAACTTTTCACGTTTGGATTTGCATCTCGCAGCGACATGTTCAAACAACCAGTTCGAAACGTAAATACTGTATTACTCGAAAAAGAAACAACCGAGTGTGGTTTCCAGGGTGTGGAAAATTATCTGGCAAACATTCGCCAAATATATCACCTCTGTAAGCGCCAACATATTAATTTCACCCATTATTCTCACCAAACAGCTTTGATAGCTCAGCGGCAACATCGCTCTCTCTGCGGCATAGCCCTAAAGCAGGTCCTACGATTCCAACGACGATGGTGTTGAATTTCCACACTATCGACAGGCACGAGGTCGAACCCAACAAATCTCTGGAGGAGAATTCTATCGGCCTTGCACCCTGATCGGTAGTTTTCTGTGGTTTCTACGATTAATCCCTGGCGAATGCAAACGCGGTAGTCACAAACGGGCTACAAATCGCGCGCGATTTTTCCTTCCTCACACTTGTCCCCTCATCTTCACCGATATATCCACACTTATTACATGCAATAGATTACTACACATGGCAGAAGGCCAGTCGAGAATTTAGAGGTTGTCGCGACTGTGCTGGATCCCCGCTGGGCGAGAGGAAAGAATTCCTGCAAATCCACGTGCGTGGGAGCCAGATCTTTTTACACCCTGGCAAGAAAATCTGTCCCAGGACATACCAAAATACACATACGAGACTAATTACCACAGTAGTTGACGCGCGTGAAAATACTACAGAATTAAATATTCGACGGTATTAAAACTAAATCCTGCATGGAAAAACAGCCATTTGTAGTCGATTGTGAACAAGTTTCATAAATATACACATGATCACTTAAGAAAATTTTGTTTGGAGGAAAAGTAATACAAAACTATGTTGAAAAACTTCAAAATGTTCGGTGGGGTATTTTTATACTTTTTAAATATAATCAGAGGGCGATTTTTTCCACATAAAGAGCATTGAACGAATTAAAATTTAGTATTGCAATTCTATAATCCGAATGATCGCCGAATTTCATCTCCAAGTTATGTTCCATTAGCGTTAAGATAAAATGTTGGTTCTCAAGTCTTTGTTGGAGGAAGAATCTCGTTTGCCTCTGGCCGTTTCCAGACTCTCAGTCGGGCTACCAAGAGCAACGCTTCCTTTATGAAGGGCGGAGGGTGGGGTGGAGGTTCGATCTGGAATTCGCCACCACCAGTAGCTGAATGGAATGCGCGGAAACCCTTGCATGCGCATAACCGACCGGTACCACACTCCATTAGCCGCAACCATTGGATGCGTTCCGGAGAATAGTGGAAAGAAATACCGGGAGCGGTTGCTCAGTGCATCAACTGATGACACTACAGCGCCTCTGACCGGGAGGTCCTAGGTTCGAGTCCTGACGGCGGCAGGATTTGCTAGATCGTCAGCTAGATCGAATTCAGTCGCTGGCTGGAGGAGAATTCTAGCGGCCGGCTGTTCTGATTGGTAGTTTTCCGTGGTTTCTCCGATCAACACCAGGGGAATGCCGGAGCAGTACCCTAACAAACGGGCCACCGACCGCGCGCGATATGTCCTTCCTCTTCCTTGTTCTATCCTCTCCCCTTACACATACACTTGCACTACACTACCACATATTCTGGGAGACCAGTCGGCAGCTTAGAGGTTGTCCCGGTTGGGGCGGGGCACCGCTGGTGGGAGAGTCCTGGTTAGGGGGAAACCTCTCTAGCCGACGGTAGGTCGGCACCGGATCTCGCCATTCAGCGGGGGAAGATCACCGCCATCTCCCGAGAAAAAAGCATGCACTACACTAACGGGACTAATGACCAAACCAGTTGACGGGCCCGGAAACACGAAAAAAACAATCAATGGAAAGAAATGCAGCAAAATAATATAAGTATTTGACGGGCCCGGAATTAATACTAATTCTTCATTCGTCAAACATATATCGTGCTCATCCACTTAAATTTAGTTTGGTGCATCCTCCTTTATGTTTCGTTTCGTTTCGTTTATAACCGATATCCCTTATTAGAGGGACTGCATTGCATTTATGAACTCGGGCAATTTGAAGATGAACATATTCATGCTGACTCCCTTCATTAACATTCTATTTGTACTGTAATATCAACATTAAAACGTTCCCTTCACCTTCTCACTTTCGTTACCATACCCAATCTCTTTTAATTTTCTTCCCTTAGATGGAAAGTTAAGGGATTCGGGAGTAAACCGTGATAACCAACATGAAAAGGCTGAGTATAAGCGAGTGAAAATTTTAATTTCAAGGGTTGCCTCAAAATTAAACTAACTCGGGCAATTTGTGGGCCATAAAACGAACTACTTGCATATCACAGTGCATGGACAACAGATGACAGAAACTAAATATTATAATATTCCGAAAAGTTTGATGGTTACTCCAGATCTTCGAAATTTCTAAAACCTGAATGTACACTGAATGTTTAAAGATAACACATACGTAAGAATTAGGGGGCGGATTTTAATGAAATTTTTTTTTCTTTTCACTTTAGAAAAATGTCGCTTAGAATAAAAATTCATTTTATTTTATGAAAAAAGATATGACTATTTTATATGCATTTTTTTTTTGCATTTTTCGTCGATTTCGACTAATAAGTCACTTTTTATAAATTCTGTGGTGGCAGCAGAGATTTGGAGGTAATCCATGATAAAATATCCGGGATCAGTGACGTATCTACCTCAGTGAGAATGGGAAGAGCGTTCCCGAAACACGGGTTTGGCTAAATGTGTTATTAAAATTATATAGCGTACTATTGTGGTAGATACCTCACTGATCCCGGATATTAAGTCAATTTTTAACTTTTCCGTCATTTTCATGCATTTTTTGCTGATAGTATTTTAGTATTATTTGAATGGCACTTCAAATAATATTTACGAGCTGCAACAAATATTCACCAAACAATTCCTGAGTACCTGTACCTGGTAACCTATTCGATGTCTTCGCACAGAATGTGTAATGTCAGCCATTGTGAGTATGCAATCTAAGGTTCCTGTGACGCCTGTCAGAGCCATTGAGGCTTCAGCCGATTTCGGGATAACTAAAAACATAGCTTTTCTGGTAACGAACAGTCCAAACCAATAGTTTAAATTCGTTCAGTTCACTTCAACGGACAGAAGAAGCCTCGATTACATCAGTAACATCAAACAGCTTGAGTTGTTCATCGGAAATGATTTTGATTACATTTATTACGTCATTTGTCTATGCTTTTAGGGCATTTTAAAAACATTTTAAGAGTATTTCATTGATCACTTTTAGCAATGTTTCAGGTCGTCAATAATCAACGCTCCCTAGCAATAATCAACGTTCAAGAGTCATTCGTTCATCTCTAATCCGTTCATTGAATTGAATGTGCCTTATTTTACGTGGCGAGACTCAGGCCATGAGGCCTACTCTTCCGCCTGACCACGCAAATTCCGCTACGCTCCTTTCACTAAAGAAAGGGAGAAAGAAGGTATTACTTGGGCGACGAAACAGGCAATTTGAATTTAGCTCAGAGGCATCATTTAGGCTCGAGGATCTTCTTCATGCAGTAAATCTACTAACATGGGACAGCCGGCTTTACTTCCCCTCCGAAGGATGGCGTACGAAGGATTTTTTCGCCTTTAAAAATCCACGGCTTCGATCGGGTTCGAACACGCAAACTTGGGTCTAACAGTCCGATACGCTAACCGTTACACCATCGCCGCCGCCGTTCATCGCTTTCCGTAATAATTAACATGGCAGTCACTCCAACGCAAAGGCCGCCACCTGAGAGGCTTAACCTCATCGTAGCTCGCCTTCCGCCGGGAGACATCAGAGGCTCACCGGCCCCAAAGCCAGAGGGCTTCCGCGCGGGCGGCCGCCGCCAAGGTCCTGCGTCCTCCTTTATCAGCGGAGCGCGCGCGCTAACTGCCAGTGTTTGTGTAACTCAACGTCGACCACTGGGAGCTCTCGTCGCAAGGGCGACCAGTCCGATTCCAGCTCTTTTAACGTCCGCGCCGCGCCAAAACGCACAGCACGCGGAATCCACATTCTAGCCGGACAAATGTCAGAACGTTAAAAAACGTGTACGAAATAATAAGTACTAAATTAGTGTGGCGTCCCAGAGTATTCAAACCGTTTTAGTATTTTTGCACTAATAATTTTGAGGTTTAATTACATTATACGAATACGAAAAAAATTGTCAGTTTCATACCAAAATAACAACACCACCTCAATTGCCTGAAACAGTGATCAGCAAAAGGCCTAATCCTGAATCACGGACGGACACAAGTAGAAAACACGATTACTCTATTGTACGATTTGTACATCGTTCAAATATTTTTAACTTGTTTATTTTTTTATTATAGAATTTTTTAAAAATAGAAGCAAAAACATTGTTAATTTGCAATAGCTTTGGGACTTCTGCCAAACTCTAATCAGAGATGTCCAAATACCTATTCTGTACTTTGAAATTTTACTGCTAATAATCGTTATTAATTAAATAATATTTTTGAAATCACTCTACAAAATAAAAAAAAGTATGCTGGAAAAATTGAAATTCTGCATTTTGTCCAGCCAGAATTGCAATTCCGTACACTGTGCTCCGCGCCGCACAGCGTCCCCGGGTACCTCTCGCGCGGGCGATAAGCGGATTAAAGGGAGTTTTCGCGCCGACTCCACCCGCAATATTGCGCGACCTCGTTGCAAAGCGCGAGTACTAATCTCTCGCTTCTGTGTTGGACAGGGACGCTCTGCGAAATAGCGCGGAGAGGGTGAGGGAAGGGGGTGATGTGGGGTGTGAAGTGACGACCCTAATGCGAGTGGAGGATGAGCGGAGAAAAAGAAGGATAAGGGGGGGTTATGGAAAGAAGCACAGCAGGAGAGTGCGAAGGAACGCAGAAGTGATAAAAAGGAGTGGAAAAGCGGTAAGACTGGATAAAACGAAAGTACAGAAATGAGGGAAAGTGGAGAAAAAAGTTCAGAAGTCGGAGCAGGAAACCGGAAATTGGTCGACGGTGGAAATAGAGCAGGGTATGAGGTGGAAAAAAAAAATGAGTGTGGGTACGTCAGGAGAAGAGAAAGGGATGGAGAAACGAGAAAAATGTTGAGTCGTGGCACCAAACAAGTAAGGAGAAACTCGTAAAGAACGGCATTCTACAAGATGGGACACAGGGAACAAAGCGAGAAGAAGACATCGCATGAGGAATTGGACAATTGAGAAGTCAAGAAAAAGAATGTGAAATGGAGCTACGCACGAAGGTGTGAAGAGGGCGATTCAAGATAGTTAGGGAGTATGATTCTCCACGCGCCATCTAACGAGTTCACTCACCCATAAATGTTGTGCGTGTTATATTCCGGGAGGGAGGGATTTTCCTCCGGTAGAACCTGAGAAACGGCGCCGGCTCGCACGTTTGCTCTTCCAGGTATCTCCTCTACGGGGCACTGACCCAGCCGGGTTAAGCTCTAACCCCCGAATCGGGCTTGGTAGTGCTTGCGTGCTAGAGTTGTCCACGCAAGTGTGAATGTGTATAAGAGGGCGAGCGTCGAAGAGGAATAAGGAAGAAAAGATCGCGTGCAGTCCGTGGCCGTTTGTTAGCGTCCGTTTGTGATCCGTGATCCGTTTGTGTCCGTGATCCGTTTGTTAGCGTCCTGCTTTGGCATTTACATGCCTGTTATTGGTCAGAGAAATTTGTCTGCAGACATTGGTCGAATTCGACCTAGCAGCGATTCTCAAACAGTTGAGGCTAAGTACGTAGGAACCTGACAAGGGGATGGCGAAATAACACGAGACAATGATTCGAGGGTGCGAGGCACGAACATGGGACTAGATGTCAAAAGGAAAAAATAAGAACAAGGATAAATGCGAGAATGGGAGTGAGGACGAGGGCAGGTGGCATCCAACATGAGCGACAACGTGTAGTGAGAAGCATCTGGTGATGGAATGATTGATAATTTTTTCGTGTTTCCGGGCGCGTCAACTACTTCGATCATTAGTCCCGTTAGTGTAGTGCATGTTTTTTCTCGGAAGATGGCGGTGATCTTCCCCCGCTGGATGGCGAGATCCGGCACGGACGTACCGTCGGCTAGTGGGGTTACCTCCTAACCAAGACTCTCCCACCAGCGGGGCACCGCCCCAGCCGGGACAAGCTCTAAGCTCTCGACCGGTCTCCCGGAATATGTGGTAGTGTAGTGCATGTTAGTGTAAGTGTGTGTGTAAGGGGAGAGGATAGGACAGGGAAGAGGAAGGACAGATCGCGCGCGGTCCTTGCCCGTTTAGTAGGGTACTACTCCGGCATTCGCCTGTCCTTGATCGGAGAAACCACGGAAAACTACCGATCCAAGCAGCCGGCCGCTAGAATTCTCGTCCAGACAGCGACCGAATACGACCTAGCTGAAAAGCTAGTGTCGAAAATCCTGCCGCCATCAGGACTCGGACCTATGCAAACTTTGGTCGACTGGCACGTTACACGAGGCATATCACGCCGCAGACCTTTCTATGACAGTCACCGCGGCTTCTATCGATACAGGATCTCACCGAAAAGCGACCAAAGGAGGAAACAATCCACTGCGCGGAAACAATCTACAGCGTAGAGCGTTTGCGAACTGCAATTCATTTGCCTTCCCCCGCGCTCCTCCAGCCGGCTTGCTCCTCTTCCGTACGGAGAAGGCCAGGCTCATTCCCAGCGAGATCCAGGGCGGGGAGGCTGTCGTCGAAGCGAACGGCGCGCGCTCACAATGAACGGCGTCCTGTGAACTCGACGGCAGGCCTCGAACCTAGGACCTCCCGGTCAGAGGCGCTGCAGTGGCATCAGTTGATGCACTGAGCTACCGCTCCCAGTGTGATGGATTGAGACTTGAGGGAAAGACAAGGAAAGAACGGAATGAGCTTGCGACAGAACCGGTATGTTGGCAGAGAGGGGGTTACTATGATGCACTAGGGTAAGCATGTGAAGATCGCGGACAAGGTACAAACTTACTAGAGCTCGTGAGCACTGCGTCCAGAGAAATCGGCGCGCTATATAAAAGAAAGGGTTGGACAAATTCCTCCGGACTGGCGGAACGTCAATGGATACCTGTCCCATGACAGTCTTTGGGAGAAGTTACTTGTCAGTTACGGTCACAAATTTAGTTATATTAATTCCTTTTTTCTTTAAGGCAAACAATTATCCATTAGAATAAAATAATACGTCAGTCCGATTTCAAATTCTCAATTGAGAGTATAATATAAAAAAGTGAACTAAAAAAATCGTAATTTTGTAGTCCTGTTTACTTAAGAGTGACATAAAAGCATTTAAAAACTTTGTACGTTCAGGTTCGAAGGTTTAACATACAAATATTTTAGTCTGTTAACAGCGCTGTTCGTGCGAGAGCGGGAATTGTGAACTAATGGGTTAATATGAGGGAACGGACTTGCAAATGTAGAGAACTCTCGGAGATTATGAGAGAGATTATTTTAGTTGGGACATAAATAATGACCTGGGATGAGAATCAGTCATCCATCGGGAATGAACAAACATGATTATCTTTCATTCTCCGAGGCTTTGGAGAATACTTTCAATTAGGTGAATAAGGCAGTTGAACCTCATAACCAGGGGGTGAATTTCAATGAAATGTATTTTTTTACTTTAGAACAATGCTTTTTAGCACAGACATTAATTTAATGTTATTACGAAAGCAAATGATCCACCCACTTTTATAATACTTTTTTTGCATGTTTTCGATTTTGTCTGAGCCATTTTTTTACCTTTATACGTTATTTTCTAAGCATTTTCTGCTGAGTTCATCTATTTTAATATTTTTGTGGCACTTGCTTCAAATAGCATTTTGTAGATGCAACAAATGGTTCTCAGAATTCCTGAGTGGCCTATTTGCTTTGTTCATTCAGAAATCGTAAATGTCAGCCATTGTGTGCAATCTGAAGTTCCTGTGACTCCTATCAGAGCCATTGGCGGTTCGGCCGATTCCGCGATAGCTAAAAACTGATTTTATGTTACAGAACAGCCGTAACCAAACGTTTGAACGCCGAATTAACTTGAACGAAAGGAAGAGGCCTCCATTTTATCAGTGACATATTCAACAGCTTTAGTTGTTCATCTGAACTGGGTGTGATAAAAGCTTTTACATCACCTCTCTTTGCTTTTAGGGCATTTTCAAAAACATTTTAAGAGAATGTTATTGATTCTTTTTGGTGATGTTTTAGGTCATCAAAATTTGCCTTTACTCATAACAAGTCAATAAATTGTATTTGGAAATTCAATTGACAACAAAAACGCGCACACACGTAGTTGTTTGTTGAAAAAATAAAATCTGAGAGTTCATATTTTATTATGTTTATAATAAGTATATTGTTTAATTGTCGTCATTGTTTGATGACAATTCTTGAGCTGGGTATTCTGCTGGATAGTTTCTGGGGTTTTCTCAATAATTTCCAAGCGGATGCAGGAGAAGTTCCTTGAACAACAGGCCACGGGCAGTATAGTTTCATCTCATTGTCAGTCTTCACACTCATTTTTAGGGGTAGGCGACTGGCTAATATTTTATTCCCATATGGCCCATTCCACATGCTCTCGAATTAGTTCGGCAGAACTACGAATACGCGTGATTCAGACCAAAGTCCGATCTGTGTTGAAGCACCATCAAAGAGAGAATGAAAGAACGAACGAGGGGAAAAACAGGAAGAGACAGAAAGAGAGAGAGAGAGAGAGAGAGAGAGAGAGAGAGAGAGAGAGAGAGAGAGAGAGAGAGAGAGAGAGAGAGAGATGACTTAA
Source organism: Teleogryllus oceanicus (assembly GCA_964035755.1). NCBI lineage: Eukaryota > Metazoa > Arthropoda > Insecta > Orthoptera > Gryllidae > Teleogryllus > Teleogryllus oceanicus. Next base: position 308,286,319 of record CAXIVR010000001.1, on the reverse strand, counting down.
AACCTCGTAATCTGAGCTTGTAGCCTGCTATGGAACGCGTTACTGGTCCAAGCATTAAGTGATCAGTACTTCGACAGCGCGGTCCCTTTCCAATAATGGGTGCCGATATTCAAATTCCATTCACTTCCTGTACACTCTTGTGGTACAAAAACGGCGTTGGGACAGGTCTTCAGCGCGGTAAATCCTCACCAGATAAACCCGCATCATCCTGCTTGTTTCACAGTGCACATACTGTATGTTTATTATCGTTTAATTTCTTTACGCACTCCCCGCAGTATTCCTTATAATTGCCACCGTTGCTATCTTGCTGATAAAGAAATGTAGAATAACAGCATTTGTTAAATGGATCACGAAAACCAGAACGAAAAACGCCTGAAGTGAGAACATTAAATAACAAAAGAAATGAATGTGATTATATCTATTAAAACAATATATTACAAATTAAATTCATGAACATGATTATCGTTCCGATTGCCTATTCGGAAACATGAACTCGTCTCTGCCACTATTCTCAAAGGGCATTTATTGTTCACAAATCAATTAATCTTTTTCAGTATTCCCACAATCCATTTTTTGCAGTATTTGAAAGTGATGATGCATTTTAAATCGGCACAAGAATATTATACTTAAACAGTTTCAAAGTAATTTTAAGTAGAATTAATGTATCTAATTCCATCAGACGGTTCACGTTCACAGTAATATTAATCTACCAAATAAATAAAAATGCGTGAGGCAATTGGATGATGAATTATCCTTGATCTTCATTTCAAATAACAATAATGATACCTGCGCATAACTAATAAACGTCCTACGTTATATACTATATATTTAGTCACATTCGCGTCTAGAATAAGTATGGAGGTGTGAGTGGACTAAATGGAAGAGTGACTACTCAATGTAATGATAATAATAATAATAATAATAATAATAATAATAATAATAATAATAATAATAATTGCTGGTGATGCCCAAACCAGAAGAATATACGTTAACAAAAAAATTGAAATAGTGAAGAGGGTAGGCAATATAATACATTTATAACTGGCAGTTCAAAACAGACGACTATCCCCACGTTGGGGACAAAGTGGCAGAAAAACAGATAAAACCATCAATGAAAGCTCTGGTAGCAAACGATTGAGAGGTGTTAGTGTGACGCGCTCTCGACAGATATTGTCATTCCCCCAATATTCAGTGAGCTAGCGCTTTCAGCCGGTAAATAGCTCTTCCCCGGTGCGGGAGCTTTACCGGGCTAGCGATGTGACCACTGCGAGGGCGACTTCGCAATGCGGCGGAATCAACGGCCCAGACGGAGGCGAAGCCAACAAACCGGGAGCGGTAGCTCAGTGCATCAACTGATATCACTGCAGCGCCTCCATTTTCATTTTCCCCTTGCCAGTAGCCCTGGCAAGGCGGGAGTTTATTCAGTAGTACGGGGTACATTAATGCTTCAACCGATTGGGTTTATGAAGCTTGAGGAGGGCGGTATCTTAAAAATACTAATTAAAACTAAGCTTAACCTAATTAAAACTAAACAGTGCCTCTTTGGGCTCATTGTTTTAACAAAACAAAGGTATTAATAGAATATTGGTAGTTCTTTTAATTGTTCATCGTTGTCTTCTTTTCATTTATATAAACATTCACTCGCTCATTCATGCTTAATCTATATGTACAAACTCATTCACTCGCACATTCATAACACACTTTAAAACACTAACACTGCACTGTACACTATATACACGCACTTTTTATCGCCACGGCGCCGACTTCACTCAGGCGTCCGTGGCGCCGTGACGTCCTCGAACCCGGGCGGCCCAGGCCCGGCGGGGCGCGTTTCCGCGCCTCCCACGCGGTTTCCGGCTTCAGGAAGCGGCGACCGCCTCCCACGCACTATCTGCTCCCCCGCGTCGCACAGCTCAGAGAGCTTGTGCGGGGGAAGTGCGCGGAAGGTGAAGGCGACGTGCTTTGGGTCCTTTCTTCTGTGGAAGGCCCTATGCACGCCGCTGTTCGCCGCTCTGCCGGTCTCGCGCAGGATGCGCGGAGCGGACGGCCGCAGCGCTCTTGCAGCGCCTCTGACCGGGAGGTCCTAGGTTCCCATTCCCCACGGCGGCAGGATTTTCGACACTAGCTTTTCAGCTAGGTCGAAGTCAGTCGCTGCCAGGAGGAGAATTCTAGCGGCCGACTGCTCTGATCGGTACTTTTCCATGGTTTCTCCGATCAACACCAGGCGAATGCCGGAGCAGTACCCTACCAAACGGGCCACGGACCGCGCGCGATCTGTCCTTCCTCCTTCTTGTCCTATCCTCGCCCTTTACACACACTTACATTCATTACACTACCACATATTCCGGGAAGCTGGTAGGAAGCTTAGAGTTTGTCCCGGCTGGGGCGGGGCACCGCTGGTGGGAGAGTCCTGGTTAGGGGGAAACCCCACTAGCCGACGGTAGGTCGGCGCCGGATCTTGCCATCCAGCGGGGGAAGGTCACCGCCATTACCCGAGAAAAAACATGTACTACACTAACGGGACTAATGACGAAAGCAGTTGACGCGCCCGGAAACACGAAGAAATCAATCAATCAAGCGAAGCCAACAAGACATTGCAGCCAATTCATAAGCTCCTTTTATAAATACTTACGAAGTAAAGCTATATTGTGTTAGTTTCAAAAAATGTTTGTCCAAAATGTTAGTACTCCTTCCGATATGATGCGATGAATATGTGGTAATTGTATGCATGTACCTTGCCGCAACAGCCTCTAAAGACGCCTGGGCCTAACAGCAGCGTCCCGACCTCGCGGACATGGTTTACGAGGTGCGTGTGGTTAGCACGTAGGCATCCCTACGTCGTGTTTTGGTCTTCTCTACCTGATAAGTGGGTTTTCGCATCCTCACACAGCAAAATATAGTAGCACATTGTAAGGAAAGCGTACACTATAATCGAACGAACGAAGGGGTCACTAAACGGACTGCGAGCACGCTGAACAATGAGATATCCGCGAGGGTGAATATGTGGTAATTACCATAAATAAGTTGGATAAATATTTTTTTTTAAATATGTTAGTTGGAGAAATTTATTTCTCATGATTTGCGTCTTTCGGGTCGTAACACTACAAGTAGAAGAAGATCGGCGGAAAGAAACGGTTGATCTAATACCATCTAATCTACCATCTTGCTGGTAGATTTATTTCTGATTCAGATTGCAATAAATGATAATAATGATGAGATATCTCCGCATTAAGTCTAGTCAGGAATCAACTTCATGACTAGGAAGAAACTAATAGTATTACGGAAAAGATAGGAAAAGTCAGGAATTGAATGATTTCGTACAGGGTTAGATCGGTTTTAGCAATCAAAACATATTTCACTTCATTACAAATAGCTAATTTAGACCGGACAACTACTTCCCGTATTCTCAAAATTTGCGTCCAAGCCTCCTGAAGTAACGGCTGCTTTAATCCCAACCAATAATGACCGCTTAAGACAGGTTTCATTCTAATGCTTTTGTTGTAATGGAAGTTAGGATTTGTTGCTTGGCCGGGACAGCAAGAGGGAGGGGCAGACGGTCTGAAAAAGGCGAAGGGGCGGCGGCGGGTGCGGCGCCAACGGGTCGCCCCTGGGAGCGCTACCCCGGCGGCGACAGGCCGGAAAGAAAACAGCGTCAAGATTTCCCAACGCGGCGCCGCGCGGCCGCACGAACCGCGCCACGGGGTCTGCGCTACGACAGCTGCCGCTCGCCGCTCACCCCCGCCCCGTCGCCCTGCGACCGACCCCCGCTTCCCGCCGTTTCCAGCTTCCCCCTTTTGGACTTGAGCTGCTCCTTCTCCCCTGGCCACACGCTTTTCCAAGTGCCACGCCCCTTTTCGGCTGCTCCGCCCTTTCCGCTTGTTCCGACCTTCCTTTGCCTGCTCTGCCTCTTTTCCCTTGCACCGCCACCCCTTTTCCCTTGTCCCCCCATTTGCCGTGCCCCCTCCTCTTCCCTTGCCCCCCCTTTCCTTCCCGCCCCTTTTCCTTCCTTCGCCCCTTTCCCTTGCCGCTTTTTCCCGGCTCTTTTTCCTTGCCCCGACCTTTTCCCTTGGTCCGGTCCTTTGTCTTGTCCTGCTCCTTTTCCTTGCCCCGATTCTTTGTCCCGCACCCCCTTTTTCGCTTGACCATGTATGTATCCGCCCTTTCCTGCCATTCCCTTCTTTTCTCGCCTGCTTCGTTCTGTTTCCGGTCGATGTGCAAACTTCATTGCTTTTGAGAACTTCCGTGCCTTTCATCACCGTCATCTCTCTATCAGTCCTCGCAATTTTCCTCCACTCTTATCCGCTCTCTTGTATCCCTTTTCATTATCACCCAAACGATCCGTTCTCCCCCTCCCTGTCTCATTTTCTTCGTTCCTCTCATCTACCTCTTCGGCCCATTCATTATTTTCACATTTTGGGCGCATTCCGTTTTCCAAACTCTCCTATGCCGATTCCCGGGTATGGCAAAACGAAATGTTAATGTAGTTGCTGGATTAAGGTTTCCTAACTCAGCATGTTATGTGTCACTTTCGACCGAAATGTTCATGTTAAAAGCATTATTTTTCTTTTGAAAATATATAACATTATTTTTGAACATGCTAGTTATTTATTAGTAGTAATTGTATACTATCAACTATTCCAAAATGTTGATTTCGTAGCCTCATTGATTGATTGATTGATCGATTGTTAGGGATTCCGGGCGCGTGAACTACTATGGTCATTAGTCCCATACGTGTAGCGTGTGTTTCTGCTCGGGAGGTGGCGGTGGTCTTCCCCTGTTGTATGGCGAGATCTGGCGCCGACCTACTCCCGCCACGTATGGTAGTGTAGTGCATGTAAGTGCACTTAGTGAAATTGATCTTGGCTGTCCGGGTGATGCCGCGTTGAAGGCTGTGTTGCCGACGTTTCGTTCATCTAATCGTGATCTTACTCAGAGCTGTTCTGCAGGACAGACCCGGCAGGGCAGACCCGACAGGGCAGACCCGACAGGGCAGACCCGACAGGGCAGACCCGACAGGGCAGACCCGACAGGGCAGACCCGACAGGGCAGACCCGACAGGGCAGACCCGACAGGGCAGACCCGACAGGGCAGACCCGACAGGGCAGACCCGACAGGGCAGACCCGACAGGGCAGATCCGATAGGGCAGATCCCGACAGGGCAGACCCGACAGGGCAGACCGACAGGGCAGACCCGACAGGGCAGACCTGACAGGACAGACCCGACAGGACAGACCCGACAGGACAGACCCGACAGGACAGACGCGACAGGACAGACCCGACAGTGCAGACCCGACAGGGCAGATCCGATAGGGCAGATCCGATAGGGCAGTTCGATAGGGCAGATCCGACACACCTGCCCTGCAGACCAGTCTTGGGGAAGATCACCATCACATGATCGAAACGACGGCAACACAGTCTTCAACGCAGCGTCACCCGGACAGCCAAGATCAATTTCATAACTCTGGCCGCGGAATCCTACGATTAGTGCACTAATTACCCATGGGTGTTGGTTAATCATAAACGCCATTACAGAAGCATTTGACCGTGTTTACGTTTGTTTGTGCGTATTAAAAATGTCTCTGATAATTGAAAATCTCGCCACCTGTGTAACACACGCTGTGATTGGTTTTCTGCTGGAAGAGAGCATGAACCTGCCGAAATTTATCAGAAGATTAGTGAAGTGAATGGAGAAAACACAACGTCCGATGGAATGGAAAAGAAAATTTGTTGGAGCATTTAAAGACGGTCACTACTAATGTACATGATGAAGCGAAGTGGTCATCATACTGAGGACTTGGTGTAGAATGTTGATGTGAAAGTTCCAGGAAACAGATGCGTTACAATTTTATCTTTGTTTAATGAGTTTCCACAAGAATCAAGGAGCGTTCTTTTCATGACATCGACGACACGATAATGAAATAAAAATGACTGAACTGAACTGATTGGCACAACAGGCGGTACATTTCTATAAGGATGGCAATCAAAAGTTGGATGAACGGTATAATATGTGCCTTAATATTGGTTTTAATTATGTTGAGAAGTATTTTAATTTACGGTTTTTTATAAAATAAAATACATGAAAAAATTCGCTTATTTGTTTTTAATGTCAAAACGGTACTTACTCCAAAACATGTTGGTATTAGTCTACGCGAAATGTAAAATATAAAGTGACAAAATTCTATTTGTTTCGATTCTGTGCAACGACTTCCCCATTGAAGCTAGAGATTTCTTTCTCAATGCGACATATTTGGTAATAACAGATATAATTCATAATACCAGATGAGTATTGAGTTTCCTCTTCATTGTGCAGCTCTGACCGTCAGAATATGTATCCCCGTGAACACGCATCCATCAAAAATCATTCCCGTCTCTTGGAGAACTCTCTTTAGTATACGAAACAATATTTATACGACGCAATCCGCCGTCTGAAAGTGTCCAACTTTTTTTTTTTCAATACTGATGTGAGTAAATATCTATCGATAACCTGTTAAATGTTCAACACATTTCCACTGGTAATAGCGTAACTTGTACAGTTCGAGCTCTGGAAATTCCTCAATTACTCAAGCGAGTTAAAAAAACGAAAAACAACGTTAAGACAGCGACTGAATTCGACCTAGCTGAGGAGCTAGTGTCGAAAATCCTGCCGCCGTCAGGACTCGAACCTAGGACCTCCCGGTCAGAGGCGCTGCAGTGACATCAGTTGATGCACTGAGCTACCGCTCCTGGTATTGACACCCCGGAATCACTAATGAATCAATCAACCCCAAACACGAGTGCCAACAGGCTGATGACGAATGATGAAAATGACCAATATATATGAAAAGAATGAAGGGTGTTGAAAGGTGCTGATTGCTGGATAACCTTCATCATGTCACACTAGCAATCATCGTCCAAGTCGGTATTGGAAATCCCTACATTCAAGCTGACAAAGTATAGACGCGTGTGTCTGGGGATTCTGGACTATTCAAGTAGTCTGTTTGCGATTTGCGATTGTGGCGTGGCAAGTAATGTCTACCTACGTGGCCCGTGTAATTCTAGTACAATTATTCATCTTTCAATAACTGACCAAGAAAATTCGAGAATCGTGTTTCTATATTTCTCAGCGAGATTTCCGGTAGGGGGTATATCACTAGGAAAAGAATTTAGTCATCGACATCAGGATAATTTTTATAGGAGTTGATAGACCATGAAACCCCCTCAGAATGAAAATTAGAAACCTTTTGAAAAGCATAGACTCTATAGCTTCGTAATGTGTCCTCATTGAAGAATCCGAGGAACCGGTAACTCAGCCTTGCGCTCAATTTAGCACGAATGCAATCTGGTTAAGGAAGGAGCCATTAAGACTCTTTCAATGAGCAAGGTTCTTCTTAATATAGAGACGAACGCCACTTTATATAGTATATTGAGCGAGGAGAATGATTTCTATATCAAAAGCTTTCAACCCGTGTCTCTATAGTCTTAAAGTGTCTCTACATGATTTACGTTGCTTTTCGAGACATATGCAATTAATCTTGTTTTCTTTGCTCTGAACTTACGATAGCAGCAATAGGTGACAGCTTTTGAATAATTTAACACTGATGACTGTTGTAAATGTTGTCATTTAGATCATTTAATTAGTTATTTCATTCAGGTTTGTTCCAAAAAATGCGTTTCCCTTAATGTCGCTGTTAGTTTGTATTCACGATCGTAAATTAAAACAAACGTATTTGGATATTCAACGAATTTCCTTTTGCTTTTTTTATATTTTATCGTAACCATGGAAAGTACGGTAACATGAAATGGAAATAATTCATCTTGAACATTCTTTCCATTTACATAAACATCTCTTAATGTTTCCTAAAGCAACTTGAAAAAAGAAAAAAATCTCATAATTTTAAATGTTGCTTAAAATACTTTATCATTAGAAATATTCATAAAGCTGCTTTTTAATTTTTTTTATTTTATCCTTTGATATTTTAATAGCTTCTGTTTTCTAAAACTATATCGCATACGTTATTACTATTTTACAATTTTCCTTGCTCCTTTTTCGTGTTCTACTCTCATTATGCGTTTTCTCGTCTATATTTCCAGTTCGTTTATATTTCCAGGACGATTGTGGTTTATGTCTTACCCTTTACAAACATAATCTCTTCTTATTATGTCAATTCTGCTCCTTGCAACAATGTTTCAAATCCTGTAATTCCTGCAAATCAAATGTTCACACCATCAGTGTTTCCGCGATTGCGGTGTTCCCAATGTCGCTGCCGCCGTTTTATTTGCAAACCATGGCCGTTTCGGGGCAGGCGACAAACACTAGCGAGAAAACGCAAACATTTCGGCTTGCAATAAATGCACCGACGAAGATTGACGGAGGAATCGCGCGTCATTGGGCGTTGCGCGCTGAATTCACGAAAACTTCTTAACCTCTTTGCCATCGCACGCGATATTTTACAGCGGGCCGTAAACGAACTGTTCAGGAAATAATGTAAGAGATAGCTGACTCCGAGAAAATAAACTCGAATATATTACCAGCCAAGTTGCCAGAAAGTGTCGCTTCCTTCCCGATGTCTCTTTCCTCGGTTTTCTCCCCGCGTGATTGACTGAAGTTCTGACGTAAATTGAACTCTCCTTCTCTCTCTTTCTTTCTCTTTCGATCTGTGGTCCCCGTCTTCTTCCCTCCCGGCGAAGCGGGGGGGGAGGGGCAAGAGGTCCCGGCTGCCGCCGACGGCGACTTGAAAAGTCGAGTTTTCGGAACAAAACCTCGCGAGTTGTTAGGAACTGGATAAGGAAACACTACGCGTTATTGGATCACATAAGACCTTAAGACACGGCGGGAGGTTTGTCACGAAGTTCACTGGAGAATCCGGTTAAGGAGATTCATTCTCGCTAGCGAGAATGGCAGGGCACGCAGCTCGCGACCTTTAGGTGGAGCAAATTTAGTTTCCTACTCGCAGTGATTCTGTCAAGCAATTCTCCCAGTTAGTGAGAGATGAAGTACTTGGAACCTGGTTTCGTTATCGTTTACAGAGCTCTGGTAATAATGCAAAAAGTCGCTGAGTTTGCAGGCAGGCATTCAACTTTGGTTTATTTACGAGTCCTCCGAATTTCCCGTGGCCTTTGATATCAGATTCACAATTAATTTACTCAAAGAGTTTGCTTATTGAAATGTGCTTTGAAAATTGTTTCTAAAGATTTGTGCATTTCACTGATTTACCCCAAATTACGCTGTTTTACGAGACATTTCTCTTTCATCATTCACGTCAACGCATAGGTGGTTTTCTACTTTTTTTCATCTCCATTTTTAATCGTGAACGTTAATACAAAATATCACCTTTTTGAAATCAGTTAATTACCTTAAATTCATTTCTATGCTGTAATAGAATGAAGTTAAAATGAACTGTTTAACAACATTTATATTTTTATATTAAAGGCAAAATATTAAAGTTAAAATTCTTTTTTTTTCTGGGTCAAAAATTACAAGAGAGAAAATACATCCCTTATATTGAATTTGTAGAAGAGTTCTGGATTAGATTGTTAAACTTCAGAGCACTTCAAACACTTCTCGGAGAACAACTTAATTACCTTGTCGGAAAAATTTGGATATGCTCTCGATTCGAAACGTAAGAACAGTTCTCTTTTCGGATGATACAAACATGCTTTGCAATAAAGAAACCGTGAATAGTACAATATCCGATGTTTCAAAATGGTTCTGTAAGAACAAGTTAATAGTAAATGAAAAGAAAATGGTTTTAATGCAGCTTTCCGTTTCAAATAAACAATCCTGTACTCCAATGAAAATGAAGGGGGGTCATTGACTGATGTAAAGGTAACAAAATTTTGAGGTCTCTTATTTCCGTCTAACCTCAAATGCAACGTACTGGGAGCAGTGGCTCAATGCATCAACTCATCGTCCTATGTTTGAGATTCGACGGTGGTAGGATTTTCGAGTACAGCTTTTCAGCTAGGTCGAATTCAGTCGCTGTCTGGAGGAGAATTCTAGCGACCGGCTGCTCTGATCGGTAGTTTTCCGTGGTTTCTCCAATCAATACCAGGCGAATGCCGGAGTAGTAACCTACCAAATGGGCCACGGACCGCGCGCGAACTTTCCTTCCCATTCCTTGTCCTAGCCTCTCCCCTTACACACACACTTACACTTACACTTACATGCACCACACATTCCGGGAGACCGGTCAGGAGCTTAGAGCTTGTCCCGGCTGGGGAGGTGCCCCGCTGGTGGAAGAGTCCTGGTTAGGGGTAAACCCCACTAGCCGACGGTAGGTCGGCGCCGGATCTCGCCATCCAGCGGGAGGAAGATCATCGCCATCTCTCAAGAAAAGCATGCACTACACTAACGGGACTAATGACCAAAGCAGTTGACGCGCCCGGAAACACGAAAAAATCAATCAATCAATGGCATCAAAGGCTCAGGTCATTAGTCACGTAAGTCTAGTGCATATTTACCTCGGGAGGTCGGCGCGCAGTCCGTGGCCAGTTTGTTAGAGTATTCACTCCGTTATTCACCTGGTAATTACCGGAGAAACCCCGAAAACTACTGATCAAAGCGGTCGGCTGCTACAATTCTCCTGTACCCAGCGACTGGACTTGACCTACTATTTATCCAGCCTTAAAAATCCATCCACCTTCGTGACTCGAACGTAAGACCTCCCTGTCAGAGGCACTGTCGTGACATCAGTTGATGCCCTGAGCCATTCGTGTTTGGGGCACTGCATCCTTATACGCCTTCCACCAAGGATGCCGTGGAACGCTTCCTGCGTGGAATCCCCCCCGTACGTATCGTGTTTATGTGTCCCACCAACTATGAGCCACCCCCATAACTTCCACATTGTTCACGGTATCGACATGGAGTTTTCTCTGAACGATGCGGAATCGTGGGGAAAGTAATATGCCGTACAGGTATTGTTCCAAATATTTTTAGTTTTTGATCAATTTAATCATCTTTGAATTTTTAAATGGAACTACATTTTTTTCTCATCAGCAACGGAATGGTCATAAAAAGAGGAATCCAATGATCTATCATATGTTAGTATTTTGATAGAAATTTGTGCATAAAAGTAGGCTTTCTGACATGTAATTTTACATGAAACGGACATTATTTCCTTTAGTAACCCTTGCAACTGTCGCCTTTGGGGAAGATGGCCTTCGCTTCGCGGCACCACCGTCCGTAACAGGCCCGGCGCCACGAAGACTACTTCGCCCAAGGCGAGAGTTGCAAGGGGAAATATTGTCCGTTTTATTTAAAACCACATGTCAGAAAGTCTATTTTTGTACTAAAATTTCTCAAAAAATAAAAACATTAGACTGTACTAAACTAAACTAAAAATCAATACAGGACATTACTTGTCCAATGATTATTATATCTACATTTCGATATCGCAAACTGTTAAGAAGTTATAGGGTGGACCACAGTTGATGGGGCACGCTGTAAATAGTGTATATCACCTAGTAACTGGTATGTGAAACGCCAGGATGTGTGAATTTTTAATAGAAAAATGTATGTTGTATCTGGTGAATTTATATTCCTTTATATTCCCTTTACATTCCGTAAATATGTTTTGGCTCTGACAATGACATACCATTAGAATGTCACAACTGTTTATATAGTCTTAATAGCGATATCTGGGATTAAATTTTAATACTCGACTTAACTGGAACATAGAGGAAAAACTTAAGAAGTCAAAACTTAAGTTAATTTAATTTTAAAAGTTAATTTATCTGCGATTCGTATTGAATCAACACTTGTCATCTTCTCTTTTTAATTCTCTCTTACTCTACAAAGCAATAATGCAGTCGACCACTAACATAATCTTGATCCATTCGGACCAATTCTGCCAATACCAGCATGAAAAATATTTAATTGGAATTTGGAAAACCCAAAAACAATGCTTAACATAAATTTAAAAAACACCATGGTTCATCGGCAACAATCAGCTGTACAATGATTTGAAGATAAAAACAAAAATTCAGTCTATTTCACATACAATTTTTTGCATAAACTTCCACAAATTCAGGAATGTAACTGTAAACTAGGTAAAATTCCTTATTACGACACAGAAATTATTAACAGATTTATTGTTCATTGATTATACTTCAATGGACAAAATAGTAGTTTAAGATAGTTTCACCGACTCAGAAACAACAAAATAATGTGCAAAATAAACACTGCCATTTCGATTCTTTATTGCTTACAAATATAGAAGAAACAAGGCATAGATCATATTCTCTGGAAAATTTTATTTCTGAAACACTAGCTTTTATCTAGTTCTTATCTCACAAATATTACACGTTATTTTCGGTCTCTATATCTTCTACTCGTAAATTTCTGTATTTGCTTCCATGCATTTCAGCTCACAACACAAATACAAACCGTCTCTAATGAAAATGTAAGTTGCTTGTGGAGCATCGACATCCTGTCGAGAGTTCCTCCGACGGCAAAATCGTGCATAAACGTATCAGAACGACTCAATAAAGAAGAAGTGCGATCGAGTTTTGCTGGGAAGAAACTGCGTAACGCGGGTTCCGCTAGGTCGCAGCAGCTCCGCGAAACAAGTCGAGAGTTTTATCGAATCTCATGGGGCGACGCGGTGGCGGAAGCAGCAGCAACGCCGCAGGCGGCGGCGGCAAAATCTATGTGGCGGCGCGGAAGAAGCCGTAGTGATGGCAAGAGTAGCGGCATGAAGGGTGAGAAAGGAGGCGGATATGGCGGGTGGGCAACGGGATACGAAGTTGAGTGGGCGGAGGGGTGGGCGGAGGGGTGGGCGGAGGGGTGGGCGGAGGGGTGGGCGGGGAGTGGGCAGAGGGGAGTGGGAAACAGTGGGAAGCGGGGTAGGCGGCGATGTGGACAGGAAGGGAGGTAATTGGAGTGAATGGCGGACTGGATGGCGGGATGGTTGGCGGAGTGGACGGCGGGGTGGGCGGCGTGGTGGGCGGTGGGGTGGACGGCTGGGTGGGTGGTGGGCAGGATGGTGAAAATGGCGGCAAATTTGACGGCGGGGAGGGTGGCGGGATGGTGGTGGGGTGACCAGCAGGGAGGTCAGAGGAAAGGGCGGTGCGGAGGGTGGAGGAAAGGACGGAGGGGGGGGGAGGAAAGTGAGGACGGCGAGGGAGGGGACGAAAGAGGGAGGGCAATTGAAGAGAAAGAGAGCGAGAGCGAGCACGAGAGCGAGGACGAAAGCGACGGCGAAAGCGACGTTAACAGCGAGGGAGGAAGATAGGATAGAGATAGGGCAACGGCAAGGTTCGAGGGCAACGCTCCTTCGACAATGACTGAGTGTGACTGTGATGGTAGATCAGGTGCCAGTGGTAAATCTAGCCCTCGTGGTGGTGACGATCGTGGGAGTGGGATGGTAGTGGAACTTGTGGTGGGGTGCTTGAGGTAGGGGTGGTGCGGTAAAGGTGGCGGCATCGGCAGCTGGAGCAGCAACGCCGCAGGCAGAGGCAGCATCCTGTGTGGGAGGCGTTGGCGGCGGAGGAAGCGGTGGAGGTCCACAGGTGGCGAGAAGAGCTATATTATGCGTCTGCCGCCCCCGCAGCGGTGCGTCGAGGAAACTAAGTTGCCGGGGGGAACGGTCTCCAGCTGGGAGGAGTGCACGCGCAACGCGTGGGTGTGCGGCGGCGGTGGCGTCCCGCACAGGTGCGTCGTGGGGTGGGCGCGGGCACAGCCGCGCGAAGGAAATCCAAGAACCGACAGAAGACTTTTAGTTTCATCTCATGTCTTTTTTTAATTTATTTATTGAGTGATTGGAAATTACACAGATCAGTACTAATTACTATCTCATGTGCATTTGCTGGCTTACATTGTTACTTATGCTAAACTTAATACTAAAAACTTAAAACTAAACTACCTTACTATTGGTGTAGGAAACTACAAGAGCCCCTACTGTGGACAATTAGAAGACAAAATGTTCAGGAACGCTTCGGCAGGAAATCTGTTCTTAATTCTAGTAGGGAAGTCAATTATGTGGCCAGTTTGTAGTGGACGGCTCGGTTAATTGTATTTAGGTTGGAGTAAAAATTATTGGAAAGATGGGCAATATGTTTGATGATCGGTGATATATTCAGTTCTTTATGAAGTTGGGCGTTAGAGATGAACCATGGGGCATGTGTTGCTAATTTGAGGAATCTATTTTGTACAATTTGGAGTTTATTAATGTTAGAAATAGATGCATTGGTCCAGATGGGACAATCTCATGTCTTGTGTATACCTTTTTTTGTTAGTCTCATTCTGTGTTTGTACACGAGAACGAAGTTGGACAATTAACTGTCTCCTGCTATGTTATCTACGCCCATTTTTCGTTGTTTCCCAGCTATCCTGATAGAAAAACCTGTTCCTGCACTAGCTTCTCGACTGAACAATTCTATCCTCGCCATAGGTTCCTTATAATTTACAGCAAAATTTGTCTAAGGCGGAAGCTCAAGTTCCTTCAAAAAATTTCAGTCTTAGTACGTTTCCGTTTTATAGGGGGTAGCCAAAAATTCAAAATATAACTTTAAACAGTATTTTCGATATAATCTTGTTCGTGAAACAAATTAGTGAAAATAAAAACATTATTTACTTATGTAAATATTGCAGGAAATTGCAAAACAATATCAACAGCAAGATACAGGGGAAATATAAGGTAAGCTTTTATTACGCATTTTACAAATAATGTTAGTTTATATACAATTGGATACCCTAGGACAGAATCACGGGAATTCCACTGTCGGCTGGAAGGATCGTGGTGATGCTTTTGAGAATTTAACGGGGTACCGACGATCGACAAGGATATGGAAGGACAGTGAGGAAATCGCAAAAATCACACTAACATGGAGAAATTTTCCAGCATAAGGAGCTCATTTTCATGTATAAAATCATTTCGTTCTGAGATTTTTGTCCGGAATGAGGAAACATAGCGAAAAATAACGTCTCAATACATTTATATAAATATTTAATGGGTACTAATGATTTGAAATTTCGCTTTGATTGCAATGTCACATATTATCCTAATCATCTAGAGGCCACTAGAGATTTTGACATTTTTGTTCACTTAAATCAAATAATTCGTTTATTCTAGACTTTGTTTTTAAGAATACGGCTGTGGGGTTTAATTTCACGTAATTGTTTTGTCTGAACTCGCCCATCAAATTGTCACACCGAAGCATAGACCTTCGCACAAAGAGAACGAATCGCGTTACTCTTTCTCCGAACATATTACGTTGTCTCTGGAAAAAACTATGAACTTGCGCACTCTATTAGTGGTTCTAATATGCCAGAAACATCAAAGAGTAACTTCTGACGTCCCCTTCAATCTGGTATCTGGGAAGAGAAGCTCAGTCGACTCCTTCATGCCCTTGTGACATACAACACACAAAGGCGAGTTTCAGCTTCTTGATAGAAGAGAAGAAAGGGAGATTATATCAAAGCAAAGAATGAGAACGTTGAAGTAAAGATGCAAAGTTGAAAGGTATTCTCCTAAAGTACATGTAAAGAACGATCAAATGACTTAGTATGGCTCACGTATAATTAGATAGGGTTCTTTTTCCTAATATTTGAATTTTCGGAGTGGGGGTTAACAAACCTTTAATTGAGAATTCTTTGTGTACACAAGTTACTGTGCCTTGTAAAGAACATGAGTTACTTTGTCTCATAAGAAACAGTCATATAGAAACAGAACATAATATTTTCTATACCTATAAATGAATTCAAATATATATGACTTAAATGTGATTGGTATCCGTAATTAAAGATAAAAACATTCAGATAGTATAGTAGCCGGCGGCGCTAGCCGAATTCGTTTACTACGCTCCGTGAAGTCACAAAGGTGAAGCGAATTCGAGACTCGCGGGTTCCTGGTTGGGTGACCGGCCAGGAACCCCGCGATCTAACGGCGCCGAAGGGATAAAAGGCACTGACTGCGACGTGATGAGACATGACAAATATAGTAATTCAGTATAGTGATTACTCAGTAACGGAGGATTACTCCAGAAGAAAGCGCTCGACGCTCAACAAGGATTAAGAGACGTGTTGCATCAACAACAACGAAGCAACAAATATCAACGATTCAAAACTTATTTACAATATTCCTTGCAAGCCTATGCAAACGCAAATTTGAATGAATTAAAGACAATCAATGAATTTCATAAAACAGTTTCATTTCAAAGAGAAAATCTATTTGAGATGTGTGTCTGATTCTGTTGCATACCCAGGAACTCGCGAAAAATACCAAAACAATGAAACAGTTTCGATTTTGCCTAAAAATGCAAATATTTAATTTTTTTTTGGTCTCTTAGTGATCATACTGATGGGATTCTCACGTTGAGTGAGTCAGTGCTCACAACACAGCTGACGTCATGCGTCACGAGAAAGACTATTTTCCTTACAATATTTAATTTATTGAAGTTATTTGAGTGTATATTATTTGTTACTCTTAAGCATTTAGAATGCTACTTTTTCGAAAGCCATTTTGTGTGAGTTTGCTCAGCAAAATTTTTGCTGCTGCAGTTCATTAGTTAATATATTTTTCCTTCAATCAGTATGGTAGTCCCACAATCATGTAGCTTAATTGTGGGCCTTCAAATGAATGAACGATCCTCCATCTTGAAGAGGCCTTTGCCCTGTATGAGATTCCACTGGCTTTATTATTAGTATGGTAGCTACTATAACTAGTGGCGCTCCAATAGCACATTCTTTCTCTCATTATACCTAAATTTGCAATTTTAGAAAATTCAGAGAATTCAACAAAAATTAGACCACCGCTATTCTTTTATGCGTTTCTTCTATTCGTACAAAAATTGAAGAAAAAGAATCGTATGTAGGACTACTTCAAAATTAAATGATTTATTGACATTACTTAGTTATTAAACAGTGGTTACTTTTCAAGTGATGTTGCTTTTTAAGAATCTCACCATATTCTATTTGATGTTAATGTAATTCTTCATATCCCTGGAAGACAGTTTTTTGTCAAAGAAGGAATAAAAATATTTTTTTAAAAAAAGTTACTGAACAAACGAGATAGTTTGGAGTATTCTCACGTTATTGTAAAATTATGTTATACTAGATCAAATAACCCTTGTAAAAATATCAAAACTAGGGCACAAACGATAATCTAAAATATTTAAAAAAATTAGTATAGGATCGTGTAGTGTTACAAATATGCAAACCAATATTGAGATTTAACGGAAAACGTTCGTAAGAATAGTGTGACATCCACTCTTTAATAAATACGATCCTCACGAAAAGAAGCAATATGTGGTTGCAGTAGTTGGAGCACTCACAATACAAAACATCCATTACCGAGATATGGAAAACTTTCCATGGGATGTCTATCCAGACAAGGGAGAGAATCAGGGACTGCAAGAGGTGGAGAACGTTGCCAACGCGGTTGATGCCGGAAAGGGAAGGAAGGGGAGAGAAGGACGGGGATAGGAAAGCGGGAGGAGAATGGGGCAGAGTTCGGAGAAACGACCGAGGGCGTGGAAAGGATACAGAGCAGAGAGAGAAGACAGAGGAGGAAAGAGGATAAGGAAATAAAAAAAAAAAGGAAACAGCGAGGACGAGAAGGGAAACATCGAGGAGAAAGAGAGAGAGCCGAGCGTGGGGAGAGGGGCAGGTGGATGGGAAAAGATGGAAGTAGAGAGAGAGACGCCGAGATAAAAAGAGAGGGAGGGATGAAGAGAGAGTGCGGGATGCCGGGGAGCGGGTGAAGAAGGGGCTGAGGAGATAAAGGCGGTGAGGATGGGAAGAGAAGAGGCGAGGACAAGGAGAAGAGTTACGGGGAAATGAAGGAAGGGTAGGGATTGTGTGGCGGGGCAACGCGATGGAGGTCTTGTGTCTGCCAGAGAACTTACACGCAGCAGCTCTGTCCCCTTCGCCCCAGCCGCGCTCCCCGCCATCCCTCCACCTTCTCCGCCCCGCCCCCGCAGCCGCTGAAGGAATGTGGGCGTATGAATGTCTACGCGGAGATATGAGCAAGAGCCTCGCCTCCATCGTCTGCCCCCACACCCCCGCCGTTGCTGCAGCTGCCGTCGCGCGTGTCCCAGCATCCGATATTGCCCCCTCACATTCCGCCCACGAAGATGCTAGTTTCCTAGCAGATCTATTGCAAAATATTGCGAAGAAGTGAGAAATTGATTGATTTGATTGATTTTGTCGTGTTTCCGGGCACGTCAACTGCTTTGGTCATTAGTCCCGTTAGTGTAGTGCATGTTTATTCTCCGGAGATGGAGGTGACCTTCCCCAACTGGATGGCGAGATCCGGGTAGTGTTGAAAATCTTGCCGCCGTCAGGACTCGAACCTAGGACCTCCCGGCGCTGCAGAGACATCAGTTGATGCACTGAGCTACCGCTCCCGGTGAAGAAGTGAGAAAACGTTTTTAATTATAATATCGAGTTGTCAAATCTTTACACTTAAGAGAACATCAATAAGAGTATCCCCACTTATAGAGAACAATTCGTGACTATTCTATTTACTAGATGTATATGTGTACAGGGAAAGTCAAAGCGACGGGACAAATCGAGTGATGTTGATGAATTTGATTTACAAGGCTTCAAATTGGAGATATACGGCAATGTTAATAAGTCTGCATTTCTTTCGATCGATATTAAAAAATGCAAAGATGTTATCATATTTATTGTTTCTTTGCACTTTGGGCTGAAACCTACATTCGAGATTTTTTTACTTATTTAAATTCGCTCTTCAACTACTAAGGTCATATCGCGACCACTGTAAGTAACATTTTGGGTAACGGTAACGCTATAAGGACACACAAAAGTTCATGCCTACGCGGGATTCGAACCTGCGACTCTTCAGGCTCAAGGCTACGGCTCTACTATTTTAGCGACCTCTACAATCCAGGGCAGCATTCAATATTTTTGTTGAATAGAAAAGTATATTATAATGTTCATGTCGGTGCAATCGTGAAAACCAGAAAGAAAATCCGACGCGATCTCCTTTTGTCTCCAACAAAACATACATGTGGGGTGTCGTTGATTAAAGGCATAAGCAAATTCAGTTTTGTTCTTGATAATTTGGCAAGTATTGCGAGTGTCACAACTCTAAATCATAGTCATAAATATTCCTTTGCATTGGTGTGATGGAGCTCTACCATCTTTCAACCCAAGCAGTTCTCCCCAAACTCTCTCATGGGTCATAAATAATTCTTGATAACGCTTTCGTGGATCCAACAGTTAATATTAGGGCACTTGTAAGGAATAACAGTCGCTTTGTTGGGCAAATATTAATACATAGCGCGGTTCCTTAATCTATTTACGTTTTTTTATTGTACACACAGTTCAGACATATGTGACAAGATTTTGTAATACTTACTTTGCCTTAAATGAATATATGCAATGCAATAAATCAAAATAATTGAGTAAAATTGTGACGAGTAAACAGACATGAATAATTCTCCGAATATGGAAATGTACGTAATTATACTACATCTCGACGCTATCTATCGCTATGCATCGTTTTTCAAAAAAAATATAAAAAATAATGACGACTTAGGTTTTATGGAATATGAGTTACTTGTTCTCACTGACAAGCCATAATCGTAACGAAGTGTACGAACACAACTACTGCTGCCGACCAGTACTATTGCGGCCCTAAGCTGATACACCTGTGTAGACACAAAATGTGCTTCCCAGTCTGAATATACGTCCGAATGTGTACTAAATTTTGGGGAGCGGATTACAGATATGGTTCGAATAATAATTGCCTCACTTCACAAAATATACCATGAATTTAATTCAATTACCAGACAATTTTCCATTTTGTCGTGCACATGCTGTTAAAACTTACCAAGGACTGCTCGTTGCCTTCTTTTGGTCTATCATCTGCTACCGTACCCGTTCTCCTCAACAAATTCTTCCTCACAACATGGTACGTCTTCTCACTGTTCCATTTACTTACTATTCTGGCCAACTTCCACGCATCCCCCCCATCAACCCTTCATCTTGCGCGCCCGCGCCACGCCGTTATTACCTCCCCCCCATGGCCCCGACGCACCGCCCCGGCCGCTCATGGCTGCAACGCACACTTCGTTTCCGCCCCCGGCCTTCCGGCCCTACGTCACCAGGGCCCGTGCATCATCCCGGCCGCTCCCATCCACCCGCTCGTCGCCGCCCGGGAGGTTTCCCCCCCCCGCCTCAGCCCGCCGCCTCCAGGCCGCCGCCTCCAGCCCGCCGCCTAAAACCCGCCGTCCCCAGCCCGCGGCCTCCAGCCCGCCGCCTTCAGCCCGCCGCTTCCAGCCCGCCGCCTCCAGCCCGCCGCCTACAACCCGCCGCCCCCAGCCCGCCGCCTCCAGCCCGCCGCCTCCAGCCCGCCGCCTCCAGCCCGCCGCCTCCAGCCCGCCGCCTCCAGCCCGCCGCCTCCACCCCGCCGCCTCCAGCCCGCCGCCTCCAGCCCGCCGCCTCCAGCCCGCCGCCTACAGCCCGCCGCCCCCAGCCCGCCGCCTCCAGCCCGCCGCCTCCAGCCCGCCGCCTCCAGCCCGCCGCCTCCAGCCCGCCGCCTCCAGCCCGCCGCCTCCAGCCCGCCGCCTCCAGCCCGCCGCCTCCAGCCCGCCGCCCCCAGCCCGCCGCCCCCAGCCCCCCGCCCCCAGCCCGCCGCCTCCAGCCCTACGCCTCCAGCCCTACGCCTCCAGCCCTACGCCTCCAGCCCTACGCCTCCAGCCCTACGCCTCCAGCCCTACGCCTCCAGCCCTACGCCTCCAGCCCTACGCCTCCAGCTCTACGCCTCCAGAACCTCCCCACTCCCCCCTCCCTCCCCCCCCCCTTTTCCAAAATTCCTTCCCCCCCTTCCGCAGCATCCATCTCACTCGCCTCAATCCCCGTCATCAACTCATTTTACCCCCAAACCTACCGGATACCGTTTAGCCTTGGACTCCTCCCCATTTCTCGTCTCCGCCTCGATCTCCTTCTCTCCAGATGCGCCCCCTAATCTGCCAGCGCCTTCGCCATTGAGCCCTGGCCTTTTCCTCTCCCTCATGCTCTGGCCTCTCCTCCCGACTACTACTTCCCCCAGCCGTGCCTTTACCAGAGTATTTGCTTCGGCTTCCGATCTCGTCGGCGCCTCCGACTCTCCAACTGCAATCCGAACTCGCCAGAGCCTCATACTCCGCCCTCAACGAGCGCTGTGGCTTCGTCTTCCCCGCCTCCATCGCGAAATGCTAAGCTACCGCGAAGGATTTCAGAGAGCTTCAAAATCTGAGCGGAGGATGTGACAAGCACCGCGCCCCGTCCAACTTAACCCTGATGATCTCAGGGCTCGTTGGTGCTCGTTACAGAGATAGAACAGCTATGGAGCCATGCAGACAACGTGAAAGTTTTTCCCACTACAGGCCACTGCTACTTTCTCTACAGTGACAACTTGAAATAAGATTCGCGTGCATTTTGAGTGATCATTCAAGAGCATACTCATGTTGCCATCTACAATTCCATATTATTTTTTCTTCATTTTTTTTTTTAATTTCATTGAGTTTTAGTCTACTGCCTTTTCTTTAGCTCTGTTGTACCCTTTAACATTTGTTCTTTCCCATTCTCTTACATTGTATTATTTTTTTCAGTTCGTCTAGAAGGTTGTTTGCTGGTTCTGCTTCTTCGTCTCAGTTACTAAACTCTTCATCCACTTCTTAACCATCACATTCTTACACAATATCTCGGGCATTTTTTTAGTCTCTGGAAATGTCTCCAACGGTGTCCATGTCTTTGCCGACCCCCACATTCAGCCTGGTCTAACTTTGTCTTGTGCATCGATTCCCAATCCTCCACCACTTCCACTGTTTAATTCTCCTCCTGCGTTACCCCGCAGCCTCCCTCACCCCCCTCGGACAGCGCTAGTCTTCTCCTCTGCTTCCTCCTCCATCTCCGCTTCTTCCACGGGCTATGCCCCCTGCCTCCACGGCTTCGGGAGCCTTCGCCTTCGGTATTGTGGACGCTATTGCTACCGCCATCGCCCCCTCCCCGGCCCCACCCCTGCCCCTTGCCCCGCCCCCGCCGGCGCGGCCGGGCGAAGGTCGGCCGAGTGAAATAGCTCCGTCGTTAGCGGTTCCTCGGCGCTTAATCGCCGTCGGATAGGGCGGTCGCGGCGCGGGGAACACGACGGGGCGGGGCGGGAGGGGTGGGGAGGGGTGGGGAGGGGGGGCGGCGGCGGCGGACGTAGCGCGAGATAGCAGTCGCGCAGGAACAGAATAGATGAATCGCCTCCCTAACTAACTCTGCGTAAGTGTCTGGGTAATAAAGACGATGAATTCATGGTATCGTATCGCAGGCTGGCTTCTGCTACCAGCTAGTGCGTCGGGTAGGCAACGCGTGCGGTAGCGTACGGGTAAATGATAGCGGGATTCCGCCGTTGCCTCTTGCGTGGCCGAAGCAACGTGTGTCAGAATGGGATATATCGGCTACAGCCAGCTCCACGTACAGGAATACAAGTGTACAGTAACTCTTTACTTTACTTTTCTTTTTTCTCTTCGCTTTACCTTTCACTTTTTGATCCGCCACGTTCTTCCTGAACATGCATGGTAGAGGCTCTGTGCATAATACGAATATTCGGTAGTGTAAGAAAACGAGCAAGAATATTAGGAACAGCAAAACACAGTACAGTATTATGCTTAATATATATATTTTGTTATTTATGTCACTAAACACGCGCTTAGCTCCTTAGCAACCAACCATCTAAACAACTCTTTAAGAGCCCGTCCATAGCAGCGGCAGTTAAAATGCTTAATCATTATTAATATTTTAGCGGATTAATCATTAAAAATATTTTAGCGGACTCTCTGGTATATATTTTATAAGTGATCGTACATTTTTGGATAAATGTGTCCTTTATCCCACTTGTCCACAGGTCCTTCTTGTCCCATTGTGTCTATTTTGTCCATGTCTTCATTAGTCCCCATTTTCCCATTTGTTCTTTGTCCCATTTGTCCATTGTCCCATGTGTCTCCTTTGCCATGTGTCTCCCTAACCCTTTGTACCCCTGTCCCCCCCCCCCCCCCCGCCACTTTGTCGCCGTGAGCCATTTTGTCCCTTGACCCATTTGTACAATTGTCCCATTTTGCCACCATATCCCATTTTGTTCCAATGTTCCATTTTCTCCCCATGTCTCTTTTGTCGTCTTGTTCCTTTTCCTTTTTTTTCCTTTTCCCCATTTTATCCCATTCCCACAGTGTGTCCAATTGTCCCATTTGTCTCCTTGTCCCGTTCGTACATTTGTCTCTATTGTCTAATTCGTCTCCATTTCCCCATTTGGTCCCTTTCGTTCCTTTGCCCTCTTCGTCGCTCTTTCCCTGCTTTATCCCACTTGTCCCCATATGCCCCTCTACGTCATTTTGGTCCTTCAGCGCTCTGCGATTGTTATTTAAAAACGGTACACTGTACCATGAACCCTTGCTTCAGAACAGCGTGAGTAATGGCAGTTCTTAACTCATGAAAGTGTGAAATGTTTATTTTGAGTAAATATAATAATTAGAAACCAGCCTACCCGTGCGAGAACTCTCGCATGTTAAATGCCATCCTCTTTCATATTTTTCCATTTCCATTCCAAGCCTGTAATATATCTTTTTCTTCAATACATTCTTATCCTCTGTCACTTGTTCTACACGTCTCCTTGTAATTTATAACAATAAAATACACTATAGTCAATACAATTACTATACTATTCTTATTTAACGTTATTACTAAGGAGATAGGTACACCCGTGTAATTCAGTCGCGTATCATATCAAGCAATTAGTTTAATTTCACAGTTGCAGATTGTTTAAGAAGAGTTCGTTCTGTACATTACGGTGTGAGAAACGTTTCTTTGAGGCTTATGGCCTCAAAACTTTAGTTTTTAAATCCCTAAAACGCTTCGTTTAGGAGTTATTTAAGAATATAACTGACGAGTGCTACGTGTTGCATTTGACGTGAATATTTTAGATGTGTTTTTTAAACAAATTCTTCATGTATTTAAATTCAACGTGCAATTTGTCACGTCTCCGTGAAATTCTCTTCCTTTAGAGACCTCATTTACAAAGATAGTCTGCGTGAGAGCCGCAATAGGTATTATATTACTGGAATAATATAGGAGGCGTTAACAAAAAACATTTTAGGTAACGCGTCCTCTATTACTCTTTAAGAACATGTAACATAAATAACTATTGTAAATAACCAATAGAAGTTATATCGCAACCATAGAATTAAGGAATATTTATGTACATTTGTTTTAATATCTTCATTGTACTTCAAATTGGGAGCTTTAACAGTAATATTCTTAATTGTACTAGATTTGAAATCTTTATTTTCGATTCAAGAACTCAATTGCTTTTGTTGTTTTTTCTCCACAAGAGGGGGGGAGGTATTAATACTTAAGTTTCACCCTCGCATTTGCTTTTAGATGCAAACAAAACATATGAAAACACAAACGACTACATAACACCATCAGACACTTTAACCTACATGCCAAATGAAAATACCTTGGAACACGTTCTGCTACGAATTAAAAAGCATGATAAGCAAAGTATTTTTACTTTGTAAACATTCGTAGGTATTATTCCGAGCGCATGACGAGCGCATGACGTTCACGTTGGTGGAGATGGGCCGCGTAAAACATTAAGAGAATACGAGAAAGGAGTCAAGACAAACAGCTCACGTATTCAATAATCCAGAGAGTTTGTGCACCGGAGATGGGAGTGAAGCACGTAAAACGGCTCGTAGCGAAAGAGTAGGTAACAAGAGTACGTAAATTCTACGTAGCCACATTGCCAAATTCCGTAAGTACTAATTCCGTAGTACTCAATAGATTTTGTGTGCAGCATACCTTCTAGTTTTTATATTAAATCTTGCTTTTTAACTTATTTAATACACATCAATTTAACACTTTTAAAATATAAAGCTAGGTTTTTGTTGCTCTTATCTGGGTTTTCTTGTATTTATTCCAATTTTTATCACGTACATTAAAAAGTATACGTGACATGGCTACTGCTTGATCTACTCTCTTTACTCTCTACATTCTCAAAGCCGACCTTCTGAAAGCATTCACACACGTAAACAATAATTTAGATCAACATATCCGAAGGTTGGAAGAGGTCGTTCTCTACACAGACGGTTGGGTACAAGTCGGCAACATAGCGAATAATACCAACCGTACACCCGTGACTGTACAAAAGACACAGACCCCGCATCCAGTCACAACTCAAAACAAATTTAGTGTTTTAGATTATGAAACAGATTTTCCTCGCCTTCCAGATCCTCACCACCCTTCTCTACCATCGACAAATACATGCACAAACCAACGCAAACAGGCTAGGAAGCGCGTCAGAACCAAAACACGTAAAGCTGCGCATCCTAGCTCACTTGAAACAAAGACATTCCTACTGAGCCTAAGAATCAGGTACTTATTTTAGCTGACAGTCATGGCCGCCATCTTTCCTCCATTTTCAGTAGGAAGTTACCCTCCAATTTCTCAGTCTCATTTTTTTTTAAACCTAACGGGAGTTTTGCAGATGTGACTGCAGAGTTGGACACCCACGCGAAAACACTGACCAATCAGGATACAGTGGTTATTATAGAAGCGCAGAATGACATTAACTTGAGCGGAAAATTTACACCTGAGCAACATGTAAACAAATTACAATGTGCCGCCCAAAATACTAACATTGTAGTCTCGACTCTGCCCTTCTGGTACAACAGACCAACACTATGCAGAGAGATTAAGCACGCAAACCAACAACTAAAACTGCAACTGAGAGAAAGAAATGTCACACTTTTTGAAATTAATTTCCTCTCAGCAAAACACTTCATCCGGCACGGTCTTCACATGAACCTTGCTGGAAAGCATGCTGTCGGTAACAAGCTTGCTGCATCATCAACTCCAGTCTTACGCAGTCTCCTGCCAAAAATGCATCCCTTTCACCTTCCTTACGTTCTCCACCCCCACCCATTTTTCGAACTCTGTTGCCTCTTCCTCTGAACCTACTCCCGTTTCTTCCATTCCCACTACCAATTCATCTGCACCCGATGCCCTATTTTCCTCACAACCTGTCACTCTCGGGACACACTACAACATTCGACCACGCACTCGAGGTTAAAATGGAGTAAATGCATAGCAACTACAGTCAGATGCAGCAGAACAACATTCGTGTAGGTACTTGCAAAAGATAAACATTCTGCACCATAATGTTCAATCCCTTTCAAATAAAACTGACTTTATCGAGGCTGCTCTACAGAGCGATTTAAATCAAATGGATGTTCTTTGCTTGACAGAACATTTGTTATCTCCTAATGAACTTAACATTTTTCAAATTCCAAACTTTTACCTCGCAGGCTATTATTGTTGAGAGAGAGAGAAAATCGCATAAAGGTTCTACATATGGGGGTTCTTGTATTTACGTTAGAAATAATATCAACTCTATCTCTTTGGCGGAATTAAATGTGTATTCCGTTGAAAATGTTTCCGAAATTTCTTTTGTACATTTTGCTTCGCTGAAAGTAATATTACTTTGCATCTTCAGACTACTAACAAAGTGAGCTGCAGATTATATTTCGTTCTTAGAAAAACTGGAAATAACACTTAACAAAGTCAGCAACCGCTCTTTTGAATCCATTGTTGTATGCGCAGATTTTAACATTGATTTTCTGGTCGAATCTTGCAAGAAAGAAAAGTTTCTCAATTAAATTAATTCCTTCAATTTAGACATTACTATTAATGTACCTACACGGATCACACAAAATTCGATGAAGGCAATTGATCAAGTTATAATTAACAAAACTACTACTCGATATGAAGTTGAAAAAAAGATGTAGGATACAGTGACCACGATGCACAAATTCTTACCGTTATAAGAAATGGGAACATTGACACAATAAATAATACACGTTTACGAAAAGAAAAAGAAAATTATTCATTGATTACTTGATGCAGGAGTCATGGGATGCGGTATATAATACTGTTGATACAAACGACAAATATAATTCCTTTTTTTCAACTCTTTCATTTCATTTTAACACATGCTTTTCTCTTCAAAAAAAGAAAATTAAATATTTCACGGAAAAGCAATTCTTGGATAACACAAGGAATTAGAACATCTTGTAAAAACAAGCGAATTCTTTCTTTCATTTCTAAACGTCATGACGTATCTCAAGATTTCCTCATCCACTGTAAAAAATACACATCATTGTTAAGAAAAATCATAAGGCAGGCTAAATATCATGAAAAACGATAAGGATATATTGAACTCCAATAACAAAACGAAAGCAATGTGGAATATAATAAAAAATACGACCAAATCAAGTAGAAACCTCGTAGAGAATGTTGTTTTAAAATATAATAACATAAATGTGAACGATCCGGCGACAGTGGTTAGTCTCTTTAACCAATACTTTTCGAGAATTGCTGCCGATCTCACTAAGGATCTTCAGCCACAAAATTCAATACTAGACAGTTCACCAAAAATATTAGACACGATGTTCGTTTCCGAAATTCTTCCTATGAAATTCTCAAAATAATCGGTAAACTAAAAAATAAATATACGTCCGGTTTAGATAAATTCACGGATTCTTTTAAGGACCGTGCGTAAGACCTGTGCGTATGCCATTATACACCCGTTAACTCACATATTTAATGCATCCTTATGCACTGGAACGTTTCCAGATATTTTCAAAACAGCTAAAATTAAGCCACTCTTAAAAAAGGCAACAAAAATGAAATTCAAAATTATCGGCCCATTTCTCTTCTATCAGTTTTTTTTTCAAAAATATTAGAGAGACTTTTTTTACGTACGAATGGGGACCTTTCTCAGTAAACACGACGCGCTTTCAGATTGCCAACACGGATTTAAAAAATCAAAATCAATGGAAACAGCTATAGTTTCTTTTCTTAAAGATGTCCCCTCATCATTGGATCAAAACGAGGCACCTTTTTGATTATTTTTAGATCTCTCAAAAGCTTTTGACCTCATTGATCATGACATTTTACTTTCAAAATTACCTTCATATGGAATCCGTGGTATTGCTCTACATTGGTTATGTTCGTATCTTAAACAACGATCTCACTGAGTGGAAATACCTTACAGGATTGATGGAACATTACGTACGTACCTTTCCTACTCTTTGCCCATTGCACGTGGAGTTCCTCAAGGATCGATTTTAGGCCCTATTCTGTTCCTACTTTACGAAAACGATATACCCTCGACGATTCGAAACGGAAGAACAGTTCTCTTTGCGGATGATACGAACATCCTTTGGAATAAAGAAACCGAAAATAGTACAATATCAGATTTTCAAATTGGTTCCGAAATAACAAATTAATAGTCAACGAAAAGGAAACGGCTTTAATGCAGTTTTCCATTTCAAATAAACAATTCTGTGCTCCAATGAAAATGAACGGTGTACTATTGACTGATGTTAAAGCAACAACATTTTTAGGTCTCTCAATTCAGTCAAACCTTAAATGGAACGTCCATTTAAATGAATTGAACACAAAATTAAGTTCATTATGCTACGCGTTCAGAAATCTTTCAAATTCAGTCAGCCTTCATACTTCTCGTTGTGTATATTTCGCGAATGTTCATTCTTGCCTGAGATATGGCATAATATTCTGGGGAAATACGTCTTATAGCTCCCAGACTTTTAGATTACAAAAACGAATTGTAAGAACAATAACCAAATCCCACCCACGTGATTCATGTAAGCCTCTCTTCGCTAATCTAGGAATTTTACCATTACCTTCTCTGTTGATTTACAAATCAGTAGTTTTTGTCAAAAAAGACTTGCTTAAGGGCGGGAATATATTTTCAGAAATTGCCGATGTCTATTAATATAATACTCGACGTAGAAATCATATTCATCATGTGACAGTATCAACAGCTCATTACAATAATTTCACATACAAGTTCATTATTATACAACAATTTGCCAGATGACATTAAACGATTGAATTCACTAGAAAAGTTTAAATCCAAAGTGAAATTGTTTCTGCGGCATAACTCTTTCTATACAATTATAGACTATACTGAGCATCACAAGAAAAGTAACATTAATTTTAACAATGATACATAATGCATTAGTTACCATTTGAACTGTATAAATGTATATAAAAAACCCCTAACAAGTATTGTACTGCAGCCTCCGGGTCAATGTCCCTCATCTCGATCAGGTTTTTCGTCCAGTTTCCCTGATCCATTGGGCAAATGCTGAGATGGCCCTTGTTTTGCTTCTGGACATAAATGTAACTTCATTATATGTTCACGTCATCTAGAATTCATTGGGAAATATAGTTATTCAAATTATCGTTTTCATGTTGTAGCGGCAGGAAGTAAAATTGCTTGACGACGGACATCATGGATAAGAACCCAAAATTTATTGCTTATTTATCCTTGAAAATAGATTTTATTACACGAGAGCTTTTTTTTAATTTTCAAAATTCATGTAGTAATGACTTTGTAGGATTCCAAAAATTTTGAAAATGTGCACAAAATTCACTTCTCCCCATAGCACGTCATACGCAGTTTCAACTGTTTTTTGACGTAAAATAAATAATTAATAAATAAATGACAATGCTTTCTACTCTTGTAAAGTAAAAAGTGGTAGGCATCTGTACCAGAAAATGATCACTACTTTTCATAATTCCCCCAGTATATTGTCTTTTTCACAGTGAATTGCTGCAGTTTCGTTCAATGATAATCCATCAAGGAAAATATACCTAAGTGTACAATTTTTTTTGCTTATTTAAAGTCGCTTTTTAACAACAAAGGTTATCAGCGACCACAATTAAAATATATTATTCCAATTCATTAAGTATACACAATTAAATATCAATCGAATTAAGTATACATCTCATTACAGATTATATTGCGTGACCATTTATAATATTATAACATTTATTTTTCCTCATAATTGCAGTACATCAAATTGCTAATCAAAATTATTGACATCAAATTTTATATTATATTTCCTTACTTAACTTCACAATTTCTAGCAACCTCAGTACTTTAGCACACCCGTCTGCAGTGCTGAACAATTTATGTAAGTTAGTTTCTAGTTTCAGTAGGTTTCTTTCCTTATCTATACCGGGGCATTCTAAGATAATGTGTTGTGTAGATATTACTGCACCACATTTAGGGCATGGATCTGTGTCGTTTTTTTTAATATATAACAATATTTCAGATTAAAATGACCAATCCGTAGTCTAGTGATAATGACTTGCTCTTTTCTTCTACAGCAGGTTTTCGGCAGGGCTGGTTCCATTAGGTACGGAGTTCCTAACCAGATGTAGTTTTGATGATTTTAACTTTCATTGAGTGTCTCAATATTTGAAGCAGGATATCTCGAATAGCTTTTTAATCATGTCTTTTGTAGTGCCAAGAATTTGAGAATCAAAACTTCGAATTGATGTTACCATTTTTGCATATTTATCAGCCTTCTCATTGCCAGAAGTTGCCCTATGAGACGGGTAAGTGTGCACTTTATATACATTATTGTGAAGCTGTTTCAGAATGCTTAAATGGACATTGCATTCTGTCTTAACAGTGTTTCATTTGCCTCTCGCACTTCGAATAGACAGAATAATTTTTATTTGATAATTACAAAACAATGGTGATTTCGAATTACGTTTCTCAGAAGTGTACAACATCGTGGAAAATACCTCCTACCTCGTTAGTCCAAAGGTAATTTTGAATCACTCTGTATAGTACGTATAAAGATATCCCGACCGTGCGATGCTGAAGCACCCTAGGTACGCGGAACCTACTCGCACCGACACACGCGAGGAACAGAAGGCTCCAAAGAGTGTATGATCAATTACCCTTTTCAAATTGCTTTGATATTCTCGTGTAATATTCAATGAAATTTACTGATCAAAGCGGTTAGTACCCATTCGACCTTCACGTGATTCCTGCAATTGGCCGGGGATAAAAGATTTAAAGAAATCAGTCTAGCAGTGAACTCTTTGCACAGCTGATCCGGCGGTAGGAGAACGCTTGGCAAATTTTCCCCAAAGCTCCCACGAGGAAATTAGGATTTTACAATTTAAACAGGAATACAAGAGGTTAGTGAGAATAACGCCGGTGGTAAATGGAATATACGATGAGGATAAGAACTGATTGCGTATACCTACATTTATTATTAACGAACTACATTGTTTTTCTCGGTAGATCATTTCTGAAGATGATTTATCAATCATGACATCATATATTTTTGCAAATTTTGTCATCACACCACCCACCAAACGCGTCACATACATAAATGTAAAACATAGGATGCAAATGAATACATCAATTTCTAAACGTCAAATCTATTTCAAATGCTGATATTATCGAATAGGGGAGATGGAAATGGAAATTTAGAGAAAAGTAGGCACAGTTCGGCGATGAATTTTTTCCGGTTACTTTATAGTTATAATATCTTATCTTCCGTCCTTTGTAAGGGAATCGACATCAGATCACTGAATACAACGGAATGGCGCGGAACGGAAATGGGTTGAAACGCGACCAGCGGGAACTAAACGTGACGAGAGACGAAACGAAACGTGACGAAATACAACAGGATTAAACGAAACGAAATGAAAGGAAACGGGTCTAAACGAAACGAGACAAAACGAAATGCAACGAAACAGGGCTAAATAAAACGAGACGGGAAGGAACGAGGCAAGACGTTTAGAAGCAATAAATTGGTTTGGTTTGTTTTTTCGCGTTTCCGGGCGCGTCAACTGCTTTGGTCATTAGTTGCGTTAGTGTAGTGCATGTTTCTTTCTCGTGAGATGGCGGTGGTCTTCCCCAGATGGATGGCGAGATCTGCCGCCGACCTACCGTCGGCTAGTGGGGTTTCCCCCTAACCAGGACTCTCCCACCAGCGGGGCACGGCCCCAGCCCGGGCAAGCTCTAAGCTCCCGACCGGTCTTCCGGAATATGTGGTAGTGTAGTGCATGTTAGTGTAAGTGTGAGTGTAAGGGGAGATGATAGGACAGGGAAGAGGAAGGACAGATCGCGCGCGGTCCGTGGCCCGTTTCGTACGGTACTGCTCCGGCATTCGCCTGGTGTTGATCGGAGAAACCACGGAAAACTACCGATTAGAGCAGCCGGCCGCTAGAATTCTCCTCCAGGCAGTGACTAGAAGCAACAGAAAACGGGTAGGGACTGATCGGAACGAAACGACAAAAACCGGACGGGGGGGGGGGCACGGGATGAAACCGGACGGCACGCAACGAGAAGGAAACAAGACGGAATTGATAAAGTGAAACGGAAAAGGAGAGAAACGTGGCGCCAGGAAGGCCAGGGCCCGCCGCCGTCTGGGCCGCCACGGTCATTAGCAACGGCGAGGCGCCTACGGAGCGCCGGGGCCGGGTTCGGGGCCGGGCTGCGCCTGCGCTTGACCTCAGGCGCCGCCGCCGCCGCCGTTCTAAATCCCAAGGCCGAACATTTCGTAGGCTGGCCTAAGAAGGCGGGAGGTGTTTGGAAATACCCCGGCGTGTTCACGTTTTCAATTGACTGCAGATAGGCAATTTGTTTCTTTTACGATTACCCTTGTAGTTGAGGAATCAGTGATGGAGGCGACAGGGTAATGAAGAAAAAGTTATCGCGTATTCAAAATGGAGCAGAAAAATGACGAACAAATGCTTAAACATGTTTCCTTCTTGACAGAAATATAACTGATTGAAACAGTTGAAATGTCCTTTAAATTTCTTCAAAAATCACCCGAGAGTTGTCGAAATAGTATTATTATTAATTGTTTCTTAGTTTTTAATATTATTATTAATGTTATTATTGTTATTATTAGTAATTAAAATTATTCAAAGAATTGTCAACTTGTTGATTCAAAGAATTGTGATAAAAATTGTTATTATTTTTATTATTATTTTTGTTATTATTATTATTGATATTATTGTTATGCACTACTACTAGAATATATTACTAAAATGTATACTGTGTATAATTTGGAGGCAAGTACTTGTATCATTTTCGTTTTTGTACTATATTTGTTCACGTAGGTCAATATTATTTTTGGTATCACTATTATTAGATCTTAATTTTTGTAATTTTACTGTATAGTTGAAAATAATTTTTCAGTTGATGCAATTGAAATATATTGCTATACTGAATGAATTTGATATACTGAAGGAATTCGATATATTGATATAGCGAACAAATTAAAAGAAAGTAAGTCAAAACATCACTATTGAATAATAATTATGTGTTTTAATGCACAATATGTAATAATAGTGTTTTATAACATAATTTAGGCCTATATTGTTCTTGTAAATGTGTGTAGCCATCGAACAAGAACTCTTACAACCCTTACAACATTCGACTTCTAACTCAAACTTCCCTTACAAGAACTAACGACCAACGCTAATCTCAAATATGTTTGCCTGATTTTAATGACACCTTTTCATGGAAAAGTAGAAAGTTAAAATTTTTGAATACTGTTCAGTAGTTTATATTAAGTTTAAAACTCTGACAATGCCTAGATGTTGGAATAATTTGGCATCTTTCTGACACCCAGATTAAAGCCATGATGGAAAAACGATCATTAACTAAAACGATCTAAAAGCAAATGAACAACGGAAATTATATTAAGTAATGATTGTACTGTTGTGTCGTCCAAAGCTTGTCTTCTACTTCATTACAATGGACACAACAAACGAGAAGAGTGTGCAGTACATATCAATTTCCTAAGGGAAAACCCTTTTTCTTATATGTGAGTATGAAAATATTAGTACATTCGTTAGAAAGAACTATTCACGTGTAATTCAAAAACGTTTCTCTGTGGCTGAATTTATTAATCTGATATTTTTGAAATCATTTCATTTTAATTACTGTAGCACACATTTTTGTGATATTATTTAATGTTTTTATTCACAAACAACTTTCCAAGAAAGTTTCGTTTTGTAGAAAACAAAATTCCAGGGATTTTCAAGCAAGTCTGCAAAATAATCTCAATAAAGTTATGGTAATAATAAAAATAGTTCATGGAAATGATTTTTTGACATTTAATCCATAAATATCGTATCAATCGAACTAATTATACAGAGACTGAACTAATATGCTGAGGAAGAAAGTTAAGAATAATGATAAAATGAAATAAAGCCAGACGAGAAAAAGAAAAAAGACGAAGACGGGGGAGGAGGAAAAAACGAAAGAAGGGAGGGAAAAAACGAAAGAAAAAAACGTTTTACATATATTCTCTCGTGAAAATAAAGAATAAGAACGAATAGTAGACTGCAAAGAAGGTGAAGTGGAATAGAAAGATGGATGAAACGAAGGATAGAGAAGAAAATAATAATGCCGAACTACATAAGGCCATTGCCAGATAATATCACCGGCGCTAACACGGCGTTTCAAGCGGGGAAACAGATACAATCGCGAGTTCGTCCGCCGTCAGGTTCAAACCCGAAACCTCTTTACCGCGTGTTCCCTGCTCACCCACAGCGACTGGTGTTGTTACTTTCCATCATTATCAACCTGTCCGCACATTTAGTGCCCTAGCCAGACAGCGTACGTCTACAAGGCGAGCAGCAAGGCAGGGGAAGGGGGCGAGACGGGGTGGAGTGGGAAGGGGAGGGGAGGGGAGGGGAGGAGTGGAGAGCGGGTGGAAAGAGGGTGGGAGAAGGTCAAGCAGGCGGGCGAGTTCCCACGTTGCAGCCTCTATTCGCGCGTTATCTCGACCCATAATCGCAAATCTTATCGACGTATCGACAACGAGGCTTTGGAACGACCTTCAAGGCCAATTGACTCTCTCCGAACGTGATTCGAGGAATAATGTTTGTGCCACTTGAGTAAATGTAAGACTGATGTGTGTACACTAAATACACACTACGTTTTGAGTAATGCATTTCAAGCTTGACCAGTTGGCGCCGACTGCTGCAGTGGCAACCGCACTGTGCGAAACGAAAAAAAGGCGGGCTGTAGTTTCGAATTCCGCGATAGCAATTGCATTTGCGTTCATCTTGTTCAAGGTTTAGTTGGCAAATACGAACAAACACGTATTCCATCCATTGTAATTCTCTAATTCTTAACAGCATTAGAAAGCCAATAACCATTTTCTGATAGTCGGTAATTCATGTCCCGATAGAGACATAGCATAAAAAAATGATTTCAATCATTGGCGTCTCCTAACTCTTGACCTAGGGCGTTGGCAGTGAAGGAAACTGTTTATCTTCACACTACTCTTTTCGCTTACATACTTGGCATAAAATATAATTATGTAAATAAAGTATTTATTTATTTTAAATTATAATTTTGGAGGTGTGAGGGAAAGATAGTCACAGAATAACAACAATGAAGATGTATTTTCGATTGGAGAGATTGGTATAAGATATTTTATTGTATTTAAAAAGACATGCTTGACGCTCTTCCCATTCTGCAGTTGTCGTTTTAAAATTAAAATCTGAAACATTTTCAGGTTAGGACACGATCGCCCATTACTCAATTACTTGTTTCTTTTCTTCATACTGAAGGGAAGGAAAGCAAATATTTAAAACTAGTGTTCCATTTTTCACTATTCTTATCACAAAATAACACATTTCATGAGCATTGCTAAAGGTTTCAACGCGCATGGGGGAATATCACAATCACAGACACTCGCTCTCCGACAGGACGTCAAAAACAGATCCAACGCCTTGGCACGCTTTATCCTTGAGTATGGGGAACGTCTCGCACATACACTGCCGCATCCCGATCCGACCAGAAGGCGTTGGAGGCAATCGCCAACGGCCTGCTCACGCACTGCCTGCGATACATGGACGCGCTGGTGCCGATCTATGACGTCGATTGCACGGAAGACGGAATAAATTAATTAAATATAAATAAATTCAAGAAATAATTTTTTTGTTTCCTTGGACGTTGACACACGACTTTCGCTCGAAAAGAAAACGCCACTGATGTCAATGATAGGTGAAACCTCGGATGACTGACGTTCTATGCACAAATTCAGATAGATATTTTTACTTTCTCGTATACGTCTTTTACACTGGATATGGAAGTAATAGAGAGGCGGTTTTAAAAATGCAAAATAAAAATGTCGAGATTTTGACTGAAGTACATATTCTGGGTCCGGGCAACGTCGCTCAAAGAATCAATTGATGTAATCGCAGGGACTCTGACTGCGCGCACGACGGTGTCAGAAGTTTTGACACAAGCTTCATAGCTAGGTCGCGTTCAGCTGCTGAATGGAGGAGAATTCCAGCGTCGGGCTACTCTGATCGCAATTTTTGCGGGGTTTCTCCGAATAACACTGGACAAATGCCGACGCAGTACACTAAAATACGGTCCATGGAACTTGCGACATTTTCCTCCCTCTTTCTTGCCCTATTCTCCTTACTTCCATGCTCTACACTATCACACATGTCGTTCAGAGCTGGCCCTAGTTGGGGCCATGGCCAGCTGATGGAAGATACCTGGTTGGAGATAAGCCCGCTAGCCGACGTGTAGGCTGGCGCCAGATCTCGGCAACCAGTGGATGAAGTTCACTGCCATCTCCCGCGATAAATGCACGCACTACAGTTAGTGAACTAATGACCTTAACGATGACGCGCACAGAATCGTCAATCAATTACTCTTGTGGGGTATCTGATATGGATTTTTTGCTTTCTCTCTCTCTCTCTCTCTCTCTCTCTCTCTCTCTCTCTCTATCTATCTATCTATCTATCTATCTATCTATCTATCTATCTATCTATCTATCTACGAACAACACTACCGCCTTAACAGAGCACAGGATTTTCTCTCAAAATGGATATTCTCTGATTGAACTGATGGAACTCAATGGCCGAGGAATTTTAATGGGATCTTTATTGACCTTATGAACTGTCCACGACGCAGCAAACCTCAGAAACAGCATTTTCAGGTAATACATTTTAAAGCAATATATTCATTCTAAGATTTTTGAGTTAGCAATTGTATTGCGAGTGTTGATTTTGCAAAATAGCCTAAGAATTTTTGGGAGAACATCAGACGATCATTCGGGTTGACAACTAGACTTCTTCCGCTTCTTTTTAACCTCTACACCAGGGAAAATACTGAACGCCAATTAAGAAGTCAGTATTACCTTGTCTGGACGAAAAGAAATCGTTTTCTCTCATAATGCGGGCGTGATAGTGTTATTACACGGAGATTGCACGCCAAAGCGCTGTGGTAGGTACGCTACCAAACGTAAACTCGAATTTCAATGCAGCCAAGATGTGAATTAATTAATTTTTTTACTGACGAGATGATCCTTTATGAAACCGCTCGGCTGAAGATTTTCAAATAATTGACGTCCGTGGCGTCTTATTTGGAAAGGCAACTGATTCTCAGAATTTGTCGACAATACGAATTGCTATCTCTGGTCGCTTCCCAGTAGCCAGCGAGATCTCCCGAGCGTTTTTGAAAGCAGTTCAATTTTTTCAAAGCAGTTCAGTCCTTGCAAAGATTTTCTTACGAAAAATATGTTGCCTTTCTCTGTGGAAGCCAGCCCCCGGTTTTTACAGAAAAACATTTTATAAGTCCAACGTGGGACGTTTAAAATGTACACCATTTGCTGTTAATTAGCGTTAATGAAATTATAAATGATTGAATTCCAAGTACGGCCCAAAATTTTAATTAATTTTCCAATGTGCCAACAGCCGCAAATGGAGAACACGGACACGTTAGTAAACAGTTAAGAAAATAAGTCATAAGTCATAGTTAACTGTTAAGTAATTAGTACATAAATAAGTCAAGGAAATAAAATAAAACTGTCAAAGTAATAAGCACATTAGGGGGCAAGGAAAGTGGGTATCTGAAATGTAAGGGCAGAGGCGTTATTGCGGACGACCTTCTGTGGCGCTGTTTGATTTCAGGTGCTGAGTAGTCCTAACACTGGAAGGAGAATGCGTGACGCCCGCACCAGAAATAAATAAATAATTTTAAAAAGTCGAATGTATTAGCATGTACTAGGCTTCTGACGGCAGGTTTTTCCCCCTTCAGGTGTTTTTTCTTCAGCCGTACCTTATGGTCTCTTTTACGCGGCTGTGATGCAATGGAGAGACCATTTGCGGTGAATACCAAAATTCGAACGGTTAGAAAGCAGTTGGATGTATGTATTGTAATAGCATCAAGTTATCAACATTGTTTGTAATAATTACCTATTAAATAAAAAAATTAAAAAATTAAAAAAGGATGCAGCAAGGAAGAATCTAAAAATCGATTTCTGACCGATTTTTAATAAATTTCATTGAACACTTTTACGAGAGTAAGTGCTCTCAAACATTGAAGTTATTTTTAGCCCAAATGGTTCGCTCTGTAGATGGATTCGGCATTATTGGTGGCAATAGTATATTTAAAAATAAAAATATAATTATTCACTATGTATGACTGCAATACGTAGATCGTTATTTTAGTCACACATAGAGTGGGTCCATTTTACGCGCATATTAGGAGAAATGCAAAGATCGGACGTCCGAGAAAACCTGAAAAGCAATATTACGCATCGCAACATTCGCAAAAACATAAAAGCAGCATTTGTAAGCCTGCGGAATGCCGCGCGAACTTTTATACGGACAGTTCGTAAAAAGACTAAAATACGCCGATTGCAGTTTGACAAAAAACAACTAGTGATCAAAGTGTGGTGATCAATAATGGAAATGATTGGTTTCGCGGCAAGCGCTAGGCAACCAACTTATGAAAGAAGTATCTACGTTCCGGGTAATGAACGGATGAAGAGCCCCAAAACTGCGGCGGAGCTGTGGACAGGCAGGTTACAAGACGAACGTCCAAAGGCCGCGAGAAGGCGCAGGACGCTCGAACAAATGGAACGCTTTAGCGCTCCAGACTCAGCAGCTCCCCTCTAGAGCCGCCTCGCTTACACTAATAGTTAGTGAAGACCAATTTCCTGTAGCAGCGTGCTCTCATGAGGCCTCCACTTCTGCACACTGTAACAAATTCCATGCCACATTTTCCTTCTTCAAGAGGCGAAGCGAAACCGTCAGGGCCATTGCTCTGATCAGTGAAACGCGCGAGCGCAGGACGTTCGAACTTACGTCGCTCGAGAAAGAAAAAATCGAGCAACTACGCGTGAGTAAATGGAACGCCTTCCAGCCATCCAGACTCCATGGTTCCCCTATAGAAACCGCCTCTGATTGATTGATTGATGGATTTTTTCGTGTTTCCGGGCGCGTCAACTGCTTCATTAGTCCCGTTAGTGTAGGGCATGTTTTTTCTCGGGAGATGGCGGTGATTTTCCCTCGCTGGATGGCGAGATCCGGCGCCGACCTACCGTCGGCTAGTGGGGTTTCCCCCTAACCAGGACTCTCCCACGGGCACCGCCCCAGCCGGGACAAGCTCTAAACTCCCGACCGGTCTTCCGGAATATGTGGTAGTGTAGTGCATGTTAGTGTAAGTGAGTGTGTAAGAGGAGAGGGCAGGACAAGGAAGGGGAAGGACAGATCGCGTGCGGTCCGTGGCACGTTTGGTAGGGTACTGCTCCGGCATTCGCCTGGTGTTGATCAGAGATACCACGGAAAACTACCGATCAGAGCAGCCGACCGGTAGAATTATCCTCCAGACAGCGACTGTATTCGCCCTAGCTGAAAAGCTAGTGTCGAAAATCCTGCCACCGTCAGGACTCGGACCTAGGACCCTAGGTCAGAGGCGCTGCAGTGGCATCAGTTGATGCACTGAGCTACCGCTCCCGGTGCCGCCTTTGTTTGCAATGGCAGTTGCACTAAGTAGAATGGTGAAGACCAGTTGCTACAGCAGGATACCTCAGGTCTCCTACACTCCTAGTCCTCAAATCAGGTTCCCAACCGTCAACGCAACCCGGGCTCTCGCCGCTTCCCAAAACCTTCACCCCGCGGGACGTGGGACGTGGGACATGAGACGTGGCCAGCTCCCGGTGGTGCCGCTCCCGGCCCAGGTGGCGCGTCGGATTTGTTGAAAGGAATTGCGCTCGTGAAATAACTAATTAACCGCGCTGCGCAGAGGCCCCCAAGGGAACCGACGTCCTCATAATACAGTTATTTAGCTCCCGACCGGAATGAGTAAAGGGCCTCGGATTGCGCGTCGATTAATCTCCAACGGCCGTGTCCGCAGGGTGGCGGCGGCGGCGGCGGCGGCAATGCAGGAGGCGGGGCTTCCTTACGTAACAGACGCCATCGGCGAAAGTAGGCGTATAAGCTTTAGAGTGCCCAGTGCCTGGGGGAACCAGCCTGAGGATAAAATGAGCTCCATCAAACAGAACAGTATTTTAGGTTTTTCTCATTAATTGCCAGCTATTTTATAATAGTGGAATAACATCAAACCGTCTGTCTCCAAAATCCATTTAAATTTACTTTGAAGCGAATTTTTGAAATAGTTTCAACTTTCGTGATGTATACTAAAGATATGCCAAAACAAAGAATATTCTGTTTATTTAAATAATGGATAATATATAATTATCACATTAGAAAATAGTAAATTGCGTGGCAACAACTTCGAAATGCATTTTATTTAGTGTTATGTTACCTTCTGGTCTGTTGATTCTCATAGTTATGATTAGCGTAATTATTCTGTTTTTGGTTTGTCAGAGAAAAGATGATTTGCTGAATATATTCCCAAAAAAGTAAGAAACGTGATCAAATTTATTTGTTTGGGATGAATTTTAAATTTTACTCATTTTTAAGAATGTTTGAGTGTTATTTACATTACGTACAGTTATTACTAAACTGTAGCTTTCCAATTAAACATTATTTACACCTAATTGGTGTTTACACGTGAAATTCAATTTGCATATTAGGAGAATATTTTAAGATTTCAAATATTTCCGTTACTACGCCCTTAATTTTTAAATATTTTTAACATACACTAAAATTTGGCATTTTGAAGAAATTTCCAAGATGGATGCGGTGCGAGCTGGAGGGAGGCTTTTCCTCAGCACTTTTGACCGAAAAAAGTTTCTAAGAGAGCATAATCCCCAAATGTCTTTGGTATATTATCCAGATTCCGTTAAATGACAATAATATAATAATGGCCATGTAATACAATAAATTACAATAATATTGGAATAGACATAAATGAGGCCATACATTAATAGAATGTTTAATATCCAGTACCACTATCCTCAGTTCTGTAGTTTTGTGACTCTACCAGAATATTTTGTAAACAAACTATCTAGTCCCATACCAATCGTGACTATTATCAGTTCAAAAATCGTTAAGCGTTTTAAAATTAAAAGAAAATTACACCCAGAATGCATTGTAACTAACACATCATTTTCCCTAATACTCCATCCACTGAGTCAAGGAAACTTTTTAATTTACGAATCATTCATTAGTTTTCACTTAGTATGATATTATGCTCGTAAGTAAATATGTACTTTAGGTTCACTACGTGGAAACATCAATATCCAAATTTTCGAAACCTCGTCGAAAGCTAAATAAAATATTTTCATATTTTCAAGATATAGCAAATCGGGAAAATATGCCTCTGACTCGCGTATGCGGCTTAACGTCATATTCATCACACCGCTTTTAAGTTTCAAGTATTACCCTGGATCTAAGTGTAAACAAGTTAGATTTGCATTTTGACATAAAGCTTATAAAACCAAAAAATACGCACCGTGACATTAGCAGATTACAGTCATAAAAACACGTGGTTTTATGAACACCTTTGTAAATGTTCAAAGAAATCGCAAATTCTTATTTAGCACCACGACGAACACATATCAGTGCTAACGCATTCCAACGAAAGCTGGAACATGTTTTGACAGACTTCAAATGCAAAACTCACTGTACTAATTCACGATTCTTAATAATAATAAAAAACATTTCGTTCGCCTGAACTGCATTCTCGTTGAACTGCATAAAAATAACTCTGGAAAATTTAGAGCAAGGTCTGCTACGAATACAAAACTTGTTTCTTGCTTGCCGGATCTGCCATAACATGCTGAAGGCCAGGAAACTCTCATTGCCGTAAATACTTCATGCGACCGCAACAAGGTATACAAAACCAACTCCAAACAGCACGCTTTTTGACCAGCTCGCGGAAGAAACTAAATATCCTCCAAAGAAAGCAAAAGAAGTGCCGGGGACGCATGCCCGAAAGGTCTGTGTACTTTCGCATTACTACTCTACAAGCTTCTAGTCCGCGATAAAAAAGAGTAATAGAGGCTTTGGCGTATTAAATGCGTTTGGAGAAAAGAAAGCTCCCAGGTTACGCTCGGGGCATTGTTCGGAAGGCGAGGGGTGGGGCGGAAGGCTCTCCCTTTGCCTCTCCATCCCCCAAACTCCACCCTCAGAGCCACACCCCACCTTTTCGAAATCCTCTTCCCAGTACACTTGCCTGGTGCGAAGATGGTGGGAAGGAAACTCAGAGAAGGAGCTGCTACTAGTTCAGATCTTCACTCGTTTCAGAAAGGTTCGTAACATAGCACCAACACCGAGCAAGTGGAATACTGAAGAGTACTGGAGTACTGTAGAATATTGGGAAGATGGAATTTTTGAGCGAAGAAACATGTGAAAACAAAAGGGATCCAGAGTGACAGAGCACACCTACCACCCATTTATGCGGTTAATGGGGAAAGT
Source organism: Teleogryllus oceanicus (assembly GCA_964035755.1). Classification (NCBI taxonomy): domain Eukaryota; kingdom Metazoa; phylum Arthropoda; class Insecta; order Orthoptera; family Gryllidae; genus Teleogryllus; species Teleogryllus oceanicus. The sequence goes on along the minus strand of CAXIVR010000001.1, from coordinate 308,243,862 downwards.
GGAACATGAAGGAGACTACTAGGTACGTAACAAATGGCTTACAATGTCTGCAAAGTACTCAGTAACGAAAACATTAAGAATAGTGGATCATATCTGGAACAGAAGGTGATTATCGTTTCATACTGGCCTCGACTAGAAAATCGAACGTGGAAAGGGCCAGAAATGCAAGAAAGTCTCCACCCCATTTTCTCTACCCGCAGTTAACATTTGGAAGAAGCAGGAGGGGGCAGCAAGAAACGATTAAGATGTGACCTCTTAACCGCTACTTGAATGCGGGGAAGACGAAGAAATGCGGGACGTAATAGGTTTCCCCTAACCATTTCCTCCACCCACAACTTGTAGGCAACATGGGTGGAGCAAAGTGAGTGGGATGTATGCCCAGGAGGGGGGGACGACTGCAAAATGTATTCTCAACAGCACTTGGGGAGCTCCTCGCGATTCCCATCTCCTCCAACCATCTCCTCCCCCCTGCTCCAGCCACGACCTTCCTCCCTCCCTCCCCCTCTCTTCCCAATTCAAGGAAACCTCGAGGCCCGAGCGCGCTCTTAACAAAACTGGACTTAAATTACTTACCATTCCCCTATTGTTATCTCTCCGCTATTACGGGAGCACAAACGTGCGCTTTCTCGCTTGTTCTAACTTTTGAATCTCCCCCGCCCGCCCGGCCTCGCGTCCTCTCGCCCTCTCACCCCCTCCCGCCCTCCCCCGCCATCTCGTCGTCCCGGCCTGCCGCCCTCGCGCTAACTTTCCTCTGAGCAACTTCACTAGCGGCTCGAACCGCGAGCCGCGTTCGTACATAATAAAGGAGACCATCCTTTGCGGGAACTTGCAGTAGCAGCGGCGGCGGCGGCGGAGGCGGCAATGAAGGTTGTGGTGGCGGCGTGGGTGCCGGAGATGATGTAGGGAGGGTCGAGGGAGCTGGGGATGAAGTGCATGCCGGAGATGGTGATAGTGGTGGTGGTGGTGGTGGTGGTAGTGGTGGTAATGTTCGTAATGGTGGTGGCGTTGGTGGTGGTAGTAATGGTAATAGGGGTGATGGTGATGGTAATGGTAGTGGTGGTAGTCGTATTGGTTGTGATTGTGTTCGCGGTGGTGGTGGTGGTGGTGGTGTGGTGGTTGTGGTGGTTGGGGGTGTGGTGGTCCAGATGCCGTTAATACGTCCATGTTGTGGAGGTTGTGGTTCAGGCGGCGTGGTACGGATATATCCCTTGAGGCATCTGCTGTCTTGGTAGTGATGTTGGTAAACGAGAGTCATTCCATGTCAAATCAGACAGGCGTAAAACGCATTTACTGTAATCGTTTTATTGCAAACTTCACTAAAAGCATATACGAGTAATTGCACATTGATATGGTTTCCTAGACATAATGTTGTTAAATCAACAATATCATCGTTGTATCATCATATAATAAAACTGTCTGCCGTAAAAATGAAATCAAAATTAACCTACTAGATGTACTCGAAAATAGTTTCCCTTGCCCCTCCGCCAGCAACGTCAACAAATTTTGGAAATTAAAATAAATTGAGTTTTGCGGAAACGTACAGCAAACGTAAGCATTTGTTTACCACTTTTTAAAAATTACAAAAAAATTTATAACTAATTCAAAACCTATATTGATAGATGCTCTTATTTTCCATTAACTGGTGAAATCTGCGAGACACATTTAGCCATCTAAAAGACTTTTGACGTATTAGCATCCTCTAGGAAAGGTTTAAAGATGATTATAGACCTCTTTGGGTTTTCCAACACCGTTACAACAGATTTCTAAGTTCTTTTTTAAATAGATGTCCCACCTCATGTTAAAAATATATTAGAGTCTCGATTGTCAAGAGGAACAAGAATATTATTCCAAGCAATACGTACAATAAATCAGTAATTTTTAAAAATTACGAATGTCAGATGATATAAATATAAAACGCCATTTCAGAAAGTTTTATTTTATTATTAGTGTAAAAATATCAATTTTAGAATTATTGATGATTGATTTGAAATTTGTCTGATAACAATCAACTCCGCATACTAAATTATTTAATCTCGGGTCTGACGAACCCCATTACAGCACAAGCTCTAGAATACATACGCACATGCGCTAGCACAGTTAAAGATCATGTGTGTATAGAATAAATTTCAAATTCAAAATGAACATTCCAATTTCCTCAGCATATATCAATCGTGATCGAGCATTGATTCCGAACTTCATAAGTCATTATTCCTGTCAGTGTAGTGCATTTTATGCCACAGGACGACCTATATATCGGCTTTCCGGATTTTGCCATCTAAGTATCTCTCTGCGGGATATGACCCAGCAGGGACAAGCTCTTAATATCCGACTGGTCTCTCAACACAGATGACAGTTTAGTGAATTTAAGTGCACGTGTGTGTGTGAAATCGTGTGCATATAAGAAGAGAGAGAGAAGGCAAGAATGAAGAAGGAATGATCGCGCGCCTCCGCCCTCGCCCCCGCCCCCGCCTCCCGCCCCCGCCTCCGCCCCCGCCTCCACCCTCGCCTCCGCCCTCGCCTCCGCCCTCGCCCCCCTCCCTCCCCTCCCTCCGCCCCCCTCCGCCCGCCTCCGCCTCCTCCCCTCGCCTCCCCTCGCTCCCCCCCCTACCATCACCGTCGCCACCGGCCCGCCCCCAACCCGCCCCCGCCCCTCGCCCTCGCCCCTGCGCCCTCGTCCCCGCCGCCTCCACCGCCCCGCCCCACCCACGCCTTCACCTCCGCTTCACCGGCCGCGCGATTTTCCCCCATACCACCTGTTGGACGCGATTGGACGCGGCGCGGGCGCAGCCGCCCGAGCGGAGCGGAGCAGAGCGCAACAGAGGCTTCAAAAAGAGCGCGTCTCCGCGAGGGCGTCTCCGCGTGGGCGTGGTGCGCGCACCAGCCTTTGCCGGCGCCTCCTTCAAACGGCGCCGCACCACGCGAAGGCGCCAGGCCCAACAGCAAGGCAGATGCAGCAGGGCGCGCGCCCCGGCGCCTGCCAACGGCCCTCGCACGTGCACTTGGCTGCGCACGCGCCAATTCGCCCGCGAGATGAGGACGCCCGCCGCTGGGGCATTCGGGGACAGAAAGAGAGAAAGAGAGGAACAGAGGACAGGGAAAAGCGCCGGCCTCCACGTCTTCAAAGAAAACTGTCTGATCACGCGAAGCCTTTTTTTACAAAGGGATCGCACTTACAATAGGGATTTTTAACACGTGCGGTAAAAGCACGTACGTCTTATAAATAAAAAGGTAATTGTAGAATAATAATAATAATAATAATAACAATAATCAAAATAATAATAATCTAATCAGATTCGGGAGTGGACTAGATGTACATGAAAAACAATCGTGCGCAGCAGTAGATAAAAGAACTTGCTCGTGCAGACGGATAAAACACCTGGAAACGAACAAAGAACACGGCACGGCTGAGCGATCTATTCGTGGCTCATGGACTGTGAACGGATCGCGCGGGTTCACCTCGGTGCGCACGTGCGAAATTCAGATGGGAGAAAAAGGCTCCGATTCAGGATTTGAGAGTTAGTCCTGAAGGGAAGGAAATAAAATTCATCCCAACACTTTTTTTTAAACATAGTGATTTTCGGGATTATTTTCACACCTCAGATCCTTTTTACATATGACTATTTCTACACGTACCATCTAAACAAAGAAAACTTGTAGTAAATGCCGTTAACTATGGAGTTTAAAATGTAGGTTGCCTTTTGTTATATATTTTTAAATATTCAGTTCTCTCTTAGAGAGAGTGGACTAGCCGCTTTTACAAAGGGAAATCATGTCATGCGGGACTGGGGCAAAGAAACCTTTCAAAAATCTTATTTTTATATTACAGTTATAGTGTAACTATTCATATGTATTTGGTTAGGGGAACTTTTTACCATGTCATGCGGAAGTCAAAGGCAAAATCTCGCCTTTGGACGTGAATTTCCAGCTAATTTAAGCACGAAAACGAAATATAATGACATTCACTTTTAATAATGTCAGCAAATACTCCAGTTTCATTTTTTAACATTTCTTATAAAATAGGACACGTTGGATTGTGCTTTGAAAATGAAATATATTTCTTGAATTTTACTTAATACTCAACCAGTATCCCACCCAACCCTCCCACCCGTTTGTCTACGTGTGGAGTTGCCGCACAATCTCCTCACAGACCCTAAGCAATGTGAAGATGCTATCTGACAACTTGGAAAATTAAACAATGCTGATATGTATTCATTGAAAGTAAATATTAACAATGTAAACGTAAATTTTCATTCGAAACACTTGCACCCTGAAATAATTTTCATTAATTTCATATGTTTGAAAAATACTGCACATCAACATTTTGTGTAATAGCGTTAAATTGTGGTTTTCGTGAAGCCATTTTATCTACTAATATAACCCTAGCAAGTCGTATTTTGTTAGCAATTAAACTGAATTACTCGGACAAGGAATACGAACAATTTCACCAAGCCATTTGAAAAAGGAAAAAGGGTGTTTACACATATGATCCCGATTGATTTCACTCCAGCAGTTTATTAATGCCGTAAGCTCCACGGTACAACGCGGGATAAGAATGCTGCTGAAAATGGTCTTGCAGCTAACAGCAAATTAGAGATATCAATTATATTACAGAGACGATCGTTTTTCCAAATTAACTGAAGTCTTCAAACCAACAATCACGTTGACCCGCTATATTTCTGTATTCCGTACTCCAACGCTACAGCTGTGGCAGTTCACCTGCAATTTAATTAACCATCAGAAATCCGAATTATTAGCATGTATTACTTACACATTCAAAAAAATTAAACTGTTTTAAATAACACGTACATTCCGTTCAGAATGTCTCCAGCATTTTGTCTCACACAAAACTGCTTCATGTAGCCCTTTCCTTCCCAAACGAGATTAAGATCCTCTGACATAAAGGAAACTGTTTTACATCATTAATAAATCTCATTACGAAAAAAACGCAGAGAGGAAAACGCAGAACGAGGTCTCTAACAGCCCCGGGATTCAGCAAACTGGAATCTCCCGCATCTGCGAAAAGACGATATTATTTATAATGAATCTCTACCTCTACCCTTTTTTGGTCATACCTGGGATCTGTTTGGTCGCATGGGTAATGATGTAGATTTGATATGAATTAATTTAGTTTCTTTAATTCCTTTTATTTTAATTTAACTTAATTTGTCAAAATGCAAACACTAAAGGTGACGTATGAGAAAATAATAATCTCTGCTCACGTGTTCTTGAGCTCTATAACCCCTATCACTTTTACTAATATTATGTGTGTACACACACATAATGAAACAATGGTAAAATGTCAAACAGAGAACAAAAGAACCTCGCGAAAATTTCTGGGAAGCTAATTTTTCACAAATTCCAAATAGATAGACCGAGATCACGGTATCCATAGGTAAAATGGGAGTAGTTTGCCCACTTCACTATGAAAGCACCTCAGTCATTTTGGATAATGTTTATCGCGAACCTCATGATGTAGCATTTTTCAGACGTAGCAACGATGGATGCAATCGACAGATGGTGTATGAGACTGATCAGTTCTGAAGAACTCCGGTTCCATCACAAAATGGAATGAGAGACAGAAAAAACAATAACAGGCGTACCACGAGATTAATTTATTGACATAGTGATTCCAGGGGCGAAAACCCTTAGCAGCCTAAGCGAAACGGGAAATAGGTCGTTAGTCCCGTGTGTTATCGAGGTTTTCACAACCAGGTACATCCCAGCCGGGATAAGCTCTACGCTTCCGACCGACGTCCTGGCATGTGTGGTAGTGTCATGTAAGTGTGTAAGTAAAGGGAGTGAGGTTAGGACAACGAAGAGGAGGGAAAGGTCGCGCACGGTCCTTGGTCCGTTTGTTAGGGTACTCCTTCGGCATTCGCCTGGTGTTGATCGGAGAAACCACGCAAAACTACCGGTCAGAGCAGCCTGCCGCTAGAATTCTCCTCCAGTTACCAACTGAATTTCACCTAGCTGACAAGTCAGGATAGAAACTCCTGTCACCGTCGGAACTCGAACCTAGGACCTCCCTGTCAGAGACGGAGCAGTGACATCAGTTGCTGCCCTGAGCCAATTCTCCCGGTGCAAACCGCGAGAAAACCTGCCGCGAACTCGCTATGTCCACCACAAATTTTACTTGGATCTCCTGGGATTTGAAGCGCTGGACCTGAGGTGGAAGGTCCCTCCGCTCCAGCACGGGTCGGTCGGCCGCGGCTAGGCGAGCCTCGTGTCCATTTGCGGGCAGCCTCGTCCGTTCCACTAACACATCGGGCGCTCCGAGTCAATGGGTTACACGGTGCCTGGGCGGCGGAGCGTGACGCCGTGTAATGAGTGTGTAGTGTAAGAGGCCACGAGCAAAAAGAGGTGCGACCAAGCTCAGAAGCGCGCGGGGTCGAACCGGTTGCGTTGTCGAGGCGGCGGCGGGAGAGACCGGTGGCGGCGGACGCAGTGAAAGTGGGGGGAGGGGTGGCATTTGCAACGGAGGAGGTACAAGAGATGGTGGTGGCGCTGGTGGAGGAAGGGGGAGTATCAACGCGATGGTAGTGGTGGCGGTGTAAAGGCCGCTTCGGAGAAGAGCAAGAGGCAACGCAGGAAGCAGTGGCAAATATGGAAGTGGCAGAAGGGAAGGAGGAGGTGATCAAGGAAGTGACGGCGGCGGAGGAGTAGGTGAAGTGGGAGAGGATGAAAGAGAAGAGGAGGGGGGGATAGAATGAGAAGCGGAGGTGGGAGGAATGAGGAGGAGGAAGAGAGAGTGGCAGGAGAAGGGGATGGTTGTGGCGGAGGCTGAGAACCCATCAGATGCGGTGGAATTGGCGGCAGTAACCGCAGAGGCAGTGGCCGGGATAACGGTCGGCGATGGCGGTGGTGATGGCGATGGCGACCGGGAGGTCCAGAAATAGCCTCGATCCGGACTCCAGGCTCCTTGTCCAGCACTCCAGGGGGCGGGGAGGCTAGGGGAAGGGGCAAGCGTGATTGAAAACACGCGAAAAACATGTGACGCGAATCGCCGCGAAAGGGCGAACAAATTGCCCGGACCGCGAGGCAGTGTCTGTAACAGACCGTCTAGCGGGCCACTGGGAACGTGGAAAGATGGCAATGCCAGATGAGTGCTGTGTAAAGCCACCGTCTTACGTAACGTTTTCGGAAAATGTCGGATAGTGCATAAAGAAATTCAACGTTGATTTAAAAATAAATTCTTTTTGGAAATGCCAACTTCGTACACGAGTTATTTCGGTTTGTCTTTGCACGCAGGTTTAGAAAGCACACTTTTGCCTTTTCCAAAGAGACGAGTGACAGAAATGTGTTCATGAAGTACAAGTCTTAGAAAGGTGGGAGAGTTAAAGAGATATTTTTTGTAGACATTGCATTGCAGATGAAATATTTTCTCCTCAGTTGATTATAAATGTGTCTTATATTTAAAATATTCTTCCATGGAATATCTCAACTTATGTTAGATAAATATTCGGAGTACTTTATATAGCAAAATAACAACAGATTGCTGAATTTTCCTTTGTACCCACCATTTAAGAAAGCAAGCTCAAGCAGAAACTGGTAATTTTATTATTAATATATTATTATTATTACTTCTTTAGAGTCAACAACAAATGGCACTACCTATTGTACAAGTTGGAAGACAAAGAATGCTTTCTTGAAAAATCACTAACCATGTTCAACAAAAGAAGTCAACAATTTGCAATGCAACACACATAATAAATCAAGGGTATTTGAAGATAGAGATTTCCGACAAAACTTTGCATTTTCAGGCAACAATCTATGTGTCCTGAAAGAACAAGTACACTACGTGCCGAGCGCAGAAATTCACTTTCCAAAGCAAGAACAGTAACGTCCCATGGCTGGTGTTTATTTAAAAAAAACATTGCGTCCTTTATTTCAACGGAGATACTGCAGATACTTTCGTGTGATTCAAGTTGCGGTTACCCACCATGAGTAGCCACCAGGTGGTTTGCGAGAGTTAGTGTAGATTGATTGGTTGTTAGTGATTCCTGGATTATTAAATAGTATATTTAATAATTACAAATATAATTAATCACTATGTATGACTGTAATAAATGAATAGTTATTTTAGTCACACATAGAGTGTGTGGAACGCCTTAGCGCTTCAGACTCCGTGGCTTCCCCCTAGAGCCGCCCTCGCTTACACTAGTAGTTAAGGAAGACCAGTTGCTGCAGCAGCATGCTCTCATCAAGCCTCGATTGATTGATTGATAGTGATTCCGGGCACGGCAACTACAGAGGTCATAAGTCCCGTAAGTGTATTGCATGCTCTTCCTTTCAAGGTGGCGGTGATCTTCCGCCGCTGAATAGCGAGATCCTGCGCCGACCTTCGGCTACCTTCGGCTAGGGGGTTTTCCGACAACCCGGTATCTCCCACCAGCGAGGCACCGCCCCAGCCCCGCATACGTGGTAGTGTAGTGCATGTTAGTGTAAGTGTGTGTAAGACTAGAGGATAGGACGAGGAAGAGGTAGGAAAGATCGCGCGGCCCGTGGTCCGTTTGTTAGGGATTACCATCCGTTAGAATTCTCCTCCAGACAGCGACTGAACTCGACCTAGCTGACAAGCTACTGCCGAAAATTCTGGCACCGTCGGGACTCCAACCTAGAACCTTCCAGTGAGAGACGCTGCAGTGACATCAGTTGATGCCCTGAGCCATCTCTCCCGGTCTTAGTTTATGGACTGCATTGTCGACCGTACCTAATAACAGTTTCTAGAAGTACTGGATGGATGTTGTATCGCCAGGCATCAACACACATAATCCCTTGAGAACATTTCTGTCGACTCTTATCTTCAGCTAGCACTAAAAAACCCTGACTCCTTACTATAAAAATATTCACTTCACAAGTTTTACAACTATAGCCAGAGTTCTAATTTTGAACTTGGTACACAATCGTAAATAGCACATAGAGTAAAATCTTCTAATGTGGAATACATTTCTTATGTGAAATACTAAAGTATCGGCCTGAATTCAGTTGACGTCTCTCGACAAAATTTCAAAATTACTTAGAAGAGGCCCCTGATCGAACGTAGACAATGGTTTTTGAATTGAAACAAATGAGAAAAGTCGCAGAGCGTGGTTTCTTCAGAGCATCAACAAAAATATTGGAGCAGTAAACAAAATAATTGTTGTTACTCGTGTGCCATATTTTCAACAATAATTATCTGCAGAGTATATGTTAGTTGTATACCTAAGGAAATATATAAAGGATATTGATACAGATTTTGACCGCGAAACAGCTGAACGCAATATGGCCAATATCCCTAATGTGGAATACGAGCATTGTCCTAGTGTAGAATATTCCGCATTGCCACTGTATTAAAAATGTACTTGGTTTTTTATCTGTATTGCATTTTCTATCATATTAATGTTGATGTTCTATACCGTACTGTGAAGGTATAGAAGATATACTGATTCTATACCGTACTGTGGAGGTCCAAGAGCTCAACTGATTAGACTGTGTGTCAGAAGTATAAGAACCGTGCTCATATCTCGCAGGTAATTTAAAAAATAATTTTCTCTGCATTCATTATTTTCTAAAAACAAAAACCATTCACTTTTCCACTTGAGAAACAAGCTACGCCTTTTATGAAATATATACAGAACCTTTTCAATTACGAAATATCCTGAATTTCTAATAGATTTAAGTGAATAATATTAACCACACGTGTTTACAAATGACTAGTTTAAGTAATTATCTACACTAGTGTTCAAATTTGCGCTTATTAGTAAAGTTATAGACGAAAATGTAAAAGTATCCCACATTCGGACACTTGAATAAAAACTGAAATATAAATTGAATATGTACGGAAATTATAAATAGTTAAATATTCTGTAGCTCGGATGTAAATTTCCATTATCAATAACGTGTGTTGCTAAACATTTCATGGAACTGTGAATACAACTCAATGTTTAACTCAAAATCATTCTCCCTAAATGTATTCAGCAAATTTTAATAACAATACAATAAAATGTTATTTTGAAGGTCAAAATATAAAATTCTCACAAGTAGACGCACATAAACTGATTATATAACCCTTCTAGTTCACAATTGTTGCGCAAACATGAATCAAGAGAAACTTAATACAAGCACATTCATATTCATACGTACAAAACCTGCGTCTGGTGGGGTAGGGGCCCCTCCTTAAACCCACGGAACTAAAGAGGCAACAGAGGCGGTGGCGGTGGGACGGAGGCGGGGCGGCAGCAGGAGCGGCGGCGGGGGAAGCGGTGAGAGAGGGGCGGTGGCGGGCGGCAGCGTGGGCGTGGGCGGGGCGGCGGCGGCGGGCGGCGGTGGGGCGGCGGCGGGGCACCGAGCGAGGGGGCCGACGGTGGGGCGGTGGCGTGGCGGTGGCGGGGCGGTGGCGGGGCGGTGGCGGGGCGGTGGCGGGGCGGTGGCGGGGCGGTGGCGGGGCGGTGGCGAGAGGAGGGGTGGGGGCGGGGGCGCAACGCGGGGATCCCTGACGCAGGGGGGTGGCGGGGCAGTGGCGAGGGGAGGGGAGGGGTGGGGGCGGGGCGGGGCGGGGCGGGGCGGGGAGGGGCGGGGCGGGGCGGGGGCGGGGGGCGCAACGCGGGGATCCCTGACGCACGCCCCCAACGGCTCCCGAAAGACACCTAAAACATCCAGGGAATTTTGCAGGGCGCGCGCGCCGGCGTTTGCGCCGCTGCCGGCGAATTACCACTCCGCGAACCTCCCCTTCCCCCCAAGAACTTTGCGGCGGCTATCTCCCCGCGTCTCGGAGGCTCCTCCCCGCCCACTCCACCTCCTGAGGATAAATGTAGCTTCGCTATCTGCGCGTGTTTTCCCGAGTTCTTTAGAGCGCTACTGGGGAATTCACTTATTTCGTCACTAGTGCCATCAAATAATTATTGTTCTCTGTGTTTTTGCGGTAGGCTGTGGAATCTTTCACTTACGGTACAGTAGGCGATGAGCAAAACCTGTAGCTTGTTAGTTCGATACTAATTCTGTTATACGAGAAGGAATATTTCTTATCGAATTTTGCCAAGAATGCTCTTTGCTACCTTATTTCAAAATACAAGTGAGTATAGGAAAGGAGAATAGGTATGGATTCCGGTGCTCTTTGACAAAATAAATCAAATCAACCTGTTTTTCACTTTAAAGGAGTACGGTAAACAAATATATTTAGCTGTACTTGAAATCCACAATTCTCGACCACTCTATTTTCAAGTTTTCTCCATATTCACTTCCTTGTAAGCTTTGTGGCAAGCTGATTCATGGCACTAAACGTAGTTTGGATGACAAAAAACTCACAAATCTTGAGAAAAATATGTAAAATCTGGGAGAAAAGAAGGTATAGATAGACGGACGGTGCGCGATGGTGGATGGCAATAAGGGACGAAGATTGATGCATTCACAGAGAACAGGCAAACTCAATATGTGATAGCGATTTCTGCTTTTGCATCGCCGGTTCCATTCGGTTATCATTATTACTAGAGATGTCTAAGTAAACTTTATTGCTTACAGAATAAAAAATTCACTCGATGGAATTGTAAGGAAAGTTCTGCACGTGGTAAATGATCGGTTTACCATTGAACACCAGACCCTGAGCAGTGCGTTATAGTATTCGAAGCCCGCAACTGGGCTGGGTAAACTCTATAATATTGCTAACCGTTTATCATCACCCAGAAAGACAGACCAGTGTGATGAAATTGAAATCGAATATTCAATTTAATTATACATCTACGTATTTCGAGATTCTGCTTGTTTCTGATCGACGAGTCTAGGTACTGGTAGTATCCAAAAAAGCAAAGCTCCAAGAACAGGTTTCATCATTGCTTAAAAAGTTAATAAAGAACTTACAAAATAATACCCCGAAGAGAACAACCTCCATGTATGCAATAGGTTGAATAATTGTTGTAAAGGTGAAAATAGTTTCACCCTAGAATCGAACTTCGAACGTTTGGACCACCTGTGGGGGTTTTATCAAAAATGTAGTAGAACGTCCAAAAAGATGCAATTGCTATGATAACGACATACGAAACTAGAGGCAAGAAACTGATTTAAGGAAACTAGTACTCTCCATCATCCGTCCGCAATTCGCTACCTTACAGTCAAACTGACATAACTACACACACGAAATGTTTGAAAGCAGACAAAAATGACACTTTTCTCCCCAATAAGATACAAAATGTTGTAAATACGTAAACCCATGACTCCTATATTAACTTACCTAGCAATCTTTGCTTGTTCATAAGATGCAGAAATATATTCCGATTCTGGTAATGATTGTGGACAAATGTGCCAAAAATTGTAGTTACCTGTCTGAATTTAAGGTAGCGAATCGTGAGATGTGATGTACTCACGTGTGCTGCAAGTTGCATGCATGTCTATACGTTTATCTTATACGATAATTTAGTAAATTCTAATGAAAACAACTCAGTTTTCTCATCAGGAGCCAGCTTCAACGAAACTGTAGCCTCGCCCTGTCTGTCATACCATCCACTCATTTTTCGATTTTTCGTAACTCGGGTTTTCGAAGGTCCTCTCCCCCCGCGCGTTTCCACTTCTCGTCTCTGGTTCGCCAGGACCTTCTCAGCTAGTTGATCGGTACCCATGGCCCCTCTCAGAGAGTTTCTTGGTTATAACCCAGATGTCGTAGTGATCCTTGGATCTTTAGCGGAATGATGGTTAATAATAGGTAGAGAATGCATATGGGTAGGAGAAACGGGAGTACACCGAAAAAATCTGCCGCGAACCTGCTTTGTCTACGACAAATTCCACTTGGAATCGAACCCGGGCACCAGAGGCGTCAAACTATTACGCCAAGAGCCGTTGCCTTGGGAACTTCTAATGTTTTTGTCTTAAATTGGTTTGGATTCAGACCTGGGGGTAATTTTATAACCAACAGCAGCACATTTACGGGGCTATGCCGCGATGCTTTTTATAAATTACATAAAATTGTAATATATATCCTTAACATATAAATGTGAAAAATTTGAATGTGAACGAAAATTTCCTACGTCATCTTGTTAAAAAAATTATATTACTGTCTCTATATAAAACTTACTACATGGTTGTTGGATTCATTTGCGATTATTACATTTTCATGCTTTGTCAGCATGTGCTGCAATATTATATTTTTGGTTCACATTTATCCCGCTTCTACTTAGTTGCTTTAAAAGCAGCAATTAATATACGCTACGAAATTACAGAAGGAGGTTCCCTAGTTCAGTTGCGAAACTACCTTATAACACAGAAGGCATCTGGATGCGACCTTCCACCGGCGTCTCCGGACCGACCCACACCCACCCCAACCCAACCTCGGGGCGTCAGTACTCCACGCCACTCCACACCACTCTATTCCATTCCACTCCACTCCACTCTGCGAGCGGAAGGGGAACTGAGGGGGCGGGGGTTGGCGCGGGGGAGGGGGTGGTGCGGCGGGAAGCACGACGTGCGACCGGCGCGAAAGGAGTCTTCGAGCAACGGAGAGAGATGGAGCCACACAACATGGATTGGCGCCAAAAGGGAAAAGAGAGAGAGACAGAGACAGAGAGAGATGGAGAGAGAGGGAGAGAGAGAGAGGAGAGACCCAGGTAGACAGGCTTAATAAACTCGGCGTCGCGAGCGGCGCAGTCGGAATTTACACGTGCGGGGCCGCGGGCGAAGTCGCGTGCCAAGATGGAGTGCGGCCTCAGGAGGAGACGCGCGAGGGGCAAATGGGTTGGAGTTCATGCGATGATTCGCATCATTTCCTTAACCCTTTATTTGGCGCGTTGATGCAGTGCGAGTTCCTATTACGTGGGCGTTGTGGTGCGTTGAAGTGAAATGTTGTGTTATGCTTTGATAGGCCTCGCGGGCGATTATTTCGGCATCCATTTCCAGGCTTGGTCGGAGAATAAAATACGTAAAATAACTTGCATTCTCTACACGAACATTAGAGTGACTAGTACCGAGGTTGAGGTACCTATCTTTTATCGAACTGTAGAAGGTTCGTATTAAACCACATTATTCTTGTCGGAAGTATTCAAGAACAATGCATTCCAAACATCGTATTTAATTACTAATAAATTACTTTTTTGTTATTTAAGGTCGCATCAACATCTAGGTCATTAGCGACCACTATTGGATTTAACGTTATGGTAACTGTGAAGATGAAACGATATGGTGATGATAAGGGGTGAAAGGACGAACACAAGTATAACCATGCTCGAGGCGGGACACGCCACACTACTGCCTTAGCGATCTCGGTCACCTGATCGGCGTTATGTACTTGGATTATTCTTTGATTGAAAGCAAGTTTATTTGAAAAATGATAAAAGTGAAGAAGCGCGAGCTGTTTTATACTAAGCGATTGTCCATGGTATATAACCAACAATCAACTTCACAACGAATTTAATTTGGAACCCATTGAACAATACATCACATATCTGGCCACCAACTTGTATCATAACCTACCTCAAATCCCAGCCCTATCATCATTCAAACTAGCCAAAAATCCCAATTACCAAACACGAATCAAAAACAAATATCCATATCACATATTCCTAAAAAAAATTGCAGATTTAGATCCGGACTGAGGACCCGAAAAGGGATTTCCTCCCCCTTGTTAGTATGTAAGATTATATTTAAGATGAGCATATGTCTGTAAACACATATGTATAGTTATTTTTACTGAGCTATGTAAATTCTTCAAATATTAATAAATTTTTAAAAAACTAAGCGATTGTGGGCTGATCATTGACCAAGGGTGACAAGCTAGGAGGGCAAAAAGAGAATATGGAAAGGTATGAAGGAGAGAGCTCGTGAAGACGAGATGGCCACAAAAGAGAGGGGACAAGACGAGAAGCGACGAGACGAGAGAGCGACAAGCCGAGAGGGCAACAAGGCCAGACAACGACGAGGCAAGAGTACGATAAGGTAAGAGGGCGACAAGGCGAGAGAGTGACAAAACGAGAAGGCGGCAAGGCAAGACGGCGACAAAACGAGTGAACGACAAGGTAAGAGAGCAACAAAATGAGACGACGAGTGCACGAGGGCCAGATCATAGATGTGCAAGAATCTAGGAAGGTGCAGTTGTAGTAATTAGTTAGTTAATGCCTTATTTTACGTGGCGAGACTCGGGCCATCAGGCCCGCTCTTCCGTCTAACCACGCAAATTTCGTTACGCCCCTTTCACCACCTAGTGGAGAGAGGAGGTATTATCTTGGGCGACGAAATAGGCGGATCTGAATTTTGCTCAGAGGCTTCTTTTAGGCTTGAGGATCTTTTACATGCAGTAAATCTACTACATGGGACAGCCGGCTTTACTTCCCCTCCGAAGGAAGGCGTACGAAGGATTTTTTCGCCCTTAAAAATCCACGGCTTCGATCGGGTTTGAACCCGCAAACTCGGGTACAACAGTCCGGTAGTACAGTCCAACAGTCCGGGTGTAGTAAGAAGACAAGTAACGACAGAGAGAGAGAGACAGACAGACACAGAGAGATTGCAAAGAAAGAACGAAAAAGCCAACACGCTGAGAGGGTGTGAGGACGAGAAATAATAGCGCGAAATCGCCGGCGGACGCGCGAGCGAGTGAGCGAGCGAGCGAGCGAGGGTGCCGGGTGAGGCATGCGAATGCACGCGCTTTTTCGCGGTCGCTACAGAGAAAATTCCCCGGGTGAGGACGGCGGCTCATAACTCAACACGTTCTTTACAGCGCTCCCCAAAAAGCCACGCGTCACGGCCCGAACTCGGCTCAACGCCGGGCGAACACGGCTGAGAGCCGGTTGAGGCGGCCTTCCATGCAGGTGCGGGGGAAGGGGAAGAGCGAGCCGGTCAACGAGATAAGCCTAGATCAGTTGTGTTGCGAGAGTTGTCACCGACGAGACTCGAGAGCCACGTGTTAACACAATAAAATCTCTGACAGAAAGTTCGTTTGCAGAACAGACTGCGAGTTGGCGGATGTCGCTTATAGGTAGGGAGAGCAGAGTAGGCAAATCGCTTTAACGAAGATGAAAATTTCAGAGAGACTGTTTACTCAGTATCATACAATATTTTCGGCAAAAAGGTACCGTAATATATGATGAAACTTGTTGACATGGTTTTGCCACAGTAAACTTGGACTTATTAATTAATTATTCACGTATTGGACTTTATTGTTGTCACACACGTAAATTATTTGCGTATGTTTTCTTTCGGTACATAACGAAACTGTGCTTGAAGTATTTTTTGTTGCTGTAAATACTTGGTTCAGAAATTTTCCTTGACTTTAGTCTTCATCCAAATTCTTAGGTATTCAAAAACCGAAAGATAAGACGGCTGCTTTTTACATTTAACAATAAATAATTCATATTTTACATTATGTGTGTGTAGCTACTGTTGTTAGTAAGAATTACTTACAGGTCACAGAGGATTGGTTTTTGATTCAGTAATTAAGAACATCTCATTGTTTAAATATTTAGTTGTAAATTAATTTTTAGAACCAAACAAAACCTATTATCATTTTTATATCAACTGTCCATCAAATTATACGCCGGTCTATGTCAAGATTCGGCATTACCATTCAGTCTCGGCTATTCCTGACAATATCGGCGGGACATGGTATGTGCGTTTTGCCTGTGGAAAGTAACAATAACTCCAATACATAGAAGATCGTCAAAGACAAAATTTAGCAAACGAAAAGCTACACATTAGTAGCGAATAATCGTTGTAGTTTGAATAGCACAACCACGAAGAGGTTTGCTACAGACATTGTACGATATTTTAATAGGGTTACGTATTTCAATTAGGTTTTCGTTGTGGAGCATACCCTAGCAACTTGTACAAGTATTTCAGATACCATCCTCCATTGCCAATAGAATAAAATATATTAACACAGTTTGAGATACTGATAGAGATAGTTACTTTTGCCAGATCCTCATACTAGAAGAATGTATATAAATAGGGGAATTTTACTATCGCCGAAGGATAAATATAGCATTACTGAGAACGAATTTGTTTGTAAAATGTTCGTGTAATGGACCATTTTTAAAGGGAGTGTGGGCATCTCTGGCCAGAGTCAGTAGTTACTTGGCTCTCCGGGAGACGCCGCGTCCTAGGCACGGGTGCCAACGTTTCGGCCGCTATGCTGCGACCTTCCTCAGGGTTCAGACACGACAGTTCACGACATTCCTGCGAGGTCTCAGTAATGCGGCCAAAACGTTGGCACCTGTGACTAGGATGCGGCGTCTCCCGGACCGCCAAGTAGCTACTAGACGACTTGAGTTCTTCTACTCGCATCTGTGCTCGAGTGACCAGACCCATACGGAAGATGCACGCCGATAACAAAGTAGTGTTCATCACATCGATATCGTTCGTTTTCGATAATTGCAGTGCCCGAATTAGCGTTCTCAGACATACCAACCTCGGCGCGCTAGTCTCGTTGCCGAGTCTCTGTGCGCAGCTTTGTCAATTCCTTAGTTTCAGGGGCGATATTGCACGACTAGTCTATATCATATAGTATATAAAATAAGACGAGTAATTAAATAAGATCTTTTCTGGTGAAAAATCTGTTTCCCGGCGCCAGATTACATAACTTTCTCTTCTTAGGAAGTACTCATAAGGCTCTACATAATAAGATATGATACCACGTATACAACCAAAGTTTCGTCATATTTTGAATTTTCAATAAAAATTACAACAAATGGATCATTTTTATTAATTGCACACTAGCTGTGTAACAGATTCTTTCATGCTGAATCTACTATGTATCCATGAACACGAGTTCTGATGTTTAATATCAATGTAGTACACAGAGTCATATTCCATTCCATGAAATGTGAGAATTTTTCAATCTTGTGTCTTTAGCCCCCGTCGATTTTTCAACCTCCTTATTGCAGAAACACGGAAACGTTCTTTCGAATTCTGCAATTGCAATATTCACTTTCAGTGTAGTTTTATGTATTTCCCCGCGTAAGATTATTAATGTAGAGTGACCGTGTTTTCTTCAATAGTTAGATAATGAAGTTTGGTAATAATGGGGGATGAGAAAGAAACTGTAGATATCAAGGAGGTGGATGCGAAGAAGGGCAAGACAAACAAAGGAGGAGCAGTAAACATAATTCCTCCATCAAGACAACACGATGTGGTCATTTCGCATCATTGAAATGATGACAACAAATTCCTGAACGCTGATGACACGAACATTAAATGTTTAAGAACAGGTACGCTGTACATCACTTCATTCAACTCGTTTAAACTCGACCAGCCAATTAGCAGAACTCGTAGGTTATACAAATTTGTATGAAAATACCTGAGAAATGTGACACGCTATTACGACCAAAAATTTTTCTGTGAATATTTTTTTGTATCTCCATGAACCGAAACACACGTGGTTACTTTAAGTGCAGGTACAACAGACTTCACCGCGACCCTAGCAGTGGCGCATTTCGCGGGAAGAGACCCCGAGCAAGCGCTAGTATTGTATTGCTCTCGCGGCGGAATGAACAGTGAGAGTCGTTTTGCAAAGCGAGGAGCATCGGGCGCCGGGCAAAGCAAAAGGCAGATTGCAGGGCGAGCCGGACAGAGGAAGCGGCCGCGGCGGAGACAAAGGCAACGTGCGAGATGCACGCCGGAGCGCGGCCGGACGCTGGGCAGAGCGGGCAGAAGAGAAATGCGGGGTAGTGCGGAGCGGAGAGGACAAAGGCGGAGCGGGACGGGGTGGCGCAGGGCGAAACTCGGAAGGTCAAGGAGAAGCGGGGAGAAGCAGTGAGAGTCGTGGTGCACCAGGGAGAGGCGATCGAAACTATAGCAATTAAAATTCCATTAAGTAATAACAGTGATCTTAATATAATAACAGCATACAAACCTCCCAAAATTAAAATAAACAATAACAATTTATCTACATTGTTGCAATTACCCACCCCAACAATCATCATAGGAGATCTCAATGCTAAGCACCACTCATGGGGATGCCGAATCACCAACCCGGCAGGCAACTTCTTACGTAACTTACAGCATCAAATACCCTTCTTTATTATTGCTCCCCCAGATCCCACATACTACCCCTTCGATTCCCAGAAAAATCCAGACATCCTCGACATAGCACTCACAAATTTCAGTTCCCAATTAAAGTCGCGTACGTACCATGAATTGGATTCTGATCACATCCCAGTCATTATCTCTACCCGTCTCCCTTCCAATAATATAATAATTAATGAAATAAACAAAGTACAAAAAAACAAAATTCCAGATCCTTACACTAAACTAAGCAAACCCCTACCTGCTAAAATAATTCAACTAATTAAATTAAAAAATAAAACCAGAAGACTCTGGAACACATTAAGAATACCATCAATCAAAAAAAATAGGCAATTTACAAAACAAATTCTGAAAAAAAGTAATTCAATCCCACCTCTATCAACAAACACAGGCAAAATACACTCTCCTAGCGCCAAAGCAGAAGCATTAGCAGAACATTTCCAAAATACGTTTACGCCCAATAATTCTCCTTTTCACACTAAACACCACGAAATCCTACAAATAGCCTCTTCCCCCATCTTTAATATACCCCACAGAATAAAATACATTTCCCCACGCGAAATAAAAAATCTAATTCAGAAACTCCCAAATAAGAAAGCCCCCGGACACGATAAAATCAGTTCAATAATCTTAAAATCTCCACCGTCAGCCTTAGCCTTCCTAAACAATATTTTCAATTCAATTTTAAGAACAGGATACTTCCCCAAACTTGAAACATTCAATCATCCACCCCATTCCGAAACCCAACAAAAATCATTCCAAAGTAGACAGTTACCGGCCCATCAGTCTATTACCCGTTATTGCCAAAATATTCGAAAAACTAATCCTTGCCAGATTAAACCAGCATCTCAAAAACATTAACTTAATTCCCAAACATCAATTCGGTTTCATTGCTCACCACTCAACTGCTCACCAACTACTTAGATTAACAGAACACATTCACACTGCATTTCAGAAAAACAGCACACAATATCTACATTCCTCGACATCACTCAAGCATTTGACAGAATTTGGCACCGGACTAATCTACAAACTAATAAAGCAGGAACTCCAACCTACATTATTCACATCGTCAAAAGTTTCCTATCAGATCGCACATTCTCAGTAATAGTGAACAATCACCCTCCACCCCACAATTATCAAAGCAGGCGTCCTGCAAGCTCCTTTATCTCCAACATTATTCAATATATACATAGCAGACATTCCATCATCATCAAATTCTAATATAGCTCAGTTCGCAGACGATACAGCCCTATTCGCCTCAGGATACTCACTAAGTAACCTACGATCACAAATTCAAAATCACTTACACAACATTGAAACCTGGGCAAACCTCTGGAAAATTCAACTCAATCCCGACAAAACAATAGCAAAAATCTTCTCACTCAGAAGGTTTACCCCCCCCCCATAAAATACCTAGGACTTCATCTGGACACAAAACTAACCTGGAAAACCCACATAGACATCAAAATTAAACAAGCTAGAAATAAATTATTCCAACTCCGGCCACTAATCAACAAACATAAATCTCTGTCATACAGAAACAGTACAACATTATACAAAACAATAATCAGACCACTACTGCTTTCCCCAAAAAAAAAAATTTTTTTAAAAACCCCCAAAAAAATAATAAACCAAATAGCACACATATCACACAACTTTTACCAAAACCTAACAGACATACCAGCAGCATCCCATTACAAACTACCGAACAATCCAACCCACACTAGAATAAAAAATAGATTCCCTTTTGAAGCATTCCTCAAAATTTTAGCCAACCACGATGCATAACACCGAGGTTCTCCCCTAGAGTGTCCTCTCCAATATATAGACTAAGTTAGCGTAGCTATTTTAACTAGATTAAGTCTGAAAAAAATACATCTGTAAAGTATTGTACTGAACGATGTAAATCTCGAAAAATGAATAAATATGTGTTATATATATATAAAAAAAAAAAGGGAGAGGCGAGAAGGTGCGGGACAAAACAGGAGAGCAGTGGGAGCGGGGATAAACGGAACGTAGAGAGGTGGGGTAGGAGGGGAGGATCAAAAACGAGAGGGTTGATGCGAGTGCGAAAATCGGGAAGGAATAATAAGGGGTCGAGAAGGGCAAACACGAGACTGATCAGAAAGGAGGAGGGGGGAGAAAGAGGCAGAGAAGAGAGAAACAGGGTGAAGTGGGGTAAAAAGGAGAGAGCGGGGAGGTGATAGAGCGGAGCGGAGAGAGAGCGGGGCGGGGAGAGAGCGGGTGGAGAGAGCGGGGTGGAGAAAGAGCGGGGCGGAGAGAGCGGGCGGAGAGAGAGCGGGCGGAGGAGAGCGGGCGGAGAGCGGGGGGAGAGAGCGGGGCGGGGAGAAGAGGTTGTTCTGCCCGCCGGGTGAGGGCGGGGGGGCCGGGGGGGTTCCGGGGCCGGCGGCGGGGAGGGGGCGGTCAGCCGGCCGGCCGGGGGAGGGGGCATTGTTCTGTCCCGCTCGGCTGCAGGGAGCAGGAACGCGAGCGCTGGCGGTGGGGGGATTGGAGGTGGAGGTGCAGATGGAGGAGGCGGTGGAGAGGAGGTTGAGATGAAGGTAGAGGTGGGGGGATGAGGTGTGGGGAGAAGGCAGGGATGGTAGCGACTATTGTGTTGTGGTGACAGTCATGATGTGTTGGCGACTTTGACATTGGGTGCGTTGGCGACTGTGAAGCAATGAGGGCTATGAGGCGGAGTTGGGATGATGGTGGCGTTGTGAGGCTCTGGGTGCAGTGGGGGGACGCTGGGGCGGCAGCGGCGTTGAGGACTATGGCAGCGTTGAGGGCATTGTCGGCGCTGGCGGCGGGGGGGGGGGGGGGGGGGCGGGATAGCGGCGTGAGGGCGGGGGGTTTTTGGGAGGGGGTGGCGGCGTTAAGGGAAGAAGCGGCGTTGGTGGCGGTGGTGACGTGGGGTTGTGCTGACGTGAGGGCGGAGGCGGCATGGGGGCGTTGGCAGTGTGGGGCGGTGGCGACGTGGGAGCGAAGGTGGCGTGGGCGGCGTAGAGGCGGTGGCGGTGTGACAGTAGTGGCGGCATGGGGCAGTTGCAGCGTGGGGGCGGTGGCGGAGAGGGGGTGGTGGCGATATGATGGCGTGGGGGCGGTTGCGACGTGGGGGCCAGGGGTGGCGGAGGCTAAAAGGAACGGAGGCGACGACGTAGAGGGAAGTGTCGGAAGCGGTTGGCAGCAGTGGAGTCTGGGTCGGGGACCGCCACCGCCGCGGTTCTCTACTTTACGCGGTTGCTCAAAACCGCACCCCTCCCCTTCCCCCACCGCCCCAGCAGCTGTTCGCCACCGCGTTTCTATTCGGCGCTCCAACAGCACCTACCCTAAGCTGGCGCCACTTTGCATTCCATCTTCCTGTTTTATTGAGGGTCGCATCTTCCGATTTCCAACGCTCTCTGCTTCCTCTGCTGCACTCCCATCAGGCGTTCGCTAATGTCTCAACCCTGTGTTTTTGTCGCACAACGATATAAACTTTCAATTCCTTTTTTTGGCACATTTCCTCTTTTATTGGGTCCCTTTAGCTTCATTTCACCTTCCCATTCTTTGACACCTCCTCCTCCCCCGCTGAGTCTTTCTTTCATGAGAAACCCAAACTGCAATTACTCCTCCTGTTTAATATTATTTCGGAATTGTTTACACACGAAAATCGATAACTTAGTACGTAAGAGGAGGTTAACCAATGTGAATCTGTCCTTTATCAAAAGACTTCGCTTCTGATCTTTCTGTACGATCGTCTGATCACTTTCTTGATTCTATCCATGCCTCTGTCCTTCTCATATCTTACTAATGGAAACAAAAACTAATCAATATAATTTCCGAACTGTGTCTCTCTATCGAATTGACTTTCTCGATATTGGACCTCTTTGTCGAGATCTTAGTTTTTTTCTTCATCTGTAGAGCCAAGGCTGAGATGATCCATTTCTTTGTTTCTGAATAATAAATGTAGCTGCACCTTAAACCTCATATACAAGATGTCTCACTAAGGTAATTTCGTCTGCATTCACACGATTATACATGGATTCAACCTCATATCCACCTCATTCCGCTGTTCGCTAGGATGGCACCCACGCTTCATTTGCATTTTCCATCGTCTCATAAAGTTGCACCGGTTGAGTCACCCTAAAGCAACAACTGTTGTCACTGTAGTAAATGTGACCAGAGGTCCTACGTTTCCAGTTTCGACAGTGGCGGAGTATTAGACACCAGGTAAATAGAGAGAATAGATATAGAATGCATAACAACATTGATTTTCTTGTGACAGTCAAGTGAAATAAATTGTTCGATTATTTTGTTCTTGAAAAATCTTGTACAATGTACAATATGTTATTTGATTACCCTTGAACAGGAATATACATTTTTCTTGGTATCAAGCTCGTTAGTATTGTTGTATATGTTTGGATCTGAATATTTTTTGTTATATTGTTAGTGCACAAAAGAATTAAGTTTAAAAACTTTCTTTTGTTATTCTTGCATGTTAGTTCCAGTAAGCGAGCTGCTTCTCGCTGCTGACAATTTTGTTTTTGCGTACAACGGTGATGGAGATCCCCCACAGTTTCTTCTACGGGATCCCTTATTGTTTTGCCCATAATGTGTTAATGGAATATTGTATGTTCTACGTTGGAAAAATGAAGATCTTACAACATTCGTGTTTGTTCATTATATCTCGATCAAATACAAATAACAAAAACATAGATTTAGTCATTATTATAACACGTGTCATTACGTAATTTAATTCCAGTTTTATTATATTTTACTCCATTCCATATTATTTTATTCCATTCCCCTCCTATTCGTTTCCATTCTTATGATTCAATTCAATGCTTTTTCATACGATTCCATCTCGTGTTCTTCCATTTGATTTCATCTGTTGTTCTTCCATTCCATTTCATGTCATGTTTTACCATTCGATGCCATCTCATGTTCTTCCATTCCATTTCACGTCATGTTCTACCACACGATTCTATTTCATGTTTTCCATTCAATTCAATTCTACAATCTTCCATTCCATGATTTTAAATTCAATTCCACTCAAAAACATGCCCTTCCATTAAATCTCAATCCTCCCCATGCAATTCCTTCCGTTTCCATCGATTTCTTCCCACGCCATTCCATTCAATCCAATCCGCTACCTACCCCCCGCACTACCACTGCACCCGGTGGCTGCGTTGCGGGTCCACCCAGCCCGTGGGCAACGCCTCCGCCTGTTTCCGCGGTCCGCCGCCCTCGCGCCCACGAGTGTCTTTCCATTTGGCCGATCTTCCCCTCCTCTCCCCTCCCCTCACCCACTCCCCGTGCCCGCGCTCGCTTCGCGCCGCCGGGCGCCCTGCGCCGCGCCGCGCCGCGCCGCCGGACGCCCAACTTTGCGGTGCCGGCGCAGGGCGGCGGCGTCGCGACGCTCGGCCGCGCAGCGAATTCCGCGCGCCGGCGACCGCGTGGCGGAGGAGCGACGGAAGCAAAGCGAGGAGGAAGGCGAACGGCAGGGGGAGGGGGAGGGAGACGTGACTGTCTTGTCCCCCTCCCAAAAGAGTGTCTACTGGGAAGATTGATTGATTGATTGATTTTTTCGTGTTTCCGGGCGCGTCAACTGCTTTGGTCATTTGTTCCGTTAGTGTAGTGCATGTTTTTCTCTCGGGAAATGGCGGTGATCTTCCCCCGCTGGATGGCGAGATCCGGCGCCGACCTACTGTCGGCTAGTGGGGTTTCCCCCTAACCAGGACTCTCCCAACAGTGGGGCGCCGTCCCAGTTGGAACAAGCTCTAAGCTTCCGACCGGTCTCCCGGAATATGTGGTAGTGTAGTGCATGTTAGTGTAAGTGTGTGTGTGTGTGTGTGTGTGTAAGGGGAGAGGATAGGACAAGGAAGAGGAAGGACAGATCGCGCGCGGTCCGTGGCCCGTTTGGCAGGGTACTGCTCCGGCATTCGCCTGGTGTTGATCGGAGAAACCACGGAAAACTACCGATCAGAGCAGCCGGCCGCTAGAATTCTCCTCCAGACAGCGACTGATCTACTGGGAAGGGAAATTCATTCTTATTTGCAGCGGAAGGAACAGTGAATAACACATTAAAAGAATTTTTTTCTGCAATTCAGAAAAGTGTAAATATATAAACTATTTCGAAAACCGAAAATACACTATTTAAGGTATACATGTTTACAGTATACGATGTAACTTTAACCTAGAATGTCTTCGGAACGTAAGCAAAGCGTGGAGGAAGACGAACGGCGAGGGGAGGGGTGGGGAGACGTGACTGTCTCGTCCACCCTCAAAAAAATGTCTACTGGGAAGGAAAATTCTGTCTTATTTGCAGCAGAACCGTGAATAGCACATTGAAGAAAAGTATTTTCTGCGATTAAAAAAATTGTAAATATATGCACAATTTAAATAACTGAAAATAAATCGTTATGCATACGGTAAATAGTGTAACTTTGGCCTACTTTGTAACAAAATGGAAAAAAAAATTGGAGAATGCCTGCTACAAGTTTATTGCTTAGATTTGCAATATACTTCAGTTGGCAGTGTCCCCAATGCTATGCGCATTTAAAGCACTCATCAAGTAACACACTTGTTTAATTAATTTTTCCTTTGGGGACAACGTAAGAACAGAAGGCGAATTTAACTCGTTTTGACGGCAGTGAATTAATTTTTATTATATAAATATATTGCTGATGAATGTAAATCAAAATAATTATAAATTGTATTTTCAATACATAATTTCCAGCTCTTAGAATCGGTAAGTAGGTAGCAAATCATTTCCAATTTCCTTACGTTTTTCTGTTTTTTCCCATCTGAAGGCAGATATCCTCTACATCCCAAGAGGATTTATACTGCAACGTTTAATATTTTTACAGACCGACCTGAATTGAGAGAGTATTTCGTGTTTCCATGTTTTCGTGTTTGTTGTGTCTTGGAAGGTGTCGGTGTTCCTTCTCCGCTGGAATCTGCATTACAGCTTGCGGGGTATTCCCTCTTCGTTATCTTCCCAAATGGGAACCGCCGCAATTGGACAAGTTATAACTTCCCGACTGGCCTCTCGATATATGTTGTAGATTATAGTATGTACGTGTGTGTTTTAGGGGAGAGGAGAAGATGTATACAGGGAAGATAGCGTGTGCTCCTTAGTCTGTTTGTTTGAGTTCTGACCCGGCATTCACTTCATATCAATCGAAGAAATCACGGAAAGCTATCGATCAGTACCGCCGAATGCTAGAATTTTCCTCCAGGCAATGGATGTATCCAATATCCCTTTGTAGCAAGTGTCGAAAATCCTCCACTACCATGACTCGAAGTCTTGGATATAGTCACCGAGCTCTCATATGCAGTCTTCCTTGAGTCATTCAATAGATTTCGAACCTCTACGCGAAAGACAAATGTAGGGGTGGCAGCGACTTTCAAGAAAGAGTAGCAATGACAGATTCAGTATAGGTGAACAATATCCACACCCACAAACAAACAAAAATCATAATATTATTCAATTTATTCAAAACATACACCACATATTGGAAGAATAACATTCCAAAACTCCATGAGAACGGAATTTTAAAAGTAAATCGACATTCTAATAAAAGACTTTTTTCATGAAAAAAATATACGGGAGGATGGCAACCTGAATTTACTCCCCCTCCTCTGAAAAACTGAAAGGACAGTACAAAGTGGTCACTTCCATACCAGGGTAGCGAGCGCGGAGAGGAGACGGCGAGGACGTCTGTGCGGGCAAACTCCGGTCGATGGAGGCGTTGTTCGGACTTCGCGCTCCACTGAGAAGTATATTAACGAGGCCCGCGCTTGGGTGTGGGGGTGGGGACAGAGCGAGGAACCAGACTTCCTCATCGAAAGTTAGCCGGAGTATGGCTCTCAATCGGTCGGCTATTCTCTCGCTCGGCAATCGGGGGCGCGCGGTGTGATGCATGGGTGACCCGCACCTGAGAATAAACAGGCCGAAACGCCAACATAATCCCAGCGGGTTTACTACGCGAGATACAATGCCGGCGAACGCCCTTGTCTCTCTCATGAATAAATGCAATGTTATAAAACCGGACGTATCAATGGAGCTATTTGAATATCGCGCAAAACGAATACACTGCATTTGCAGTCATTTCATGGTGGCTCGCTTCATAACAAATCTAGAAGTCATAAATACATCGGTAATTGGTGAATAAATGAAGGGGAAAAATGAAATGCATACGACAAACCTTCAGCGCATAACCAAAAGAAAATAATGATTTTAATTTTAAAATACTTTCTTTGAATACAAATTACTATTACTATTATTATTATTATTATTATTATTATTATTATTATTATTATTATTATTATTATTATTATTATTATTAATATCTCAAACTCTTGAATCATGATCCTTTTTCCTGATGTTCCAGAAAAATCACAGAATAACTTTAACGACGATAAGCTACGAATCAGAGCAGCCAATCGCTAGAATTCTCCTCTAAACGGGAACTGAATTCGACTTAACTACACAAGTCAATGACTCGAAATGACTCGAGAACACATACTAAGATAAATTCTCACACAGTCAGTAAGAAAGATAAAATCTTATAAATCGATTTTGTGAAATCTTACCAACCGAAGTAGAATTCATTACTTACATAACATAAAGTAGAAAAAAAGTAAATTGTTCACGAGTTAGTGTCTAACTAAAAAAAACATGAAACGGACACTTTTTATGGGGAATATAAATATTTCGTAGAGCTTTACAGTTACTACAGTTTCTTCTAACGAAAATTCTGAAAAATAAATCAGGTTCGCAGGATAACGTGCAAACACACTGCATATTATACGTGCGTGACGCCATCAACAATGCCCAAGTCCAGTCTACGGAGAAGTCAGACTACCCTCAAATTGATTTCACAAATTCCAGGGGAAACTGATGGTGTTAAAAGAGCACGTACTTTCTCGCCCGTACTTTCATGCAAAATTATGCGAACAGAACTCAAATTTTTAAACCATTGTAAATGGCCTTATTTCCAAATCTGTCTTTAAAAACACGTCATATTTCATTAAGGAAAAAAATCTCTATCTTCATTATTGTTGTAGAAAGACGCCGAAGAAATTTTATATTTTGCAATTTTCGAAAAATCAGAGTTTTTATTATATATAGAATATATGAGACCTGCACCATACTCTGAAAAGTCCTTCACACAATCCAACAACAAAATTTATTAAAAAATGATAGAGGTATTTACTTGAAAATTTTAAAAAGGTCCCACGGGCTTCTTGTTCAGTACACTCAAAAATTAAAATATGTTTCAAAGTCAAGGGGCCGCGGCATCAGCCAGATAGATTGAGGAATATCAATTTTGGAGGTCATTCGGTTTTTCGGTATCAAGTACCCACAAAACGGATTCTGACAACACCACGTGTTAAAGGATTTTTTAAAATTTAACAACTGGATTTATCCACTTTTTCGTTACCAAGGCCCTGTAATAAGAGTTTTTCTGCCGGAAATTCACTGTTTGTTTCGCGCAACAATACATAACTTTCTCTCTACTCCGTAGCGAGAAAGTAAAAAGCAGCAAGTTGCCACCCATTCTCTTACGCCGTGGGACGATGGGTGCTGCGACGTGGGTCGACCGATCCGGTTCGCCTGTCGCGTCCACAACTCGATACCTCGAGAGGTCTTCACTAAGCGTTGCGCTTGACAGTACAGAAAATGTGAAGGTTGTCGCGCGAGATGCCGAGCTCGACAAGAACCCAACTTCTCCGCCCGAAGAAAGATGTTGCCGTCCGAACGAGTCGGCGTGACGCGGGAAAACAGCGGCGTCACGATCCCGTGATCAAGGAACGCAAAACCGAGCGTGACATTTCGTAAGAGCAGACAGTTGCTTTGATTTATTTGGTCAGAGAACAGTAAAAACGGTTTGTCGTTGTTGATGATAGACAACCTCCTATGTGGAAAAATAAAATTTTACAGGCGGAAAGGAAAACACTTCTGGATGTTAATAAAGTACAGTTGCATAAATCTAGGGTTTGATTGATTGATTTTTTCGTGTTTTCGGGCGCATCAACTGCTATGGTCATTAGTCCCGTGAGTGAAGTGCAGTTTTTTTCGCGAGATGGCGGTGATGTTCCCCCACTGGATGGCGAGATCCGGCGCCGACCTACCGTCGGCTAGTGCGGTTTCCCCTGAACAGGACTCTCCCACCAGCGGGGCACCGTCCTGGCCGGGACAAGCACCAAGCTTACGACCGGTCTCCCGGAATATGTGGTAGTGTAGTGCATGTTAGTGTAAGTGTGTGTGTGTAAGAAGAGAGGATAAGACAAGGAAGAGGAAGGAAAGATTGCGCGCGGCCCGTGGCCCGTTTGGTAGGGTACTGCTCCGGCATTCGCCTGGTGTTGATCGGCGACACCACGGAAAACTACCGATCAGAGCAGCTGGCCGTTAGAATTCTCCTCCAGGAAGCGAATGAATTCGACCTAGCTGAAGAGCTGGTGTCGAAAATCCTGCCGCCGTCAGTACTCGCACCTAGGACCTCCCGGTCAGAGACGCAGCAGTGACATCAGTTGATGCACTGAGCTACCGCTCCCGGTATAAATCTAGGCATTCTACACTTTCTAATAATATTAAATATTTATTTATTTTGATATTTTTCTGAAAGATTCTTACAAAACCTTTCATGCGACCCTTACCACATACTAGATTCTATAATCAATAACTTTTAAATGTCACATAGGAAGATTTTTATTTTCTATTTTCAGACCACAGTTTTTAGTTTTCTTTGGAAATTTTCTCACCGAACTAAAGAACAAGGAAAGAATCACATAGAAGGTTGTCCGTCATAAATGACGATGTGACATAAGGGGAGAAGTACATGCTGCGCATGTTATCTTGAATCAGAATCCCTTCCCCAACGTTTAACCATAAATAGTGCAATAATGAATAGAATTTCCAACAATACAATTTTTACAATATTTGAAACCTGGACATTTTCCCTCCTGAGTTATGAAAAGGTAATTTGCTTTGGTAAGAAAATACATTTGATTTTTTAGTATTACTATAAAACAATTATAACGCATACCCCGGCTGTATTCCAACAAAACTAACAAAACTACAAACTAGAAAAAGGAGAGCTAAAAACATGCGCACAGCAAAGCTACATTATGTCCAGAAGCAAAACAAGGGACTATCTCCTTGATCGCTACGCAGTTGAAGAAACAACATGGGGTTGGGGGACTTTCGCTCAGGTGGAATTTCAAAAAACGACTTTCGTTAAGACAAACGTTTAAAAAAACGAATAATATTTTAAACCTGATGAAACGTATGATTGATATAGGTAATGAACGACAATGCAAAATTTACGCGTTATGTTTCAAGTTGGAAACTTCAAAAGAGCACATGAAGCATTTTATGATCTCAAATGGAAAAATTAATTATTTCAAAGAAGGTTAACTCTGGTCATATTCCACATTTGCGGCCAGTTCTCTGCTATACGTTTGTTGTTAAGTCAATGTCCTGCGATATTTTCCCTCTTTGTCTCCCGCGCTTTAAGCCACTTAATTGTTCTCGGGGCGAAGCAATTAACGTTGGCTCTTGGAACGCGTTCATCAGGTCTCCCTCACACTGGGGAGAACAAAAGCCTCTATCGAACCCCCTCGTTCTGGTCCACGCCCTCCTCCCCTTCTTCATGCCCTTCCTGCAGCTCCCCTACGCAAGTGCACCATCGAACATCAAACCCCGATTCCGCAGAGCTCAAGACAAAGCATCGCGCTCTCAAAGAACCCTCCATTGCGGCGCAACTTGCCTCAAAGCTGTTTGGAGATGGAGCTGAAGGGGGTGTCTTGTTGCGTTGAGTCTTCTGGCTGGTCAAGAATGGTTCGTAAAGCAAATTCGTAAAGTTAGCGTTCGTCCAATTTCCCGACAGTATGAAGAACTTTCGATAGAAACGGCGACGATCTGGACAGACGGGGCAGAAAATGCACTGTTTTGCTCATTGCCAAATTTTTCTGTTTTAAAAAAGTCACCATTCAATAGCTTGGTCCGCCTTACTAACAGCAGCTTTTTTAATTTCTCGTCACACATAAAGTGTTGTAGTTCTGAAGCGGAAAGTCTCAAA
This sequence comes from Teleogryllus oceanicus, assembly GCA_964035755.1. NCBI lineage: Eukaryota > Metazoa > Arthropoda > Insecta > Orthoptera > Gryllidae > Teleogryllus > Teleogryllus oceanicus. The sequence continues at coordinate 308,212,816 of CAXIVR010000001.1, read as the reverse complement.
TTTTTCAACAGATGTTGCAGTGAAATGGTTGTGTAAGTGAAATGTGTTTCGGTAAAACGTCTATGGCAACACAAGTGGACAAAACGTTTTGCTCAGAACTGACATTCCGTTATCGATCTGGCCGAACTCTTAAGTCATAGAAATTTAAAACTACTTTTAGGGCCATTTTACATGGTTAACAAATAATTATTATCGAATGTTTTCAGTATTAGAATATTGAATGAAAATACTCGAACTGAACAGTATCACATCACTTCGCGAGACCGCACCCCCTCAAATCAATCCTCGAGAGCCAAAAGTTGAGCACCCAACCACAAGCCCTCGCCCCCCCACCCCAGATACACCACGCGCTCTGCCGACGCAAAGACCCTGCCATTGCATCGCTCGGAGACAAACGACCGCCGGTTGCACAGCGAATTCGTGGACGCGGGCAAAAATCCCACGTCTCCGCTCGCACTCCCTCCCCCATCCACCTCTTTCCCCACCCATCCCCACACCTACCGCCCCCTTTCCCTCCCCTCTCGCGACTTTTGCTCATTAAAAGTCCCGCCGCCGCCTCCGCCGCCGCCGAGAAAAGGCGGCGGGCACTGCGCGGCGCGCGCGGTTCTATGTGCATAGAGAGCGTCTCGTTAAGACGCAGCCCGCCTTTCACGATGACCGTGCGCTGCCAACCGGGGCGCGCCGAAACGCGCGCCCGCGCAGCAGAGCGCGGCGGAGCGGCGCGCGGCCCCAGGGGTTGGCGCCCTGCCGCTCGCCGGGGCCCTCCCTATAATGAAAGGCTTCCGCGCACCGCTTTGCACGTCATCGTGCGCGTCGTCTCTGTGAATGAGATTTCGGGGAGTGGGGGCACCGGCGAGAGGGTGGGGATGAGGGGGCGTTTGGGAGGCGGGATTTCTCGGAGACGATTCGGCCCAAGTGCCTTCTGACTCTTTTGTTTGGATGAGATATTTGCCATTATCGTTATTCTAGAAATGAACGTGATAATTATAAAATATAATTACAACAACAACAACAATAATAATAATAATAATAATAATAATAATAATAATAATAATAATAATAATAATAATAAGTGCTGCTTTCTAAAATTTTAGGTTCCGGAACACGCCCCAATTTAACCAATAATCTAACAGAAATAGATATATATTTATCATATAAATTAATAATTATTCCGGAGGTACCGGAACACCGTTCCGTCGCGTAGCGCCAGAAATCAAGCCCTGATAATGATGACAATAATAATAATAATAATAATAATAATAATAATGACAAAAAAAATGTTTTAATGAGTACGAAACTCAAAAAATTAAAAGCACTTCCCCATGACCAACAGAAGCAACAAGATATTGTACATTTATTTAGTGATGTGATGACACTGTTACATATGTTTAATAAGAGATGAGTATGTTTTGTTAATACTTCAAAACAGTAGTAAAGGACAGCAAAATTGTAAAATGCTTTTTCAAGTATTTACGTGCCAAATTACTCATGCAAAACTAATTTTAAAAAATTAGCATCAATGTTTTAGCAATTAATAAATTTAGCATTAATATATTTATGATATATATATATATATATATATATATATATATATATATATATATATATTTGATATATTTTTTTATTTCCAGAAAATCCCATTCATATATCAAATATCACATTTTCCCCCCAGTGTCATATCAATGCATGATCATTTTAAAACAATATAAATCATGATTTTAAATATGTCAAAATTGCTGTAGTATGTTCCAGAATTTCCATATCAGTGTTCAAACTCATTGCTTTGCTCAAAGAGAATTTGACAATTCAAATAATTGCATATATTCGGAAAGTACTTTATGATTTTTATATTTATTGCTTATTGACGGCGCATACGTCGTTATGTGGCGGTTCCGATATGTTGTATCCACACAAAAACGATGTCATTGCTTGACGCCGATCTCGAGTCACGTCGAAGTGAATTTTTGTACACGCGTCGGGCTATTTGGATAAAAGGCCACATACATGTTATTTGTGACGTAAGGCAGTGCATATCATGTTATGAAATTTTGCAAGTTCGCATAGCACATTCGAGTATTTTAGCGCCGTAGGCACCGAAAGCGTCACAGTGTTTAGACGAATAAGCTTTTATATTCCAAAGAGTTTACAATCTGTTGATGTATTCACTAAAAACCAATCATGCTTCATTGTCTAAAAACAGATTGGATGACCTCAGCGACACAGTACATCCTTCTATTCAACACATCATCAACTCCGCAGCGTAAATATCAAGCTGTTTACTGCGCCCCCACTAATGTACTTGCGTAATTAATTGAACCTCGTACTGATTCACTAACAGAGGAATTAATTGAATGGCATATAACTGATATTTCCAAATTTTGGTATATGATCATTCATAAAATACGCTGTTGATAATACGGAGTTTATAGCACTGCCTAAATATGTAACATTTTCTCCGATATCGACAGTTAATCGAACATTCACCCAACGCTTGGAGCTATGTGGTAATAATGTTATGCCTCTCGACTATGGATATTGCTACCTTTCGTGTGTTTAATTACTCACTCGTTGCTTATTATATTAAACTTTTTACATAAAAAACAATACGTGTTTATTGACTAATGTGATCCATCACTTTACTTTCGATCAACAGAGGTTAAACATAAAATAATAAGAATTAAAATTCCTACTTTTTCACTGCTTTATTCTATGTATTATATTTTTGGAAAATACAGTTAAAATTGTTATTTCCCACTTACGGAAAGAGAATTTCTAGATATCTTATTACACTAGTTTCCTTTCTCATCAATGATTAACACCACATTACGAAATAAACTACGCTGCTTGTGTTCTTTGTATTGTTCTGTTTTATTCGAGTGGAATTTCTTTTAGAGAATGATTACAATGTAAGAGAGAATTTTTTTTTATTAGTTGTTGCAGGTTATTCAAGTAGAATCCCGATTTTTTTGTTAATAACAAAAAGGAGAAAAATTTCGAATTTCTAAAGACTTCTTAGTTTTTAACGCACTTGTGAACTTATGATTTGGTGATTGTGTCAAAACTTACCAATAGTTTAAAATGAACAAAAGTAAAATATTTTCGTTAGTCATTCCCTGTGTGCATAACACAGCAAATTTAGTTTTCCGCAAATGATTTGAAGAATAATGGTTACGATTAATTGAACGTTGCGAGGAGGACGTAATGAAATAATTTGAAAGTGTGCTTCAACATTTACTCTTTATTTCCAATATATTTTCAGTAAACACCTTCTGACCAATTCATGATAAAAGATAATCTATAGACAGGTATTATTATCTATAGACAGGTCTATTACTATAACACTCGACGTAGAAATCATATTCATCAGGTGACAGTATCAACAGCTCATTACAAAAAATTCACATACAATACATGTACATTATTCTACAACACTTTGCCAGATGACATTAAACGATTAAATTCAATAGAAAAGTTAAAATCCCAAGTGAAATCGTTTCTGCTGCATAACTGTTTCTATACAATTAGAGACTATACTGAACATCACAAGAAAAGTAACATTAATTTTAACAATGATACATAATGCATTATTTACCATTAGGACTGTATAAATGAGTATAAACAACCTTTAACAACTACTGTACTACAGCTTCCGGGTCAATGACCCCCATCTCGATCAGGTTTTTCGTCCAGTTTCCCTGATCCATTGAACAAATGCTGAGATGGCCCCTTGTTTTGCTTCTGAACATAAATGTAACTTCATTTTCTGTGCACGTCTTCTAGAATTCAGTGGGAAATACAATTATTCAAATTATCGTTTCCATGTTGTCGCGGCAGGAAGAAATAAGAGCCAAAATTTATTGCTTATTTATCCTTGAAAATAGATCTTATTACATGGGAGTTTTTTTTCTCTTTTTTTCTCCCTTTCAAAATTCAAAATTTAAATAGTATATGACTTAGTGTAGGGATCACAGAATTTTGAAAATGTGCACACAATTCACTTTTCCCCATAGCACGTCATACGCAGTTTTTAACTGTTTTTTTACGTAAAAATAAATAAAAGGTATCTTCGAGGTTCAATTAAGCAGCAACTATTTAATACCTACTCCTAAAATGTACCCGTTTTCAATATATTTTCGTAGATTGCACCTCTTCACAATCTCGTCTCGAATTCTAATACTTATAATTTTAATGGCCTTACAAAAAGAAAATATAAAGTTGGATAGTGTTTGCTCTTATGGTTCTGTTAGATTTATTTCATTTTTTATCGCCAAGTGCATTACAACTTTTTTATGCAGAATCCCTTGGCAGAAATGCTGAGATGGTCTTTGGTTTTTTTCCTAGACAAAAAATGTAGCGGCATTATCTGCACATATTTTCTTGAACTCTTTCAGGTGATAGTGGAGATTTTAAGTTATTTCGTCAGAAGTACCATTAAATAATCGTTCTCTGTGTTTTCTCGCGGTAGTTGGTCGATTCCTTCACAGAGCAGAGTAGATAAGAACCAAAGCCATTATAGTCAGCGTCTGCCTCCTTGAAAAAATTTAAAAAAATTGGTAGATTTTTAAAAAAAACTAGCAAAATATTACGTGAAAACTACTCGTTCTTTTCAACAAGTTGTTCATGACCTTATTCAAAGATCTAGTTTTGTAGATCATATTTCATTAATTCAAAGAAACACTATGGCCTATATAGTAGTTTTGGAAGTTAGTCATTTAACATTTTGTAATTTTCAAAAATACAGAAATCGCAAAAATGGGATCGGAGCCATTTTTAAGTGCCATTTCTCTACCCGAGAGAAAAAAATAAAGAAAAAATTGGTGCTGGCTGTTTTGAAAAAATAATTGTTCAAAAATTTGCTTATATTTTCTGTAAAAAAAATGAGTAGTTTTCGCGTTAATTCATACTTAGGATTCAAATGATAAAACAGGCTCATTTTGGACTCGCAGAAAGAAATTAATTTTCACATAAAACTAATATAACCTCTCTTCATATTGACATATTAGACATTCGAAGTTTTTATGTAGTCTGTTCAATCTGAGGATGTGATTAATTTACGAAACGTCTTGAGTATTTGTAGTGTCAGACGTTTAATAGTGTTTTCCTTTATGGAATAATTGTTTTTGACTCTCTTAAAATAAAGAAAGTATCTCATCAAAGAGTGAAGTAATCTACGGTCATTTTATTGGAAGTTTATAGATGCAAAGGAATGTATCTGCGCGTAGTAAGATGTAAGACGTATTTCAAAGCATTTGCAATTGAATATAAAAATTGAATTTTGTTGAGGAGTTACAATGAATACCATTTTTAACGTAAATACACTCGCCAGGCTTAGTTCATAGCAATGTCCTCTAATATACAAGACAAAACATTTGACTTGCTCCATTATGCTAAGCACTCTATAATACTGCGTCGATAATTGCAATTTTACTTGAGAGTATGAACGTTATGATGCATTATGAGGATCGTTTGCACATATCTACAATGTATCTACTCTAATATTACATCAGACGTAACTATTACATTCAACGTAACCCTTGCCCAGGACAAGGAGATAATAGGTCATCATGAAATAATTTGGAAAATTCCTAGGAATGGTTCCGGCTATTAAGAAAACTGCGTAGGGAGTGGGAGAATTGCACTGGTTAGTGGTATGCCCGCAGCCTAGACTGGAGAGAAAATAAATAAATGACAATGTAAGCAATGAGAAAGATAAGTCATTATGTTAATACGTTTGTAAGTAAATAAGTTATTAAGTAATAATTAAATAAATAAATACATAAATAAACCATTAAATGATTAAATCAGCACATGAGGGTGTAAATGAAAGTGGGTGAGCGAGAAGAAAGCGCAGAGGCGATGGTGCGGACAATCTGTTGTGGCGCTATTTGATTTTAGGTCCCGAGAATGCCAAAGTCTGGAAGAAGAATACATGACGTCGACGGCATGAAATAACAAACTAGTTTAGAAAGAGTTTGGTAGCTTAGTATGTGCTCGTCTTCTGTCGGCAAGCTCCTCTCCTTAAGACTTGTTTCCTTAGCCGCACTGTACGGTCTCTTTCCCGCGCCTCACATGCGTTGACAGACCATTTGATGTGAACACCAGAATTCAAAAGTGTAGAATAATTTAGGAGGTAGGTTTCGTAATGAATTATATGTTTAGTGCCTAGCCAAATAGTTACCTCTTATCTAATTTATGTTTCCAATGTTAACAATTTCCTTTTAAATAAAAAAGTGCATAGAGGAGTATTTTTCTGCTGCATCTGCCTGTTGTTCTTCTTTAGTATTTCAATTTATTTCATTTCAATCTGCCAATAACCCATTATGTTCCCCACAAATCCCATGTACATCACTAGGCATTTGAATCCCAGTACACAGATGTGGGAAGCTAACGTGCTGACTATTATGTGGCCAGCACAGATTGTCCTCACCATCGCCTCTGCGCTTTCTTCTTGCACACCCATTTTCATTTACACGCTCTTGTGCTGATTGGATCATTTAATAGTTTATTTATGTATTTATTTACTTATTACTTAATAACTTATTTACTTACAAACGTATTAACATACCTTTACCCCCCACATTCCACTGATCGAGATTTCCGAAATTTTATTTAAGATGTTTATTATTATTATTATTATTATTATTATTATTATTATTATTATTATTATTATTATTATTGTTATTATTATTTATTATTTTTAATTTTATTTTATTCTTATTTTTCTCATCTTATTGGCACATTTGAATGATAGGTCATGAGTAAAATAAATGCAATCAATTAAAATTGAAGTGCAGCATATAAGGGTAGTTGATATCATAGGTTTGGAACATGTGGTCAAACTGTACATGAGTATCAAGCTCAAAATATGTTTCTGCAATATCACCCAGTTACCGTTTTAGTAACAGCATTTATTCGAAATTTCAAATTATAATTCTGGAACTGAGACGCGGACCCTGAAGCTCACGCTTCAATCCGTCCCTGAATACACGTGGCAAGTCGTTTTCCTATCATCACGGAACGTCGCCGATTCTCTGTAAGAAACTCTACCTCGATCATTCTCGGGAAATACGAACCAATAATTCACACCATCTAACCAACCGCTCCGCCAACAACAGCGGCTCCGAGGCTCGGCGTTTTCCTGGAAGTTGATTCTGCTGCCGCCTCCTCCACAAGCCCTCTCCCGCCGGCGCTTTCGCCGACATCGCCATTGCCACCGCCTCCGCCCCCACCAGCGCCATCTCCGCCACCACAACTGCCATCGCGCTTCCTCCCCCGCCTTCACCACCGCCACTGCTCGTACATTTGCCACTCCCACTGCCCCCCCCCCCCCCCCCCCCCCACCCACCCCCCCCCCCCCTTTTCCCCCAAAGCGTCACCCCAACCCCCATCGCCACTGTCTCCGCCACAGTTGCCGTTTCCCCCCCCACCTTTGCCACTACCACCATCACCGTCACCACACCCAACCCACCATCACCACCACCACCACCACCGCCGCCTCTACCCTTCTGCCCACTACCGCTTCCGTCACCGCACGGCTCTCGTCCCCTCGTCCTTCACCACCGTCCCGCCGCCGCCTCCGCCAATGCAGCAGCCGCAGCAGGTAATTTCCGGTCGCCAGTGGTGGGGCAGGGAAGGGGGAGGCGACGGCGGCGGCGGCGGCGGCGGCGGCGGCTTCGCGGCGAAGGCGCCACACAGCGGGGTTCGAACCCCGCCGCCGCGATGGATGGCAGAGCGGCGGGTGGGAAGACGGCGCCGGAAATACACGAATTTCCGAGTACGTCGAGTGTGAGGGCGTGGGGGAGAGGGGACGTGCCCGCCGCCGAGCCAGTCGGCATTTCTAGGGGTGGAGGGGACGTTCAGCTATAAGCGCGATTCAGGCCAGTGGACGATATTAGCCAATTGTAAAACAGAACAAATAGCATGAAGGGTGAAGATGAACGGAATGGCATACCTTAATGTCACTTAGGACATACCCTGTCATGCAATTGTTACCCTACAATGTGTAGGCCATTTCACTTCGTTTGTCTTTACTCTTCGCGCCATTTGTCCCTTAAAGAAGATCGCTAATCGCTAATAATTGCGACAAGACACTTCCCATTTACAAGAAGTAAAAATAAATCATAAATCAGTAACAACGAGTTGTATTAAGTGTATTTGTGTTATATATTAAAATTTAACTATCAAAAGTCAGAATTGGTTGGCGATCTAGACTGCATTTAACAATTAGATCGGGGGCAGTATTTGGATGACGTAAGAACATATAGGCGAGAACATGTTTGACAAAGAGCCATGCACACGCCGTCGTTGATGACGCATGGACCCCGAGTCTCTTTGTGGCAATTTATTTGGATCTCAAAATATATTATTGTAAGTTCTGAGCATTTTCTTTGTAACCAAACAGATTAAATTAATATACCATTGATGAAAAAATATTTCCATTTTTTCTAACAACTTTCACATCAACATTTTTTGTTTACTACATTTTTAATTTTAATTTGTTAATATTTTAATGTTTTATAATAAGACAGAATAAAATCAGACAGGAAATGTTGAAAAAACAACTAAAAATAAACTACCTCTCTAGACTACGTAATGCAGCATACTGCTGCCTCAATGCCCCCCTTTTTTGCGTAATTTTTGGACGACCCCTACGAACATTTAACTGCCACGAATGTAATGTTTGATTCCGTAACTCAGTCGATTAGATTATCTGTTTGGATACCAGCAAGGATCCGGGCTCGGACACCGGTGGGATCAAATATTGCACGTCGTGGCATTCCATTTTCAGATCGTAAAACAGTTGAGCGGCGCCAAAGACCGCATCGCTCAGCGAAATGTATTCTTTCCCCAGTCAGATGGCTCGAAGCGCCAGTTGAATTTGCCTCGAAAGTGTCAGTACAGCGAGTGCAGTTGGAGGTTAGAAATAGATTTCACGGGTGATGGGATCCGATATCGTTACTCAAAAGAATACTCCAAGAATTGATTCAAGTCAAATCAAAAGACATGCGAGTAATATAAAATAAATTTCCTGTCCGAAATTTCAAATCACAATGCATCTTTAAATTAAACGGACATTACAGTAATCGAATATCAGAGAGCCTGCGTCGGAGACATTTATTACGCAATAAAAGTCTCGGAATGCTAATTTTAAATTGAAAAATAATTTGTGTAATATTTATTTAAATATAAGTTTCGATGTGCACTCATCTTGCATATAAATATTCTGCTTCCGTGCGAACATGAATAGCAAAGATAATACTGCGCATCACAGTTCCAAAACAAGTTAGCAAACCTTCATGAAATGAATGTAAATCATTTATCCATGTTACTTATTGATCACACCCTCAAATAAGTTTGGTATGAATGAGCGTCAAAATAAATGTCATGTGACATACATTTCTTCCTACATTTCACTGATCCTAGTCACGATATTCAATTTCGAAGGACCGTATCAGATCTGATATTTGACAACACAATTTGAGATTATATTTAATACAGGATAAAATACATTTCATATGTCTTTTCGAGTACTCCCAGTGTAGAACTCTTCTGTGGAATAGCTAATTAAAATACTATAGATCCATAATACTTTCAACAGTGTACCCAGCGAAGACCTTTTACAGCAAATGAAATACATTATTTAGTAAATTATTTTATTTTTTATTATTTTTGTAAATGAAATTTTAAAAAAATAAAGGTCTGTGACATCGTTCTAAAAATTTATGTTGTTGATTTTCGGATATTTTAAATATATTGATGGAGAACACGAGAAAAATGTCTACTTCCTTAAAAACACGTCTATTCTGATACCTAATTAAAATGAAATTTACTAAATTCAACTTTAAAATTGAACTTTGACATTGAGCTCAAAGAATTTCAAACAGCAGACCGATGTCAACAAGGAAGTACGGTTTCTTTTCCACAGCAGAAATCAGACGGTGTTACATCGGAAATTAGAGAGAAAGAGACGAAAGGTTTAAATGTGTGCGTGGGAATGTCCGCCTTTGACAAGTAGGCTTTGCTGGAGTTGCGTTGTTTGGGGTTTTCATGCATTCAAAACAACGCTCGCATTCTGTTTATTCCCAGCAGTGTGCAGTATAGTTGAAGGTTAGAGCGGGTTGGTGGAAACTGAATTAAGCCTGTTTTGTCAAGCGTAACTGCGTGTAGCGAACTGTACCATACTTTCTCGACAGCGCTTGCATTTTTATATCGGCTTTCGCACGCCTTCATCATCCTGCGTACGCACGGAAAAAATGAATATTTCGTGACCTCCAGGAAATTCTGGATTTTTCCATTACACAATAACTTTAGAAAATGTTCATAATTGATTAATGTGCGTAACAATATTTCTCCATGCAACTTGATTAAATTTGGGGCATGCTCAAAAAGGAAAAATGCGTCATGAACATTCACGTTCGAGGTAAATCGGTAATATAATTTTTCAGTTTTAGCCTAAATACAATTGCAGCGACGAAGAAAACGAGTATTGTTTCGTTATGAAATCTTGTTCCTTTACCTTGAGGGTAAAGCGAATGCCACATTCACACAAAAGAGTAGTTTAAAGATCTTATTGTTCACTGAATGGAAGTATACATGTTGTTTTGATTACTTATAATTTTATTAAAAGTGTATTTTGGACAAAGTTTTCAGTGACTCCAGGAAATGTGTTCAAATCGATTCAAATGCGTTAAAATTGCTAACTTTAAGGAAAAAACTTACACATTACCTCATGATTTCAGATTTCGTTTCTCCATTTGAATAAACAGCAACAAAAATGCACGTAATTTTAATAGCGACTTTTTTTAACATATTGATGCGGACTATGTAGACAATTATCAAAAGTTCAAGCGTTACCTAGTAAACAATGAATGGAAGAAAAGGGAATAACAATGAAAAGAAGGAGCAGAGAAGAGCATCACACGGAGCTTTTAACCACATTACCAGTAGAGACCGCCAGCCTGTAACACAGCAGAAAACATGGAATCGCATCCACAGTACCAACCTCCATTGTACTGTATACCCCTTAATTAATGAAATAAAACTGAAAATCGAAATGGATAGAGCAAAACCGCAACACACTGTCGTGTAACCAGCTTTGAAATTGCCGCGGGCCAGAATTATGCTAACGACATGCAACTCATTTGGTGCGCCTATTCAGAATAGCAGCAAACCTCAAAATTGGCCCGTGATTAACCTGCTGGACTGGCCAAGGGCCCTCGTGCACCGCATCTGCGTTGGTCTGAGCAGTATATAACGTTTCCCGCCCCGAACCGGCCACTGGGAAGCTCTTCGCGCTGTATGTTGTGAATTCCTGCAATACTTTGAATTTCCACGGCTACCCTGCTCGTGACATACGCTGCGTTGTATACAGCAGGGTACACGCTGCCGTATTCTGCAGCACGCACATCGCGCTGGAATGTGGTGCACCACAGATTTTTCTGTTGAAACTCGCCAACTCTCCCTTGTCAAGCAATGAATGAACTCTTGCAATAGGTGCGCAAGAACATTTACAACCGAGAAATCGTCAATTTTTAATATAATAAAGAAATACGTTTAGGAAATTTGTCTATTTTAACTAGTAATATAGTTTACAAGATAGTAAGTATATAGAGTATAACAGTGGCTTATAATAAAGACAAAAGTATTATTTCGGAGTTAAAATATTATCCTTTGAAACTCAGAATTACTGTAGAACTCTAATATTTTATATTCACAAACGTACTTGTACATTCATGTTTATTTTAAAACGACTATGACTAATTCCTATGCGGCTCAACGGATTTTAATCAGTTTTAAACATGGGTAGATCTTTACAGTGATGGCTCAGGATGCTGCTCAGGATCTTTACAGTGATTTTGATGGTCCGTCTCAAAAAGTGATAATAAACATCGATAATCAAATCCACGTATCAAAAATCATTAACTTTGCATCGCGATTTCACACTGATTGATAATGCGATGAATTTCTTAAACATCTTCACAGGAAATCTTCAAAATTCAAAATTTAAGTAGTATATGACTTAGTGTAGGGATTACAGAATTTTGAAAATGTGCACACAATTCACGTTTCCCCATAGCACGTCATACGCAGTTTTTAACTGTTTTTTTTGACATAAATAAATAAATAAATAAATCCATGTATTTATGCAATCCATGTATTCCACATGCTCCATCAGCAATCCATGTATTTAGAATCAGCAAATTGTTGTGCCCTTACTAATAATACAGTAGTATATTTGAGAAACAACTCCCTAAACATATTAGCAAGAGACAACGACCATTTCACTTGTCATTTTGAGTTCACAACTATGTGGTGGAAGGGTTTCTAACGACGATTTTGATGTATTCGTATGAGGAATTAAGTGCTTCTAAAACGACATCCACGTTTGTGCGTACTCTTAAATTTCACTGAGATGTATAAGTAGTTACAAGTATCAAATCCCTAACCCGAGCATTTTGCGGCCGTATTCCCTTCTGCTGGCTTTAAGTACTACAGACGTACTACCTAAAGTCGTAGAGTCCTTTCCTTCCAACTTCACGTCAAAAGGATCGTTCTGAAACATTGTATTTACCTCGCATGTAACTTGGGAGAAAGATGGAAATGGATTTTGCAGTGAAATGAGCAACAGGGGAAACGGGATTACTTCGGGAAAGCAATTTTGCACTCCAAATTCCACAACGAGTTTTCTGAGATGGAAACTCCGTCGTTAGTACGTGGAAGGCGAGTACGCACGTAGCTACACTACGGGTGGCCTCCATAAGGTTGGATGCAAATCTTGCTCCTCGTAACGAAGCCTCCGAGTAGCTTCGAACTTTCAGTGACCTCATGAATTGAATAGAATTGGATGCAAAGTAGCAAAGGCATTTCACTTCTTTGCATGATTTAGATCGGTGTATTGTAATAATCACTGAATTAGAAATTCACTTGTGTTGCCATTGACTTTGAATTTTTTGTGGTAAAAATACAAGAGTGCACTACAAAATCTGGGAAATAGTATATTTATATCTAACAAGTATTAGTTTTTAGCTAGAACGCAATACATATGATAACGAAGAAAACAATCAAATTTAATTACTTCTAATGTTACAATTGTTCCTATATTCTTAATAATGACTGTAACACAATATTTTTAGTATTTATCATCAATTTGGTAAATTGACAGCGAAAGGAAAATGAAGTTAATGAAATATATAATTGCTCGAAATTAATTTTCTTGAATTACTTTACCGGTGTCTTTTTTTTAAAGGTCAGTCTTCGTCGTTTGCAAGAGTAGCAAATCAAACCTCAGATTTAGTTCAGTATTCGAATACGCAACCGCTGTCGAACGTATTAAGTATGATGTAATTGTAAAAAGAGAGAGCAAGAGCAGTTCCACCAAAGAAGAATAAATTAAAACCAGGTCTTCTCGACACTACAACACCCAAAATAGACACGCAAAGTTGCAATAAAATATTCAAAATACGTTCAAAAGTAATATTCCAAAAGGCTCAAGCATTTTGTAATCTGAACACCAAATAAGTACTAATATTGCATTAAAACAGACCTGCCAAGCCCGCATTCTATGTGAATATGAACATATGTCACAAAAAATACACATTTTTCAAAAAACATTCTCTCTAATCCAATAATATTTATGGAACTCAGCAAACTTCATCGATTCCGAGAAAGGAAGCCAGTAAGAAGGGGAGTGAAAGAGCCGTGTAAGAGGTATTCTTCAAGTGTACTACACAATTTTCATTTATTTATTTTTTTCAGTGATTTTTACCAAAAGGTTCATTTTTATAAGTATTTGAAGCATTGAGAAACACGTGTCATCAAACACAAACCGGCGCACGTGTTAAGAGAAATGAGTCAAACATGAAATGACATAAATAGTTCTTAGCGGTCATTATTCAAAAAAATGGCCCAAAATTTAAAAAATTAAATTTGCTGTACACAATTCTAATGCTTTGATATGAATTTATATCCAAGTAATTTTTATTATAATACTAATAATATTCAGCGTAAATAGCTGGAGTCTCTTTTTATCCCAATTAACAATATATTGCACCAATTAATTTAGTGCAGTGCTTTATGTAGTGCTCCATGTTTCTTTGCCACATGATGTTTCAAGTTCAGATGCTAAGTGGATGGGGTTTCCACACCCCGGCCACTGCATTAGAAGTTTCACACACTCATGCTAAACAAAGCTTTTAAGTTTCTTCCACATCCCCCCAAAACTCCTTCACGTCATTATTCATTATTCAAACATCATCCAATCATCATTCTCTTCTCGTCATGTATTATACCTCAACCCCTTGGACGCCCACATGCATGTATTCATTTCGCATCGCATTATAATTCACAGATGTTCAACATGAAGACTGTTTCTTAAGCAACGCAACAGCCGTCTACAAAGTTGGAAGACTTAATTTCGCGCAAAGAAGGATTGAAATATTTTAATTAACGCAAGCAGAGCTGCTTGACTTTCTATCGACGCCGCCACCACCTCTTTGCCCGCCTGCGGTGGCGCGCCTCCGCCCACGCCGCCTTCGCCGCCGGCCGCCAGCTGCCGGCGCGCCCGGCGCAGCAAGAGGAGGACCGCGTGCCCATCCCGAGCGCTGCGTCTGCTGCGCCGGCGCACAATGGTCGGAATGCAACGGAAAAGAGGCCAAAAATGTGAATTTTGTTGGTTTGCTTTAGTTTTTTCGTGTTTCCGGGTGCGTCAACTGCTTTGGTCACGGGGCTAATGTCCCGTGAGTTTAGTGCATGTTTTTTCTTGGTAGATGGCGGTGATCTTACCCCACTGGATGGCGAGATCCGGCGCTGACCTACCGTCGGCTAGTGGGGTTTCCCCCTAACCAGGACACTCCCACCACCGCCACAGCCGGGACAAGTTCTAAGCTCCCGACCGGTCTCCCGGAATATATGGTAGTGTAGTGCATGTTAGTGTAAGTGTGTGTGTGTGTGTGTGTGTGTGTGTGTGTGTGTGTAAGGGAAGAGGATAGGACAAGAAAGAGGAAGGGCAGATCGCGCGCGGTCCGTGGCCGTTTGTTAGGGTACTGCTCCGACATTCGCCTGGTGTTGATCGGAGAAACCACGGAAAACTACCGATCAGAGCAGCCGGCCGCTAGAATTCTCCTCCAGGCAGCGACTGAATTCGACCTAGCTGAAAAGCTAGCGTCGAAAATCCTGCCGCCGTCCGGACTCGAACCTAGGACCTCCCAGTCAGAGGGGCTGCAGTAACATCAGTTGATGCACTGAGCTACCGCTCCCGGTGTGAGTTTGGTACAACCCAGCGGAAGTTCACTTATGGTTGACATTGTATGTTTAAATGTCTCGTTCAAGGCTGTAGGGTCGTCATTAGGCTCATATTCTAACTCAATACTAAGATTTGAATGTACAAAGAACAAGATGCAAAGTTGTACAAAGAACAATATTATACAAATACGTGAACATACAAAAAGAGCACAAGACAAACAAAAGACTATGAACTGGCAATCAAGATGAAAAAAAAAACATGGTTAGAGAAAGAAATGTGTAGAATACTAAAATAGTAGAATTTGTTAAGTAATATGTTAATAAAATAGGTCACCGTATTTGTATTTAGTCATTGTATGTCCCGCAAAGGGCAATTGACCTCGGCGCCGTTAGATTTCGGGGTTCTTAGAAGGCACCCAATAACGTACCCGCTTTGTCTCGAATTCGAATAACCTTCACGGCTTCATCTAGTTAACGAATTCGACTTGCGATGCTGGTAACGCGGTCGCGGCCTTTCCATAGAACCATTCCAGCAATCACCTGGATGATCAAGGGAAACCACGAAAACCCCAGTCAGAATGGCCGGCATGGGTATTGCACCCGCGCCTCCCGAACGCGAAGTCACCGCGCTATGCTCTGAGACATTTCGCTCGGTATTACTACCGTAAATACTATCAAACATAAATCGGCTGATTATAA
The DNA here is from genome assembly GCA_964035755.1 of Teleogryllus oceanicus. Taxonomy (NCBI): domain Eukaryota; kingdom Metazoa; phylum Arthropoda; class Insecta; order Orthoptera; family Gryllidae; genus Teleogryllus; species Teleogryllus oceanicus. Next base: position 308,196,877 of record CAXIVR010000001.1, on the reverse strand, counting down.
CTGGTAGGTAATTAATTGAACACATGTTTATAGACATTTTCAAAATTCTCATAAAATAAACGATTGTTATTCTGGTGCATTCTTATATTATTCTTAATAACAATGGTTTACTAAATAACGGTTTTCAAAATATGTCTGAAAAAATATGGCCATTACATTAAAACATATAGTACGAGTGTTATATCCCTCAATGTATTCCGTTAAGGGACATGGCCTTCTGCAACGTAGACGACCCATTATTCGCACATGACATTAGTTCAGTTACAGGGTATCCGGTCCACGAAACATTTCTAAAATTTTTTTATCAACTACATATTTTCGGAAAGGCTGAATTCGAATTTTGATATTTGACATCTCGAGAAAAGTTGGCTTTAGAACTAAAATCGCAAAACAACAAAAAATTTGCAATTTTTCGTACATACATCGACAACAATTGGCTTCATCGAAATGTCTTTCACATCAAATTAAAGTACCTACACATTTCCACAAAATACATATTTAACTTTAATTTTTTCTTAATTTCTTTCAGACGATATAGTGCGCTGAAAGAGCGAGATTTTAGCCCTCAGGCTAAAACGGGAGAAAAGCCCATACCCACCTTATCTCGCGATCTAGTATTATTACATGTTGCTTGAAAACAACTATAATAAATGAATTATCAGCATTGTTCATCAATTATCATTAATTTCTTTTCCATAAATTATCAGCATAATGAATGATTAACACACTGAAACCGGTAGGATTGCGTTCACTCTTGCTTCTGTGTACTTCAGGCCTTCGTTCAGAGTTTCGTACAAGGCAATATAATCACATAATATTTTTACCAACATTATATTCTGACAAGACCCCCATTATGATGTAAAAGAAAGATTGTGATAGGTCATGAGTAAAATAAATGCAACCAATTAAAATTGAAGTCCAGCATATAAGGGTAGTTGATATCATCGGTTTGGAACATGTGGTCAAACTGTACATGAGTATCAAGCTCAAAATATGTTTCTGAAACATCACCCAGTTACCGTTTTACTAACAGCATTTTTTCGAAATTTCATCCTCCATATTGAATGAGGAAGGTCATAAATTTGTCAAATTTCATTAACATAACATGCCTTAGATGTATAACATGTCAAAACAATTAATGTATTCTTTTGAAAAAATCAAACGTGATTCACAAAGTGAACATCAGAGGACCGGTGAGACCCTCTTAAAAAATTTAAATCTAGTGTTATATATCCTTTTTGTCATTCATTTACTTTCGAAGTTTCGGTGAATTTTTGCTATGCAGATCACACTGCGGTCCCCTGCCACTACTTGCCTCACCGTCGATCCTGTCCCCTTCCCCGGCAGTCCGTCAATAACAATGTTCAAATCAATTTGATTCGTTGGGTTTTGTCGTTCATTTCGTTTTAAATTTCCGGTCAATTTTCCTCAATACAGATCACAGAGGGGTGGCCGTAGTGGACATGTCGTTCGCACCACTGCATCTTCATCGTCAGCTGCCTCCCTAAAAAAGCAGCCCTTTTTCTTCATCGCCCGCCCCCATTCCCCACCCCCACCGCAAACAAGGTAGACACAATGGACGGGTGGGGTGAAGATACTCTCAGGGCTACTTCTAGAAATTTATTAACACTAGATAACTTTCAGTACCCCTTAATTCCTTACCAAATTCAGTGACCTGGGCACATAGACTGGTTTAAATTAGAAACTTACTGGCTGAGTTTAGCTCAGAACCAGCAAAAGAACAATATATCCTTCTCAAGAGTTAGTGCTCTCACCCTAATTGATTCCGCAACGTTCACTATCTCTAACTATGGAATATCGTCCACTCTTCGTAGGCCCTTTTACTCGCCTAATAACTTACGAGATCCTTTCGGTAGCGGCATGAGGCAGGAAGCTAATGAGACTGATCGTTTTTCCGCGCGATGTCGGGGATGTGGGGGAGGCACTATATTCGTTTCGAGTAGGGAATTAATTTGCAGAACGTTGTATATCCTAAGTTTACTATATCCGAGGTTCAGGTTCACTACAATTGAGACCGTGGCAAAACCCAACAGTCCAATTTTTGACCACCGCTTTCCGCAACGCAGATCACCGTGCGCCCCACCCCACCGTCCCGCCGCCCCCGCCCCCGCCAGCGGCGGCCGCCGCCTCCCGCGCCGGGATACCTTGCTCCGCCGATAGCGATCTGTATTGACATTGGCCTGCCCTGGCCGCGCAACGAGGCGGGCTGGCGGGCGGGCGGGCAGGATGGGAGGCCGGCAGGCGGGCACAGCGGAGCGGAGCAAAGCGCGCGCTTCGTTGCCAACGACTGCACAACCGCCGCAACCTCCGCCCGCGCGTCCTCTCCCACGCCCCCGCAGCTCACTCTCGCCTACCTGTCGCCGATCGCGCGGAGGCACCCACGTCGAATGGTTTATACACAAAACTATTTATGTTAATTAATAGGTAATCGTTGTTCCGGTTGAGATGGCACAGTGACCACATCCGTTTGATTTATTTGATTTATTTCGTCAAAAAAAGCAGTAAAACCGTATATGACGTATGGGGGAGAAGATCATCTGCACACGTTTTCTTGAGTAGCAGAATCCCATCCCAACATTTTAATGATAAATAGTTGAAACTTGAATGAAAGTTATAATAATAATAATAATAATAATAATAATAATAATAATAATAATAATAAATAATAATAATAAAATTAAAAAACCGCCAGATTAGCAACATTTGAAAATCTGCTCATTTTCGTTCACGAGTTATAGAAAAACTATTACATCAATTAATACGTAATCGTTGTTCCGGTTGAGACGGCACAGTGACCACATCCGTTTGGTTTATTTCCTCAAAAAAGCAGTAAAACTGTACATGACGTATGGGGGAGAAGATCATCTGCACACGTTTTCTTGAGTGGCAGAATCCCATCCCAACATTTTAATGATAAATAGTTGAAAGTCGAATGAAAGTTATTATTATTATTATTATTATTTTATTATTATTATTATTATTATTATTATTATTATTATAAAATTTAAAAAAGCGCGAGATTTTTAACATTTGAAAATCTACACATTTTCGTTCCCGAGTTATAGAAAAACTATTTGCAACGGTAAACGAACTGCAGATTTGATTTCTCTGCATTGCTAAATATATAGTAACTCATTCTCAGCTGTAATCCAACCACTACAAGCAAAAGGAGAGCTCAACAAAAAAGGCGCATAGTAAAGCTACATTGTTGCCAATGCCGATGAAGCGGCTCTGACCAGGAGATCCCAGTGCTGGGGATCCGACGTTGCTGATTTTCGAGACTACCTTCAGAGCTGAAATTTATCCACAGACTGGAGGGGAATTTTAGCAGTCGGCTGCTCTGATCGGTAATTATTGCTGATTGCTATGAACAATATTAGGCGAATCTCAGAGGACATCCGAACAAAGGCGCCACAGATCGCGAGCAATCTATACTTTCTCATGCTTCTCCCTTTCCTTATCATTGCCTCCTTTCACTTTCCTAACACACACGCATACCTATATGCGCTACACTACATATGCGGAGACCAATCGGGAGCTTATCCGGCTGGCGCGGTGCACTGCTTGGGGAGATGCTTGGAGGGGAAGCTACCATGTAGGTCGGCGCTTGATCGCACGTTCCAGCGGAAGAACAACACCGCCATCGGCCGAAAAGTTAGACAACTATTTTATGGACGACTTGGCACATGTGATACGCTGAAAACTATTAATTCCATTAGTACTTTCTTGTATCGCTCTTAAGTTCGTGGTTTCCAGCTAAATGACGTATTTAACTGTTATTAACTTCATCTGCTGAAAAGACGTGACCTGACCTGATGAAGCGGTAAATCTGACAATTATATGATGTGAATGAGTTTTGTATTTTAATAAATGTGATTGTGGCTGCAAAGTGATGGATCAATTGTCTTTCATTAAATAAAATAATTCATTACAATATAGAACCAGAAAGAAGGGAACCAAAGGGCGTTCTTGCGAGATAAACGAGTTTCTGAAAGATGCACTGTCAGAAGATCATCTTACGCTATGAAAAACGAAACAGCATATGTGCCAAAATATAAAGGGTGAAGTCTGCCGGTACCTGAGTTAGCTTGACACTGGCATCTGAAAAATCTTATAGCTGCAACCGGAAGGGCTATTACAACCATTGAGAAAGCGGAACTTGAAAGTAACAAACAACCTCGTATAGCCACAGCCTACGCCATAACAGAGAAATGCTAGACCTCCCAAGCAGAACAATTTCGCAAAAACTGTCAGTACCGAAACAATTAGCACCCATTGTACCACGACATCAATGAACAGAGCTTCCCACAAATACTTTCAGGTAGAGAAGAAACGTTGGAATAGAGTCACAAGCTCTAGTACAACACAAAAAAACACAAAGGCGCCATGGATGAAAATGGTCAAGGCGAAAAAGAGTGGAACAATTATAAATGAAAACTTCAAAATAACAACGGAGACAGTAAAGAAGCAAGCCAAGAAGATGAGAAACTTCTCTCATCCAAACATGTCCACGGTTCCTGGCTCAAACGGCTTACAAGTGTTCACCCGAGACACGCCTCAACAGATGGATGATCAACTTTAAACCGGCACTCACAACAGTGGATGTTACTGGAGAGACGTCCCTCGCCATTAAGATGGGAACAAGATATTTGAACCCGACACCTATTGACTCACAACATATCTCTCAACACCATTCAAGCTCTTCACATTCATAATAGCCCATGGAATACAAAACCTACTTCAGGGTGCCGTTCTATGGCCAGGGGAACCAATGTGAACAAAAATGCGTTGGTCATTGGCAAACATTTTTTTTCTAGAGAACGCAAGAAGACTGTTGACGAACTTCACCGAAGTCTCGATTAATTACAAAATGGCATGCAACTCTCTGCATCACAGTAGGATAGTGAAGAACTTGGATGTTGTAGGCTTAAGTCAAGAAGATCAAGAAGTTCTTCCACTAATGCATGCACCTCTAGTACACACAAAGATGCCCACTTTCGGAAATGCCAGGATACGTCGAGGGAAATTCCAAGCTGCCCTTTTTGGCAAATTTGATTCCTCTCTTAACAGTGCTGTTGAAGACCCCACTTGGGTATCAATCATCGGAAGTTAATTCTAGTTTTTTTAATATTTGGCTTTTCCAGTTTCTACAGGGTCGTCGCAAATGGCGGAAGAACTCACTTTTTATTAATTTTCTGTACATTCTATTTTTACACTGGTTTGGCGATTTTACGGCCGGATGTCCTTCCTGACCGCAACCACAGGGGACACAAAAACTCACTACACTCACACACTCACTTGTCTATAGACAACACAGATATGACCCAGGGCACTCAAAATTAGTTCGTTCTATTGTTCTTATTATTTGTAGGCTTTGTTTCCACTTAAATCTTAATTATAAATTTATTAAAACGTTTGACAAATTAAATTGTATTGCGCGCGAATTTAATGAGGTCACTAAACCAGCATTACAGCATCGATGTTTAAAAGCATATCTTTTTATTTCGTGTATCGATGTTTAAAGACATGCAAATTGCAAAGAGGACGTGACTCATCGAAGAACGTAAAGACGGTAATGAGGTAAGCCCCTACACCCTCAATAGAGAGGGCAAATAAAAGGAACGCAGGAAAGCCATACAATGGCGAACCGCTCCACGCACAATATTCCTGAAACACAGAAGGGAAGGTTCTTTCACTTGGGAATGGCTGAGAAATGGCTTCCGTAAGAAAGTTACTGAAGGTCTGGTCTTATCAATCCAGGAACAGGTACCAACGACTTTCAATCAAAAGCAGATGAAATTGTAGAGAACGGGAACTGTAGCCTCGCCAAATCTCAAGACGAAACAGTTAATCTCCTAATCATGCCTGCAGAAAGATTGTGCATACTTTACAAATTACTCCATGATAAGAGTGACTACCAAGCTACATTAGACTATGTGCAGAATTGTCTGTCTCACGATACTGTGTTTCCGAGCGCGCTAACTGTATTGATAATTATTCCCGTTAGATTGCAATTCCCAGTCTTCTTGTCGAAAGAAGAAAACACACTATAAAGAGAACAGAAACACTATAAATGAAATACCTAAATGCTCTACTGTTTTAACACTTAGAATATGAAATGAAGACAAAAGAACACATTCAATTTGTTTATGGAATAGACATTAAAAATACGAAACGTTGTTGCAGTATGTCAACAAGAAAGAACGAAGGAAGCTACTAACAGACTAGTGGCTCCCAGCCAGTGTAACGATAAACTGAAAACAGCACAGGTTTCCGTTTCTGTTTATACGAAACAATGCTTTAAAGGACTATGATAATCTCATAATTTTTTATAGCAATAATATTATTTCGTGTACATTATATACAATTAACGCTTGCCAAATGAGAATTTTAGACCAATGCCTATAGCTAACATGTAACGTCAAAAGTCGATTAAAATATTGAAAAGTATTATCACACAAATACTGGACCACTCTTCATTTTTCATCACATCAAAGTATAAAAACAACAAATAATTGTATTTGGTACCCGGTATTGCCCTCAGGGATGATTATATTTCACGAATTTCTTATTCCTTTACAAAAAAGTTTCTCCCTCTGTTATTTCCGTGAATACAAATAATTTGCCGAACGACATTACGACAAGAACTGATAGAATATAAAAATGTTTATAGTGAAAATCCACGAAAAAACATTACATTATGCATCGCGGAATTTTAGTTGTAAACGCACAGTTAATATTAAGGTTATGTTTAAGACAATTTCATAGTTGTTTGTCGCTCATCTCCACATACGAGTGGTCTGTACGCGTGGTTTATCGTGCTATAAAAGTTTTACGATTGCAGCTTCCTCCACACTTCGCGATATCTCTCATAAATTTCGAAGACATTATCCTTAGTCGGTATCCACAGACGCTTCGTAGGATTGTTGTCTCTTAAGCATAAACACGGTAATAACTCAAACAAGCGGGCTCAAAACGCAAATTCGCCGACGAATGCAAAATGTTAAACAGAAACTTGTCTTACGAAGTTTTATTACGTCGCGCGAATGTGGGTTCAAAACATTTTTTAATTAATAAAAACTAATAAGATGCTAACTTTTTAAAGACAATTTGATAGAAATATACTTTCTTTCAGATTCGATTCTTTCATAAGTTTTCTAACATATCTGATGTTTGCTTATGCCTTTCTTAGTTGCCTAATTAAAAGGATGAAGAGATATGGACTATAATGGTGTAATTAATGTCAAAGATTATTATATCAAAATGTATACTAAATTTGTCATTTCTAGCAGATAACCACTAGAAATAACCGTGGGTTCATCAAAATAAATGTTATTGGCTTGAATCCTTTATTCCAACTTGCTCATTTAATCCTATGCTAATTGCATAGAAGTCCATTACATATGCGATTTTCTTTTCAATTTTTAGTTCTGACGTTCAAATTTCATCAATCAATGTCACATCAGCCTTTCTGTACACAGAATTTCTTTGACATTTTTTTCTTTCTTCCCAGATATTTGCAACGTACAAACCCTGACCTTTAATTTAATTCGTAACCTTTCACTGTCGGAAATGGCTTAAACTAGGGAAGCATTAAACACGAACTCAACACGATTTAAGTTCAAAATCATGGAGATCATTTTTAACCGTTGAGAATTGTTAAACTGCAAAACAACCGACAAGGGGAGAAAATGACACATATCAGGTGTATAAAATTGGCACAAAATAAAAGGGAGTATGTTATGGAGATAAGAGGTCGGATTAATGAATGATTCACAACAACTGATTTAGAAGAAAGTATAATGTGTAACACACCAAGAAAGTGTACAAAATTAAGGCACATCTCTACACTATTTTCAATATAGACTTACAACACATTTTCCCATTAAAGCACTAGTTGCAAATATCCCGTAGCCCGACTTTTGTGAGTAGAGGTATCTGGTGACAGACCATATGAGTACGGCATCGGAAATGAAATGTTTTATTTTATTTTATTTATTTTACGTCAAAAAACCAGTTAAAAACTGCGTATGACGTGCTATGGGGAAAAGTGAATTGTGTGCACATTTTCAAAATTCTGTGATCCCTACACTAAGTCATATACTACATAAATTTTGAATTTTGAAAGGGAGAAAAAAAACTCCCATGTAGTAAAATCTATTTTCAAAAATAAATAAGCAATACATTTTGAATTTTGAATTTTGAAAGGGAGAAAAAAAAACAAAAAAACTCCCATGTAATAAAATCTATTTTCAAAGATAAATAAGCAATAAATTTTGAATTTTGAAAGGGAGAAAAAAACAATCAAAAAAACTCCCATGTAATAAAATCTATTTTCAAAGATAAATAAGCAATAAATTTTGGCTCTTATTACTTCCTGCCGCGACAACATGGAAACGATACTTTGAATAATTGTATTTCCCACTGAATTCTAGAAGACGTTTTCTAGTTTTCCGAGCAATAATTTCTTCATCGGGCCGAAAAGATGATAATCGGACGGTACTAGATCCGAACTACAACGTATTCGACATATGCTGGAGATCCTCCTATCCAAACCACTCGTGTTGCCCATGAAGAGGAGCAGTGACGTGCAATGTCATGAAGTTTGACATTTCCAGAAGTAGGGCGTTTGTCACGAGGAGCACGATGTAACCTGACTAACGTTTTCGCATAAGATACAGCATTTACGGTGGCCCGGATGGTACCATTCACAGCGGCGCAGATGGCTCTACTCACAAAAGACCGGCTTCTCTGCACGGGGTATGAGAAAACTTGTGTCACGAAGGGAGAAATGTGTTGCAAGCCTTTGTATCTATGTTAAATGTAGGGTAGAGATGTGTCTGAATTGTATACACATCCTTGGTGAGTTAGCTATTATACTACCTTCTCAATCACTTGTCGTCTGTTACCTACTGATACGCACTGGTAGTTTATGCACAAACTTTGGAAGATGCTCAGATTTCCTCTTAGTACGAATCGTATAATCGTACATCTCGTATAATCGAGAGAAGTAATCAATGTATACAAAAACACTGCCATAGAATTTCGACATTAAACTAAATGTCTAAAAACAGCAACATATACTTACCCATTCGACATTAATGTGGATATATATTTCGGAAATGGTTTTATATCTCTGATTCAAAAATGTCAAGAATAAAATATTCTTGAAATACGCGTACGATATTTGAATGCAATTATTAACGAATAAAACCAAATAATAAATTCACTAGAAGTAAAATATTGTGAATTATCAGTAATGTTACCAATTCTTTCTTACAATATTTCTTTTTCTCAGTGTTTATTTTTACAACCACTTTTTTGGAGGTTTACGCAGTTTCGTTTTCCATTACATTCATAAAGAAGCACAGTACACACAAAAATTATTATTATTACTGTTACCAATTTGTGTTCATGCAATTTCTTCATTTTTATAGATAAGCGGACAAAAAGTGAAGGGTAGTAATATCAATTTTTCAAATCTACGCGAAAGGTTTCACAACGATCATTCATTACACATGGAGAGGCTTTTACAGAAATCTAAAATTAAGTGTGTATTCATTCACTCCACACAAATTAACTCACTGCAGACACGTGAAACACGATAATAGTGTGGCGTTTAAAATGATCTCCCAAATAATATAGAAATAACCGGTGATAAAAGGATCATAACATCCTTCACCAAATAAAACGAATTTCCCGAAAAGGCAAAAATTCAAAGGACATGATTGCAACATTTTTTTGCCCAGTTACAAAAGCAATGGGTGGGGGACGTGCATGAAAGGAAGCCGAGCATATTTGTACCATTCGCGTTCTCTTTGTTTTGGATCATCAACGAAACTTTAAGCCAAATTCATATCGCTTATAGCCAACCCTCTGCGGCTCTCGTGTGGCTTTTAATTAATCCTCCCCCCACCCCCACACGTTCCGCCGTTGCAACGCAAGACTCGCTCCCGCCTTAATTACAATTAGCAGCGCCAAGCCCAAGTACCGAAGGCCTCTCCATCCAGATTTAATTTATTGTTCGTCCATTGTAAAATGTTCTATATATCTCCATCAGAATTAACGCGTCCGAAAGGGATAATTTTTAACGAGCCCAGGGAACTCGGCGGGAAAACTGATAATGTTTCATTATCAGAGAGGGAGTCGGTTTACTTCCAGCGTCATGCCCATCGTCACCATTGCAGCCGCCGAAACCGCCCCCAAAAATGCTCCTGAAACCATCCCCTCTTCCATCACAGATATTCCTCTTCAATGCACTGACGTGGAAATGGGCTCTGTTTGCCGCGTTTGAGGCACCGCCCCGTATAAAATATGGAGGGGCAGTTATTTTTTGCAATTAATTCAAGTTGTCCAGTGGCAAAAAAACTTACCAACCAGGGAGGCACTAAATTTGAAATACGCGAATAGTCTAAATGAATTCGTGTCTTACATTGATATTTCAGAACCTTAAAAAAGGGCTAATATTTCATGTTAAATTAGAATTAGAACGTTTCTCAAATTAAAACATTGCCTCCATAGATGATTTAATCTGTAAGTTTTCTGTAGTTTATCGTGTTATGTTAGATGGGAATAACAAATACAAGTGGAAATAATTCCAACTTAAACCCGTTCGCATGATTATGGGCACAGCATGTTGGACAAAATTTCGACAATACAAGTTGCGATAATGAAAATAAATTTTAGGTACACTTCTCATCAGCATTTCATTTGTCATTATGTTAAGTGCAAAAATATACTACTACATGTATAGTATGTCATCAGAATGAATTATGAAAGGTGCAAACGATAGGATTTTGTTTTTAATAAAGGTTAAGAATTGAACGTACTTCATCGATAGGGACGTTGTTTTGTATTTATTTTCGAACAATCAGCTGATCACCACATTTGGTTATCTAACAGACCAATCAATTCGTAATTTTCTGGAAGCAAAGTGACTAGAGATTTCTTTTTGGATGCCAAGTGTGTATGAATCTATAATATGACTAATTTATAACACGTTCTGCTCGTTTTCCTTCCCTCACCAGAGAGGACATATTCACTAAAAAGAATCATCGGCAGAAAGTAATCGTTGCGATAATTCTGCAATTTTCAACACGGCAAATCAATCGAGGAATGTGTATCTAATTAATAATTTAAAAGGAAAATGGTAAACATTCTACTCAGGACATGAATTTCTTTGCATTGTTGGAGAAAGTGAATAGCAATAAATTTTTCTCTTCAAATAAAATGCATCAAAATGTATTAACCGGTAAAATGTGTGCGTTTCTTGTATTGTTTCAAACTTTTACTGGCAGAATTCCCTTTAAAAGGAAATTCTACCCAACAACAAAACATTTTTATTATTAAAAGATCGTTTGTGTTATGAAATTTTTATGGTACTGTCCAACATGCACAAATACATTTCACCCATTCGAGTGCATTACTCAGAAAGGACGTAAACGCCAGCACAACGGAGTATATTACACAGAAAAACCTATGGGAAAGAGAGAGTGATCGCAAAACGACAACGCGACTCCGCAACCTGCCACCGATAAGCAGAAAGAAGGGTCCCGAAGTGAGCATAAAAATGAAGCCTCTCCGAAAATTGTGAGCCACCGGGGAGGAGTCAATCACACGAAACTGCACCACAATTGTTGAGTAGGCCGACAAAAAGGCGCAATGGTTCAAGTGGACACATTGGAAACTGACCCGCGCAGCAATTCCACATCAGAGAAAATTAAAAAAGGATCACTTTTTTCATGAAATCGCGAAATAAAGGAGAATAACCGATGAGAAGAAATTTGGAGTTACATTTGGCGGCTAGTGACAAAGTATTATTTGTTGGGGGATCAACAGTCGTCAGGTTGGAGGGGGGTCGACCCGAGCACTGCGGTCCGCGCGCTAGGGTGGGAGGGGTTCTGAGGAGTACTACGTCTGGTTTCACCACGCCACAACCACAAGTCGCTTTTACTTCTATCATACTGACGACTTTATCTTGCTTCCAACGTCGTATGACGTGACATTTTGGAAACAATATGTAAAATGGGTTCACGTTATGATAAAAATACATGTAAGATACAAATACCTAGAGTCAGAGAGAGAGAGGACAGAAAGAGAGGGAGAGACAGAAAGAGAGGGAGAGACAGAAAGAGAGGGAGAGACAGAAAGAGAGGAGAGACAGAAAGAGAGGAAGAGACAGAAAGAGAGGAAGAGACAAAAGAGACAGGCAGAGAGAGGGAGACAGGCAGAGAGAGAGAGGCAGAGAGAGTGACAGACAGAGAGACACACAGAGAGAGACAGACGGAGAGAGAGACAGAGAGAGAGAGAAGAAAGCCGACAGACAGAAAAATAGAGTGACAGAGAAAGACAAAGAGAGATTGATATTGAGAGAAGACTCCGTAAAATTAACTTGAAATTTATCAGAGAGTATGTATGAATTAATACCCAGCAGGAGTAGGCTCTTTCATTTGATTAAATGAAATCTAAATATAACAATTGCGAAAGTTGCCTTTCCATGTTCCATGTTGGTCGGCAATCGTTTTAGAATACCTTATATTGTATTATTTTACATCGCATTCACTGTGTACAGAATCATAAAATTGAAAAGGAGAGAAACTTCATTGTTGGGATCAGCAGGAAAAATAGTAATAGTGGCTAATGGCTAATATTATTATTATTATTATTATTATTAATAATAATAATAATATAATGGCTAATATTAAAGGCTAATGTCGTTTTGTGGATTTGACATGATAAACGTGTTCTCATTGAGAAGCCTGCCATATGCACCGAAACTAATGCGGAAATATGAAGTTTCAAAATGACCTGAATATGAGGGCGATAGTGAAATGCTAACCACCGACGCTAACAAACTTTGTAATTGCCACTTCGTGTTCTCTGAAAGCTACCTCTCCAAGAACACGGTGGATATGACATCGTTCAACTAAGGCCGAGGAGGAGGAATCTGAAAGTTTACAAAGCTCGGAAATTGTCCATTAAGACTAATAATTGCATCATTTTAAATACATATGAAAATGAAGATGCATATTAAAGATAAACATATAACGTCTCAAATTCGCCATCCTCGGTGTCCTTCGATAATGTTTGTAAAATTCACCATGTATTTTATGTCCTTTTTACAGCAGCACAGTTTCAAATATTTTGCAACATTAAATAATGAATGATGGCAGATTTCGCGTAATATAACAATTTATATTCGCTGATCGTACCATGAAAATGAAACGTACACCAGTCTGTAATTTACTAAGTATTTGGAAATTCCTACAGGAAGGACGCTATAGATAAAGATCGTCTCTTGCTCATTGTTATGAAACTACAACCACATCGAGAATACTGCACAGATAACTTCACATTACAGACGGCATTGGAAATAACCACGCAAAACCCGCAACCAGAACTTTCCCCATTAATAGACGGCATCCTAAGATGTCTAGCAGAGGCTGGGAAAACCCACTCGAAAATAAAAGAAAAAAACAGACAAAAGTACACATTAATTTGCCTTTAATGCATCCAAAACTAAGCAACCTGCCATCTCCGGCAAATGAATTCATACATTTATCAACACACAGCCGGATCGTTAATCACTTTCCGCAGATAATCTCGGAGCGTAAACGATGGCGCTTATTCAAGCGAAGAAGATCGATTCTACGCCACCAACGAAGGGGGTCAGGTAACGCACAAGCGCGCCAGCCTAGCCGTGAGGAGCGAGCTCGCTTCTCCGACCGGCGGCGGCGGCGGCGGCGGCACAATAGTTGTATTTAGTTCGGGCCGCGAGTTGACTGGGCTGTTGGGGCCTCGAGTCCTCTTGAAGCGTAATGGAACGTGTAATCGCCCGCTTCGTAACCGCGTACCTCCGAGCAAGACGGGCCGAGGCCCGCCGCCGCCCACGCCGCCGCCCCCGTCGCCTTCACCGCCTTCGCCGCCTTCGCCGCCCCTAGCCGCCCCTTGCCGCCCCTTGCCGCCCCTTGCCGCCCCTTGCCGCCCCTTGCCGCCCCTTGCCGCCCCTCGCCGCCCCCGCCCCCCCCCGCCGCCCCTTGCCGCCCCTGCCGCCCCGGCCGCCCCGCCGCCCCCGCCGCCCCGCCGCCCCGCCGCCCCGCCGCCCCGCCGCCCCCGCCGCCCCCGCCGCCCCCGCCGCCCCGCCGCCCCGCCGCCCCGCCGCCCCGCCGCCCCCGCCGCCCCGCCGCCCCGCCGCCCCGCCGCCCCGCCGCCCCGCCGCCCCGCCGCCCGCCGCCCCCGCCGCCCCGCCGCCCCCGCCGGCCACCCGCACCGACCCACCACTTTAGATGAGCGCGCTAGACGTCCCATTACCAGCCGGTCGCTGCGAGCTCCGCTTGACCCGTGTTATTGCGGGACGAAATCAGGACGGAGTGGCTGCCAAAATAGTGACAGGAGGTAGATACATATAAAGATTCTTGAAATTTAATTTGCGTTCCTTTTCCCATTATAACCGTTTGACAGAATTTTTGCTCCTAAATATAAGTGCTTTGAAATAATTTTGACACCACTAATTAAATTTGACCCCGGTAAACAAACTGATGCGTAAACTTTTCGTTCAAAATGAGAAAAAGTATGCTACTGGATACTCCTATGCACTATCTATATTTTTGTATAATAAGAGAAGTTAAATTCTTTTTAACACATCGTGCACAAAACATGTTTTCGTGTTAGTTTTCAGTATGAGAAACAACTATTTTTTTTTCATTCCAACTAATAGAGTGCCACATGTTAAGAAGCGTGTGAATCCTCTTTGGCACACGGTGTGCTAAAATATAGTATACGTAAAACTGCGCAAGCTGATTCATACATTTTGTTTTCCTCCCGTGCGGTCGGATGACGATCTCGACTGGTGCGCGAATCACGTTTTTGGTGCACTCATTACGTAATTTAAAATTCTGATTGTTGAAATATGGGTCCATGTGCATTTACGAAATTAGTAGTACATTATAAAACGATGATGTAATGATGGGTATTAATACACGAGTGTGATATTACAATATGAGCGAGGTACGAGTGAGTATCTTGGTACTTCGAGACATTTACCCTGATCCTTTCTTTCCAGCACTATTTATTTAATTCTGTTCGCATTTCTCTCGAGCCCCGTAATGGATTATTCCATAGCATTTTGGCATATTGCTTATGCTCTCACTCAACACTCCTTTTACCTTATATTTAAATATTTTATCTCGTTTTAATAATCTGATCTTCTTTCTTATTCTTTTCCTAAATAGTAACAAATTTTCACAAACGTACGCTTACATGACAACGCTTTTGATATGCCATTCACTTCCCACTCCTTGTTCATCTTCGCCTCTTTCCTCATTCTTCACCTTCGTCTTAATCTTTCTTTTCGTCTTAATCGTTCTTTTCGTCGCAATCTTTCTTTTCGTCCTAATCTTTCATTTCGTCCCAATCTTTCTTTTCGTCTTAATCGTTCTTTTCGTCTTAATCGTTCTTTTCGTCTTAATCGTTCTTTTCGTCTTAATCGTTCTTTTCGTCCCAATCTTTCTTTGTCCTAATCTTTCATTTCGTCCTAATCTTTCATTTCTCCCAATCTTTTTTTCGTCTTAATCTTCTTCGTCTCAATCTTCGTCTTTATATTAATCTCCATCTTTGGCTTAATCTCCGTCTTTCTCTGAATCTTTGTCGTCTGAATCTTCTTCGTCTCAATCTTCGTTTATTTATTGATTTATTGGTGATTCCGGTGCTCAGATCATTAGTCCTACAAGTTCCTTTTTTTGCATGTGTTTTCCTCGGGAGTTGGTGGTGATCTTCCCCAGGAAGATGGTGAGACCCGGCGCCAACATACACGTCAGCTTGCGTGATTACGTGATTGCGTGATTTTCCCCCATCAGGCATCTCCCAGCAGCGGGGCGCCACTCCAGCTCCAGGGACATGCTCTAAGCTCCTGATTGGTCACGTGGTATGTGTGGTACTGTAGTGCATATCAGTGAAAAAGCTTTCCCTAGAACCTCACGGACAGAGACACAGCAGTGACATTAGTTGATGTTCTGACACACATCTCCCGATGGGAGAACCGCATGTAACAGACGGCTACCGTGTTACTGTATATTTAATGTTACCAAATACATTAATCATTAGGCCCGTGAGTGAGTGAAATGAATGTTGCAGCCTGGATGCGATCGTGTTCTTCCCCATAGGATGCCGCACTGACCTCACCGGCGGATTGCTGGGTTCAACAACGTAAAGCTTTGCCCCAGGTATTCATTCCAAAAGGCACCCCCCATGCGGATGGGAGAGCTCTAAGAAACCTGCTGCAAACCCACTTTCTGCACCACAAATCCCATATGGATCGAATAGATTCGAATCGCGGTGCCCAGATGTGGAAGTAGAGCGCTCTGCGCCTCGTGTTGTCCCTCTACTGTCCGATTTAAATATAGTGACTTGCGACAGATCATCAGTTGGACACAGTTATACAATCGAGAGCTTCGTTACGAATTTAACTTTAGATAAAGAAGCTCTTGAATGAATAACCCTGTCACTGCTAATGATATGTCACAAATCTCTGCTTAAATATAATGACTTGTGACAGATCATCAGCTGGACGCGGTTATCCAATTGGAAACTTTTTGACGACTTTAGCTTTAGATATAGGTGTTTCTTACTGAATAACCGCATCACAAGTTATGGTTTATCACAAGTCTTTATCGGACAATACCACTGGTACTGTTCCACGCCGGTGGCGGTACCGCTACCGGTAGCTTCACGTCAAGTTAGCACCGCATTTACGGAAAATTGCGTTTCTGGTAATATTTAAGGAGCAACAAAATTTCTTTCGGGGGTACTATTGAGTAACAAAAGAGCGACAAATTCCTATTTACTTCGTTTTTATTTATCTCTATTTTTTGTTTTCTTGTCATTCCTATGCTGACATGATGTCAAGTTAGCCGAATCTTTTATAGCAGGGTCAAATGAAGAACGACAATTTTTTTGCGAACAAATTCGCTACGACAAAAATGCAAAAAGCACAAAGCAAGCGCGATAAAATTTGAGTTTCATTTCAATATTTTTTGAAAACTTGTCCGCCGCCGTCGCCTCCCCCGCCGCCGCAGCCGCCGCCTCAGCCTGCGTCGCCTGAGGCCGCGGGCCTGTCGCGTCCGCCTAAAAAGGCGAAGGCGGATGCGGCAGCGGCGGCGAAGGCGGCGCGTCAGGGAAAATTACGGCCCCACATGGACCCTATTCGGCAGGGCCGGGGTTACAGCGGCGGCGGCGGCGGCGGCGGCGGCGGCGGCGGGGCGGGGGGGGAAGAGACCGGCGGAGACCTTGCGCTGGCGACGGGAGAGGTGGCGGTGCAAGTGAGTTGGACGGTGGAAGTGGGGATGGAGATGGCAAATGAGGAAGGGGGGGCGGGGAGTACGTTGTAGAAGCTAAGAGGCAGCGCTCATTCTGGCAGAGGAGGTAGTTGGATTGAAAAAAATATGGAGTGGTAACGAAGAAGGAGGCGGTGGAGATAACGGAGGAGTGGCAACGGAGGCGGTACACTAGGCGACTCTGACGTTGAAATGGCGATGTCAGCGTAGGGACTGAAGATGGCTCTAACAGAGGTCTGTTAAAGCACGAGAGGTGATGGAAACGGAAGAGGCGATGGAGGGTCCGCTGAAAATGGGCGTAGAAACAGTGGAAAAATAAATGTAAAAGAGGGGTGATAGTGGAGTAGCAGTGGAAATGTTCGCCTGAAAGTGACGATTGCAATTCTGGTAAGTAGTAATGGTAACAATGGTGGTGGTGGTAAGTGGTTACAATGACGACGGCAAGGTGAAGGTGAAGGTAGAGATGACGCAATGCTGCAAACACACGCATTCTACGAATGGTATGAGACTGTGATAGCCCAGCGAGAACACTGTTTCCTCTACAGTATCGTTGACCTAGAGGTGATTCGGATCGAATCCCGATGGTGGAAATTCCACATAAAATGTCGGTATTCCTTCCAGACTCGAAGGAGTGGAGCGTTACGCATCCACAAAATGAATTGAAATTTATTAGTTAACAACCCAGCGTCTTAATAAACTAAGCCTCTGTCTTACATTGATCAATCATACGATTACAGAATAATTCATCATAAAAACAATAAGAACAACAGACACCAATGATTACGCAGGTGCGAAAATCTCAGGAGTCTCAGATATGCCCCTGTTTGCGGAGAATGTAGGTTTCATGTTTGCAGTGCAGGTTGAAGTCATTCCCACTCGGAAACATCATAATATTATTATCATAAATACATTGAGAATTCCTTAATGACAAATAACAAATGCCAACTTTGGAGTACTTACACCAAATGCATTGTTCACATTACATCACGCTGCATATCATTACCTCATGAAGAAAACGCTTCAACGCCACAACTACGTTGTTGGTATAATGATTAACAATCGGGGCTGAATAGGAGATTTCAGGAAAACTGACCCTGTACTAACTTTATAAGCCAGAATTAGTTTGAAGTAATAATGATGTAATAATATATTTATTTTTTACTGAAACGTTATAGCTTGTTACCTTCAATACGGAGCTCGATATACGATACTGCATAACTGACCTGCATCGAAAGGATCATTGTTACGAGTGAAATATGAATAGTTGAAAAGTGCTACGTGTTCTCTTATGGAGGGAATTATGAAAAGACAAAACGAGTTAACATCTAGTTAATGAGTAAATAAGTGAATCTAAATCAATAATAGTAGATAAAAAATGAAATAAATAGATGCCACTGGGATAGTATGTGTCACCGAATAGTCCAAAACAACAGAACTGTAATTAGCCGAGGAATAGAAATAGTTATCCACCTGTCAGGCAAATATGATTGTGTCCTTGAATAGAAATCTTCAATAAAATATAGTGAACTGTCAAAAATATAGAGATAAACAATATGAATTAAGGAAAAGCAAACAAATATCAGTTATTATATTTTGCACTTTCTTATCGTATGCACAGGAAGTTGGGGAAACATTAATAAGAAAATATCCAATTGTTAAAAACCAATGCTAGAGTTATGGAAACCATCTAAATGACAACCATCCAAAAGAAAGTTCCTCCGATCTAACCATGAATAAAAAAAAAGAAAATGTAACGTGTTTGGTATGCACCTGGGGCGATTGCGTAAACCCAGAACAAAGACACTATAAACTCCGAGTGCTCAGCAAGAGTTTAACT
Organism: Teleogryllus oceanicus; assembly: GCA_964035755.1. Classification (NCBI taxonomy): domain Eukaryota; kingdom Metazoa; phylum Arthropoda; class Insecta; order Orthoptera; family Gryllidae; genus Teleogryllus; species Teleogryllus oceanicus. The sequence continues at coordinate 308,177,689 of CAXIVR010000001.1, read as the reverse complement.
TATCAATACGAAGTACATTGAAGTTCATTGAAGTGGCAATAACCATGGAAAAGAAATAACACGTAAGCAGAGAGAAAAGTTTACTTCGCTCCCACACGGAAGAATCACAGCATTGGTAACGAAAATATAAAGTCTAGGTAAATATTAAATGAATTGATATAGTTCACAATTCCGTGATTTCAGCTGTCTCTATCCAAAAGGCAAATAATTGCAAATTCCGTGTTACAAGAAAAGTGCATAAAGGACGATTAAAATCCATGTCGCAGCAAAAACCTTCTCATGCAAATGATAAACAACTATTACTAGGACGAATTTCTTCAACAAGAACTTCGGAGCGTCGACAAAGTGTTTGGGGAGTTTCGGAGAGCAACCGCCGGGTGCCTTAAGAATTCCCAGACTCTTCGTTGTTCCCCGCCGTCCGATTTCCTGATGCGCGCCGGGAAAGATAGTCTGCGATCGAGACTTCCTTCCGCCGAGTCTCACGCCACGCCCACGTCCTATCCCCAACCACGACCCCGCCGCCTCCTTCACCCCAACCACATCCCAGACCCACCATTACTCGCTCGGCCATTCCTACTCGATCATCCCCACTTTGGAACAACTTGACGATCCCGTCGTAGCCCCCGCCCCGCGCCACCCGGCCTCGCCCGTGCGTGCCTCGCTCGTCCCCGCCTCGCCCGGCCCCGCCTCGCCCGGCCCCGCCTCGCCCGGCCCCGCCTCGCCCGGCCCCGCCTCGCCCGCCCCGCCTCGCCTCGCCCAACCCAGCCTCACCCAACCCCGCCTCGCCCAGCCCCGCCTCGCCTCGCGTCGCCCAGCCCGCCTCGCATCGCCTCGCCTCGCCTCGCCTCGCCTCGCCTCGCCTCGCTTCGCCTCGCATCGCCCAGCCCGCCCAGCCCGCCTCACCCAGCCCCGCCCGCCTCGCCCCCCACCCCGATTCGCCCCCCGAATAACCGTGGAGTGATCGGCGCAGTCTCGCAACGCCCCCCATCTCCTCCCGCGGTCCCGCCCGCTCCGCGGCCGGAGCCGGTGCCGCCGCCGCCGCCTCGCCTCATAATTGGAAGAACCTCCCCGGAGCCAGAGGATGTTTCGTCGGGCGCTGTCTGGGCGCTGTCGGGCGCGGCTCCCGCGGCGCCGACGCTGGGGGTCGCCAGCTAGCCCCGGCAGCCCCTTTTTACGTGCGCTCCACGTAGCCGAGGACGGCGACGAGGAGGAGAGTAAGAACGAACTGGCAAGAGACGCGAAGAAATAACACGAGATGGGCATTAGTAGGAGGAAGTAAATGAAGACGAGAAAGGCAAAAAAAAGGGAACAGGAGAAAAAGAAAAAAGAATGGATGTTGATGCCGAGAGAGTGTATGTAACAAATGAAATATTTGACGGCCAATAGGAAAAGAGGGGGGAATAAAGACGATGAGGAGGAAGACTTCAAAGAGGAGAACTTTGCGGCGGAACATAAAGGAAATTAAAGAGGAAGTTGGAAAATGAGATGGTGAAAGTGCGAGTAACAAGAAGAGACAGGAAAATGTGGCAAAGGAAAAGTACAAAAGTAAAATTTCGGAACAGGAAGATAAGTTGGAAGACAGGGCGACGAGGAGGCGAATTCGGCAGCAGGGGAGGAAAGACGAGGGGGAGGAGACAGAAGAGGTGGCAAAGAAAGTAGAGGGGGAGAACAAGGGTGACATGGCGCGCGAAACTTATTTCGCCGGCGCTATCAAGGCGCCTGCGGCCATATCAGTGGCGTCCGCGGGCAAGGAAAAAAGGCGCCAGCGTGGCCCCGCCCGCCTCCCTTTCCCCCCGACAAATAAAGCGCCGCGATACTATCGCGAGAGAAGGCGGTGGGGCAGAAAAAGCAAACCGACCCAAGACGCAAACAAATAAACAGACAGACGGACAAACAAACAGACGAGTGGATGCCACAGCAAACGGACGCCTGGAAACTGGATCCGTTGCGACCTGGGGAAGGCGGAGGAATCTTCGCCTGATGGAGGCATTAACGTTGTAGAAGACGTGATTGTCCGATTGCATCTTAGATGCGCGGAAGGCATGTTGCGCGGCGACACGAAGCTTTTCCCACGAAATGGAATGGGCACGTTCTCGCTAACGCGCGACTTCTGTTGAGGCAACGGACTCCTTTTTAATTTGCAATTCAAGCGGGACGTGAATATGTTCGTTGTACCCGAAATTGGAGTGATCAGAGGCATCAAATCGATACCAAAAGGCTTTGTTTTTTTATAAACCGCAATCTAAATATTTTATTAATCGAAATCGGATCGTTATTGAACGGACGGAAATAAGAGTTAATCAATTAAAAGTTGTTTTTTTTAATGTATCAAAGCCAGGAAAAATGTTATTTCTATAACATTGTGAGTATGCATGGGTCTTTTCCATCATAATATCCTTGAATTACGCTCTCAACCGCCGAGCGGGACGGACGTACCTTGGCTCCGAATCGCTTGCGCCGTTATCAGTGCCAAAGTCCAAATTTTACAGTGCCGGTGCGATCGATAAATTCTTTTGCATAGGCGTAGCTCACGACCGTTTTGCCGCATTGCGGCAAAACTACAATTCGAACAATTGTATATCAACACTGGTGCAACGCCATATGGACAAGTGCATTTAACTACAATTGTGGCAATACAGTGTTGAAATCAGTAAGTGCAAAAGTGAATGACAATTAATAGTGCTATAAAGTATCAAAAATGTTATCAGAAGATGTCCCCCTAGGGGGACATATCAGCAGATCCATGGAACTACTGAACAATGAAGGATCTAGTGACACTTACGCGACACTAATAAATTCACAATTCACACACGAAAATCAAATGGAAAATCTACAACAGCAATACCAACATCTCTTACATCAAAATCACCTTCTACAAGAACATCTTCAAAAATTAGAGCAACAAAACCAATCACTACAACAACAGCTTCAACAACCACGGTTCGACCCAACAAGCAGCACGGAGGCAGCAGGACAACATGCTCCTCAAACACATCCGGAACTTGGCCAGCCCCCCGGAAACCATCAGCCCACAGAAGATAGATCAGCAGAAAGCAACAGTGACCATCATCAAACAAGTTCACATCAACAAATGACAAAAAGAGGACCTACAAAAGTAAGTGATTATAGTGACGCAAAGCGCAGAATGCTAAACAATAGTGTAATAAAGACAAATATAATTAAAATAGAAGAAGAAAATAAAAATCAACCAGAAAACATAAAAATACCTCCCATATGCATTAGAAACGCAGGAAACGTAACACTCTTATCTAAAGACCTAACGCAATTAATAGGAAATGGGTTTTCTCTTAAAACAACAGGGGATTCGGTAAAAATATTACTGAAAAATGTTACCGACTACCGAAAAGTCAGAAAATATTGTGAAGAGAAAGTGTCCTGTACAATCAGAAAAAAACTTATCAGTAGTAATAAAAAACGTTCCCATAATATTCACAGAGGAAGAGATTTATAATGAATTAGAAAGTCTAAATTATCCTATAAAAAAAGTAACTAGATTGACTAACAGAGAACAATTACCCTTTAGAGTAGTTGCACTAGAATTAACTAACTCAATTGAAGGTAGAGAAATATTTAAATTGGACAAACTACTGCACTGTATTGTAAAGGTAGAATTAAGAAGGAAACCACAAGGCCCACCTCAATGTAAAAAATGTTTTATTTATGGCCACACAAAAAATTATTGCACAATGACCCCAAAATGTGGATATTGTGCGGAACAACATTGGACTAAAGACTGTGAATTATTGCAGACAACAAACCCTCCACCCCCAATTTGTACTCTATGTAAAGAAAATCATATGGCGACTTCTAGACAATGTAAATACTTTCCAAAAAGTAAGAGAATTCAAGAATCAAACCAACACAATAACTCTTACCAAACCTCACAAACACAAAACATATATGGAAATGAATCTCACACACAAATAAACTCACAACAAACAAATATAAATCACAACCCATTATATAGACAAATGGCATTTAACAACAAACAAAACATACCCAAACCCACATATGCACAAACAGTTACACACAACAACATACAGTCAAACATTACACACATTATAATGCAGATGTTACCAACAATAATCAATCAAACAATCTCAACAATAATTCCACAAATACAAAACATGATATCAAACCAAATATCAAATATAATAAGAAATGGATAAAAAGCCCAACTTAAAATCAATAACATTCTTAAACTGGAATGCTAATGGATTACTAAATAAAAGAAACACACTCATCTACTTCCTAAAAATCACGCAATAACGATTGCATGCATAAGAGACACACCTTGTACCCGGACAAACACTTAAAATACCTGGATATATCTGCCATAGAGAAGATAGAATATGCCAACAGCAGCAGGAGGAGTAGCTATCCTAATCAAAAGAAACTGGAGCACTCATTAATTTCTATTGCTAAATCGAATGATCTTGAACTGATTGCAGTAAAAATAACATTAAAAAATTTATTTTTAAATATCATAACAGCATATAAACCACCTAAAAATCAAATTAATATAAATGATTTAAAACAAATATTACACAGTACAGAACCTACCATTATAATGGGAGACCTGAATACAAACATATCAATTGGGGCTGCAAGTAAATACTCCTAACGGGAGGAAATTACAGAAGCATCAACAACTTTAAACTTTCAAATCTTAGCACCAACAAATCCTACTCACTACCCCAAAACCGTAATGCTCAACCAGATATCCTTGACATTGCCATCATTAAAAATTTAACACATACCCTCTATGCTCACTCATTACCTGAATTGGACTCTGACCACTGTCCTAATAATCACTTCAGACATGAATTATATTAAAACAGAATTGCCTTATAGTATAGACACAAAAACATAGATTGGATAAAATTCCAAACAAATATAGATAACACTCTTCCCACAAACCGGTTCATGAAAATAAAGAAGAAATTGATTCTGCCATAGACTCTATCACTAAAATTATACAAAAGCTGCAAAAGAAGCAAATACCAACTCTAATCATAAACCAAAATTATCACAGCAAACTATACCTACTTATATTGAAAAATTAATTCAAAAGAAACATAAAATTCGACGCCAATGGCAACAATCAGAAGTTCAGAATTAAAGAAAATTCTAAATAACTAACACACCAAGTAAAAACAGCATTAGACGAACACAGAATCCAACAATATAAAAATTACATTAAAAAGATAAATCCTAAAGACAGCAACTTATGGCAGGCTACAAAACAAATATTAAAAGAACCAACAGTCATACCAGAACTAAATAGGAAAGCAATTAGCTACTTAACTGCAATATTCAACTCAATGTTAAGAATTGGATACTATCCACGAAATGGAAACACTCCATAGTAATACCAATACCAAAACCAGGTAAAACCCAACATTCACAGAAAACTATAGACCCATAAGTCTGATCCCATCATAGCCAAAGTAATGGAGAAACTAATACTAAAACGACTTCTAAAATACATAAATGAAATATCATACATACCACTTTTCCAATTTGGTTTCAAAGAAAAACACTCACAACACACCAACTTTTAAGAATAACAGAACTAATATATAAAATTTTGAAGAAAAACAGCACTCTCTAGCAGTATTCTTGGACGTAAGCCAAGCATTTGACAGAGTTTGGCACGAAGGATTGATATTTAAATTACAGGAATCAGGCCTACCTCTTTACCTAGTGAAAATAATACAAAGCTTCTTAAAAGAAAGAGTCTTTTCAGTAAGAATAAACACAACCTACTCCACACAAAAAGGAATCACAGCAGGTGTACCACAAGGTAGCCCGTTATCAGCAACTTTGTTCAACATATTTACAGCAGATTTCCCAACAACCCAAAACACTACAATAGCGTTATTTGCTGACGATAGTGCAATACTAACCTCTAACAAATGTTTAAATACAGCTACAGAAAATCTACAAGAAGAACTAAACAAAGTATCACTATGGGCAGACAAATGGAAGATAAAATTAAACCCCAACAAATGTGTAGCAAAAATATTCACACTATGCCCAATAAACACTACTCCCAAACCTCTAAAGCTATTTAATAAAACACTTGACTGGTTACCAAAAACAAACCAATTAAATATCTTGGAGTATTAATGGATACAAGACTAACATGGACTAATCATATAAATGAAAAACTTACACAAGCAAACAGAAGACTACATAAATTGTATCCATTAATCAACAGAAAATCCGCCCTCAAAACAGAATGTACTCTAGTGCTTTATAAAGCAATAGTTCTTCCCATTATAATGTACGCATGCCCAATATGGTACAACACCTCTGCTACTAACATAAAGAAAATACAAACCTTCCAAAATAAAATCCTACGGATAGCAGTAAATGCTCCCTGGTTTATTAGAAACACTCAACTACATTCAGAATTAAAAATAGAAACTATCCATCAAGTAATGCTTAAACGTTCACATTCCTTCTTCACAAATCTACATAAAATACCTACAAGTGACCATTACAACCTTGGGTCATCAGCAACAACATCCCGAATCAGAAATAGATTTCCATATGACAAATATCTAATCCAATTTGCTGACCCCCCATAAATCCTATGAATTAAAATAAACAATACAAGAAATAAAATTCGACTTTACTTAGAACAACATACAATAATGAGGAACCTGTTGGGCTTCCCTTATTTCTATTTATAAAAGAATGAATGTATTTTATGAATGCTACCTTTTGTGTTAGTGCTGAATGAAGTTAATTTATGTGTTATTTATTTATTTTTGTAAGTGTTTTGATTTGAAATTTAAATGTAAACAATCCCTGTAAAGCAGTTATGCTGGTCTGTGGAAATAAATAAAAAAAAAAATAATATCCTTGGATTAATATTACACAATCAAAAAAAAATATACTTCCATAAAGGCAAGAGTTACAAAACTAAAATCATTAAATCTGCATTTAGAAAAAATGACAAAATAAGCCAGACATTCCTTAATTACCAAAGAAGTTTGTAATGCAAGAGCGTGAATTATTAACACGCCGGTGATTGCTTGGAACCTTCTTAAAATACAAAACAGTTCTTTCCTTTAACTTGTGTTTCTTTGAAATCTGACATAAGAACCAGAATTATCCAAACGCATACTTTGAAACCCATAACAGAAATGAATTGTCATTTTTCATTTTTATAAAATTCGGGTAAACACACTTTTCTTGTTAACTAGTAATACGAATTATCCGCCGTTGAATTGCAAAGAGTGCATTGCATTTGAATGAGGATCTGCAGCTTCCTAGTTTTCCTAGAATGCTTTTCCCAGTTTTGCATTTATTAGAATTAAAAATACAAATAATATAAATTCCAATGATATAATGATAAAATGTAATGAATATACAATATTAAAAAAGAATTATAGAAGTTGATGAACAAAATTAACTACAGAAGAGCTCTGCTGGAGAATATTTTCAGAATAGAATTCACATCCATTCAATTCATTTTCTTATGAGATAAAATTACCTTCTCCCTACGGGTAATTACTGGTAAATACACGTGGGATAAAACTGTAATGAGAAAATGAGAAAATTACTAATTCGTATAAAACCCTTAAATTACGTGTTAAATAAAAATGAAAATTGGAACTTTCCGTAAGCCGTGAACCTAATTAATGAGGGTTCATTTAAAACGATCATAAAATGCCTGTGATTTTCTTTCCTCTTTTTCTCTTCCATTTCTCGCTGCCCCCTCCCCACCACATTCCATCTATCGCTATCGCACGCACGCTCTCTCTCTCTCTCTCTCATCCCCTCTCTTCTTTTCGTACATTCTACTCTATCCTCTGGTCCTTCCCCTGATGTTACCTCTCCGAAAATATCTCGACCACTGAGCACCCGCGAGTCTTAGTTAGTCTAATTAGGGTCTGTGTCTTCCTTAGACCACGTTACTTGGTCCTTCGCATTTCCTTCAGAAAATCCCCCAAGAGAAGGAGCGGAAACCTTTACGTAGGACAAAAAGTTTCAGAGAGCAGCAGAGACTGTTTTGTAATAGGACTTAGAACAGTGTCGTATGCCGCATGCTGTGGAGAATTCGGCCGGCACATTGCAATGTGTACAGACTGTACAAGGGTTCATGCGGAAACTTTCATTTCAATGCTGCTCTGTATATTTTTCTTGTGCTGATTTTCTTACAACTGATGAAAATGAATAAAATTAACTTTCACGCGGTTACAATTATGAAACATGTTTCAATTATGCACAAAAGTGAACATTAATATCTGTATTTTGTTGGCTTCTTAAACCGTTGCAACCGTTGCCGTTGGCACCTTAAACTCTGATGCAATCAAAAATTTCTTGTAGATCACATTGTTACATTGTTGACAGATCTGAGGTTCAGGTTGTCTTCAACTGTATTAATGCTACAAACTCTAACGTAGACATACATACATACATACATACATACATACATACATACATACATACATACATACATACATACATATACTACGCAAATTTCCACTCAATTGCAAATATTTGAATCTTTAAGGATTTAAGAGAGAACATACTTTTCAAGAGAAAGAAAACAAGATCCCTATTTTCTCATAAAGCGACCTATTATTCGAAGTTTCAAAACAGCAATGTGAAACATTGTGTTCGGAACGTTTTCCTTCTGACATAAATCAAGTTTTGAGGCAGTTCATGAAATGAATAATTGCATCTATTATTATCTATTCACTTGCATCCTTATTAATATTCAGTAGAATTATTTGTAAAGAAATCAAAACGTATAAAGAAAGAAAAGAAAATGAGAAGCACATTCTTATATAAGAGTAGCATTGCCGGAACTCAAATGATAAATCGACAAACTCAAACTCTATATTAGAGGTGTGATTTTACAGCACCTCTCATCTGATGAAATTCGCCTTGGGCAAAAAATATTATACTGTGATAGTATCAAATATTATTTATATCCACTTGCCTTACATGTTACAAGAGAATATCTGCACCCACTTAATTTCTCAGAGACATTTTCTTGCCTGCAGCAAAATCTCACAACACACGAATGAGGTTTTGCGTTAGTTTTGACATCCAAACAGTGCTCAGAAAATTATAATTTACTTTCACTCGCATTGCTACTTCGTATCAGAACCAGGGATAGATTCATCATGGTCGCTCACAGATGACAGGCTAAAATGGCAATTAAAAGTTGAAACTAAACCCACCGCATCTGATAAGTGCAGCTGAAAAACTGGCTCCCGACTACGAGCTACTACTAACTTCCCCCTCCCTCCACCTGCCGACATCGCCAGAACAAGTAGCGTCCCCTTTATCGCCAATGCCGCTACTGCCGTTACCACAATCAAATCCTCCTCTGACACCGCTGCTACCATCGCCAATTTTAAAATCTTTGTCTCTGTCGCCACACCCGACATCCAAACATCAGTCGCGTCATTAATACCGTCGTCGAGAACGTCAGTACTACTCGTAATATACCGGGAGCGGTAGCTCAGTGCATCAACGGATGTCAGTGCAGCGCCTCTGACCGGGAGGTCCTAGGTTCCAGTCCTGACGGCGGCAGGATTTTCGACACAAGCTTTTCAGCTAAGTCGAATTCAGTCGCTGTCTGGAGGAGAATTCTAGCGGCCGGCTGCTCTGATCGGTAGTTTTCCGTGGTTTCTCCGATCAACACCAGGCGTGTGCCGGAGCAGTACCCTACCGAACGGGCCACGGACCGCGCGCGATCTTTCCTTCCTCTTCCTTGTCCTATCCTCTCCCCTTACACACACACACACATCCACACACACGCACTAACATGCACTACACTACCATATATTCCGGGAGATCGGTCGGGAGCTTAGAGCTTGTCTCGGCTGGGGCGGTGCCCCGCTGGTGGGAGAGTCCTGGTTAGGGGGAAACCCCACTAACCGACGGTAGGTCGGCGCCGGATCTTGCCATCCAGCCGGGAAAGATCACCGCCATCTCCCGAGAACAAAGCATGCACTACACTAACGGGACTAATGACCAAAGCAATTGACGCGCCCGGAAACACGAAAAAACCAACCAACCAACTACTCGTAATATGCTACAATAACGCCAATTCTAAGGCCATGTAATTTATATTCTAAGGCCAAGGTCTTTATAGTTTTTATTTACGATTCAGCAGGTCAAACAGTTTTCCTTTTCGTTTTGTTTAAAAAAATGTTCGATTTACTGCATCAGAAATAAAAATGCATGTATATTAATATGCAAGAGCCACTCTCACTGATGCCTTGATCTACCTCCTCTTCCAATTACATTGAAACTATGCCCTTTTTAATAACATTGTTGCGAACGTCCAGTCCAATAGTATTGACTAGGGATACCAAATTTAGGAACACTTAAGTGTAAATACCCTTTTAGGCGGTATGCCCTTTATACTTTTTGAAATAGTGTACTCTATTGTACAATTTTTATCATAACTTTTATTTTTATCATTTTAACTCTGGTGTAATGTATAATTTCTTGAAAAGAATTACATTAGTTTTTCAAACAAACATTTACATAAATTCCAAATCTAGTTGCGAGTTGTCTACGATAAGGTCTATATTTAACCACGAAGGTGTGGTTAGCGTTCGGAATCGAGGATTTAGATATTCTTTGACAGATTCTAAGTTCTTCCAAATAAGAAATTTTATGTATTTATTTAATAAATTCTAAACAGCCCTTTTTCTTGTTATACAATAAAAATTGTAATAATATTTATTGGTAATAATAAATCAATCTAAGATAATTTAAATGGTCAGAATAAAAAGTTTGGAAGCATACTCAGATCCCCGCAATATGGAGTGTTAAGAATGAATAAGTAATCATGAAAGTACATTAATCTTAAAATGTAACTTGTTAATGTAATGTGCTACCGACAAACGACGAAATGTTTTCTCTTTTCATGTCAAATATAAGATGTGTATTTTTTTCTATCTTGACGATCTGGTAACCATATTATTAATACTTATGGCCATTATAACAGCAGTGGCGATCACTGCAATTCTAATACAATTGTCACTTTGTTCTCCTAACTTTAGCAACCTTCTCCACTGCAACTCGTACCATTGCTGCAAGAATTAATATCAAAACTTTACATCACGTTCATTGTCCATAGTCTTACGAACAATCATTTCTTCCATTTGAATCTGGTTATTACGAACACAGAAAAGCACCACTGCCAGATTTACAGCCAAAGCAACATGTCACTCGTTTCCGAATCTCACTTTTCGCATCTGTATTACATTATGCGAAAAACATATTTTATTTTTTGCATATTAAATACCTTACAAGATAAGAAAACAATGTTTATATATGATTTTCCACAAAATGTTAAAATTATTAATGGTTTTTTGGTTGGTTTTGTGACTGTGTGTGACTTTTTCAATGAATAAAATAATGCATACGCATCATTTTATCTTCTATGGAATTAACACATATATTGCCACATTTTGTTCCAACGAAAACTTCACCGTTGTCGTCCGTTGTCGACACAGTCCTCGCTGCTTCCGTCATCATCGTTACCATCGTTATCACCGCCCACACCGTTCCCGCCGGAGTGGTCCCCATCTTCGCCATGCCTGTTCCTAGTCCGCACCGTCACCATCCTCATCTCCGCCATCCCCGTTCCCCGTCCGTCCTTGGCTATCCCCGTTCCCTTTTCTCACTGTCGCCTTCTCCATCTCCGCCATGCTCTTTCCCCGTCCGCAACGTGCTCTCACCATCTCTACCATTCCCGTACTCCGTTCGCACCGTCACCATCCCCAACTACGCCATCCCCGTACCCCGTTCACACCGCCGCCCTCCCCATCTTGGCCATGCCCGCTCCCCATCCGCACCTTCCCCTCGCCATCTCCGCCACCCGCTCCCCCCTTCGCACCGTCGCCCTCCCCATCTTGGCCATGCCCGTTCCCCATCCGCACCGTCGCCCTCGCCATCTCCGCCACCCCGTCCCCGTTCGCACCGTCGCCCTCCCCATCTTGGCCATGCCCGTTCCCCATTCGCACCGTCCCCTCGCCATCTCCGCCACCCCGCTCTCCCCTTCGCACCGTCGCCCTCCCCATCTTGGCCATGCCCGTTCCCCATCCGCACCTTCCCCTCGCCATCTCCGCCACCCCGTCCCCCCTTCGAACCGTCGCCCTCCCCATCTTGGCCATGCCCGTCCCTCGCACCTCCCCCCCTCGCCACCCCCCCCGTTCGCACCGTCGCCCTCCCCATCTTGGTCATGCCCGCTCCCTGTTCGCACCTTCACCACCCGCAACTGCGCCATCCCCGTTGGTCACCATTCCCATCTCCGTCGGCTCCGTTGCCCATCCCTATAGTCGGGGTCTCCATCCCCTCCACCCCGCATATGCTGGCCCCTTCAATATGACCTAAACCGACACCACCACACACTGAATCGAGCTCCGCCACACGCCTCCGCCTCCGCCTCCGCCTCCGCCTCCGCCTCCGCCTCCGCCTCCGCCTCCGCCTCCGCCTCCGCCTCCGCCTCCGCCTCCGCCTCCGCCTCCGCCACCGCCACCGCCTCCGCCCCGCCACCGCCACCGCCACCGCCACCGCCACCGCCACCGCCTCCGCCACACGCCAGCCGCCTCGTTAGCAACGCCTGAGAAAGTGGCAGCGCGAGCAGAAGCAGCAGAAGCGAGCGGCCCTGAACAGATTGGTCGGCGGCCCATTGAAGCTCCACAGAGCTGCCGCATACCGGCCGCCAGGGCTGGGTAAAGCGCACCCGTTCAATTAGGCCCAGCCGCTCGACGCACAGTCAACTTATTACAAACGAAAGCGAAAACAAGCGGACTGACCAACCTTATATGCATTGAAAATTATGAGATTTACCCCATGAGTTTGCGTGTGTGGTATATGCTACCGCTAAAATCCTTCAGTCAACGACTAAACTCGATCTAGCTAGTGTCGAAACTCCTGCCACCGTCAGAACTCGAACCTAGGATCTCCCGTTCAGAGGCGGCACATCCTAGGGGTTGAGGATGCGGAGGCTGCGAGTGGGCACAAACTACTTGTCTGCACGGTTCGCTACTTGTCTGCCGCGTTCTATGCGCAGGTGCCAACGTTTCGGCTGTCATTCTGCGAACTTCCTCAGGCCAGAGAATGGCGGCGGCCGAAACATTAGCACCGGTGCCTAGGACGTATCCCGGACAGCCAAACAGTTATTGACTCCTGCCTTAGAAGACTTCGTTCTCAGCATCTTACCAGTTTAAGTGCAAAAATCAAATTTCCGACTAATTGGCGGGGAACCACATCGAACTCCATATTGGATCTTATCCATTTCCGCGTCTTTCCCATTTTAGAGTCAATTTTACACTACTCGCATTTTCATCTGGTTGGGAACCTCTTAATAATAGGAAATATTGAAATGTTACAATTATAATATTAAAGTAATTTGCTTGTAGAAAGTAAGTTTTTAGATTTTTATTGTAACCATAAGATCATTCCAACGGCCACCTTCGGCGATATTGTAATAATCCTCTTACTCGAAAACACGCTAGTAACTTTTCTTGAACAGGTATTCATTATTAGGAATTTCGAAATTTTAAGATCGAAAAGACTCACAAAGAAAAGAGTGAATCCTTCTAAAAGTCGAAATCATTTGGAAATTGGACTCTTGAGTTTTTGATCATGCATTATTATATTAATTACATTTGAAACGAACAATAAAACCACTGTGGTATATTTGATACGATGATAAGTTTTCTTAATATTATATATTAAACAATATTACATACATGTATAATGTAAATTTATATGTAAATAAATATCAAGCTCGATTAGAAAGTTTCAAGCCAACTACTCTAAAATCTAGTTTCTGGCAAAGAGACCGTGCTGTCAACGGTCTAGGTTCATCCAAGGCCGCGTTGGGCGTCGGAAGTCGCACCGCCACACCCCTTTCTCGTGGCCACCCGACCTACAGAGATATTTCATACAATCAATAAAAATTTGATTGTATGTGTTTTTGTTTACAGACTGTCGGTTGGTAAAGTCTCATAAAAATCCGATTGTCCGACATTGTTAGTATTTATTATCCGTGCCCAAACTCACCAGAAATTTACTTCATTACAGTTTTTCTGCTATGCAGAACCTGAAAGGCAATAGTGACAAACAAGGAAATAATTTATTAAAAAAACATCTCAGAAACACCGGAGTTAGCGCAATGGCTTCCGAATTCATGTTCGCGTATTCAATACCAGCTGGAAGTGCTGGTTTCCAAAGTCTGGAAAATCCTGCTTACTATATGAAGCTTGTGGCGTGTAAAAGAACCCTGGCTGAATGCTCGACAAAATTAAATCCTCCGACATTTTTTGCCCTAATAGAATCCCGTATTCGCTCAGGCGGTTACGAAGCAAGCAACGTATAAATGTTGGATCAGTCCCAGACGGTGAATAATAAAAATAAATAAAAAATATTGTAGCGCGGTGGAACCAAATTTGAAAATCCCCTTCATTACATTCATTATCAGGAGCGGACCGCACAATTACGCAAATCCCCAGTATTAGAAATCCAACAAATCCAACAACATAATTAAAAAACAGGTCCCAGTCCCATTAAGCGAGCGTCGTAGGAAAATTCAGCCCAGCCGGTGGCCCAGCGGGACGTGCACTGATAACGTGTCCTTCGCAGTCACCGCCGCCACGACGGACGATCATAGCCGAGTCGACGCCCGAGGACCTCCGGCGCGGAGTATTCCTGGAATCTCCAACTTCGGCCAGAGTTCACAAAACGGGCAACGAAAGGCCCCGAACGATGCGAAGCACGCGGCCGGAAAAGCGAGCGGAGCGGGCGCGGGGGGAGGACGACGTGCGGCGTGATAAAGCAGCCGCGCCGTGGAGAACGCCAGGAAGGCACCGAGCATATTTCTGATCGGAGGCGCCGATACCAAAACGACCAATTGAAACACGCAATTTCCTGCGGTTTTTGGATGCCAACCGTCTACATTGCGCTTATACAAGAGCTTTAGAATTTTATTTTGTTGAATCATTGTAACAATAATAATGATAATATTGATATAATAATAATAACAGCAACAACAACAACAACAACAATCTTTCTTTATTTCTTATAACTAGGGGTCGGATTTCAATGATATGCTTCGCTTTAGAACAATGGCGTTAAATATAGAAATTAATTTTATGTTATATTATAAAGGAAATGCTCCCATTTATATAGGTCACTTTTTGTCGATTCGGACTAAGTCATTTTTTAATTTTTTCTGTCATTTTTAATGCATTTTTGCTAATTTCAATGATTTTAAATGTCATTGTTAATTGTACTTGCTTCACGTAATATTTACGGATACAGCAAATGTTCTTCGCAGAATTACTCAGTAGCCTATTCTATTTGTTCTCTCAGAAATTGTTTTGACAGCCGTCGTATGTAATTCTCGTGACGTATATCAGCGCTATTGCCTGTTCAGTTGATTTCGGGATAACTAAAGACAGAGATTTCCCTGGTAAGGAACAGTCTAAACCAAAAGTTTGTAAGCTGAGTTCACTCGAACGAATGGAAGAAGACTCGATTACATCTGTAGCGTCATTGCCGCAGCAATGAATAACAGACGTGAAACAGTGTGATATTAATATTTATTACAGATATCCTCCGACACCCGAATCTACTATTTACAATATCTACAGCCTATTTCTAAGAGGAACTTCACCTGGTCACCACAACCGCTTGCCAGATAAGAATTACTCCCGCGGTTCGATGCACCCTTCTCTCTAATCACGACGAATTCACACCGGCTCCAGACACTTTGCCCCCGTAGCCTACCCGACGTGCCACGCGCCGCGCACCCTCACACGACATCCCACGCAGAGCTCGAGAATCAGAAGAAAGAGTCGTGTGCGAGTGCGCTTTTATACCCTCTGGACCGGCTGACGGAACTGCGTCATCTCGCCGCTTCCGCCAGCCGCGTTTACCCGACAGCCGAACTTCGGGGTTCACAAATCTGTCCCCGTGGCAACGCAACGTCACGGCAGCCCTGGGGTTTACGTATTTATTCTTATCATTACTTCAAATAGCGTTTGAAAAAATTATTTATGTTGTCATTTCCAGGTACTAGAATGAAAGAAGGATGCGGTTTGTGTCGAGTTAGGAAGATGATGGGAAAAAGAACATATTTTCTTTTCTCTTTGATGATATCATTATGTAATTTTCAAATGATATAGTGCTCTTGTGATAAAGCAGTGAAATGGATTTAGCGTTTTTAGCTGCATGGGATTAATTTGACATTTTAACGTGTTTCTAAGATTCTCCAAGACCGAAATAGCGCCAAGGAACTGTGAAATATAATTTTTTTATGCAATATAATTTGTTATAATGCAATTTGAAATACTTGGATCATGCTCTCTATTCGAGTAAAACAATATTTAATAGTTCAATACTTTCTCCGCATTTACAGCTCAGTGGTATCTAATGTAAAAAATGCAAGGAAATTAATGTGCAGATTGTGTAGTATTTATCAAATTCATTTCTGTTGAACTAAACTTCAGATTTAATAATTCGTCTAAAGTACAGACTTAGTCGTCTGCCCAAAACTATATTTCGCAATATTTATATGATTTCTAAATATAACATCAGAGTTATTTCATCAAGTTAGTAATTAAAAATTACCGCACTACACGCAGGAAAAATATTAGTTTTTCATTGAGAGTAATAAAGCATCAAATGAAATACAATGGGCCTGATTCCTGGGAAACAAATACTACTGCGAATATAAAAACTCCATACCTAAATTGCAGTTCGCTTATTTAAAATGTCTGTTTCCGGTATGCTAACCGAAACGACACGGAACTGAAAAAACACGAACATTAAACTCAATATATCGCAGCGACACCACGCTTTTGCTCCGTAAGATCTCGTATTTATATCGCTCCAGGGAACGTGCCCCCCCCCTCCGCACCAGACATTTAAACAGCAACGTAACGTAACTGTACTTACAAAGCAAACAAAACCAAAACGAATAAAACAAACTCCACGAAATTCTTGACACTCGCTTGACCTTGGGCTTTCAACATTCTACACGGTCCGACACCACTCCACTGTAAGTAACAAAAAACCGAACCGTCGACTACTCTTCCGCTAAAAACACTCTTGCGCTAAATCCCTCCCGCCATCCACCCATCCACCGCCGGACCCTACCCATCCACTCCCCAAAAATACCACAAAAATGAAAATTAAAAAAAAAAGGATTTCCGCGGTGTGCATAATTTTCGACAGGGAGCGTGCAATATAACAAATGCCGAATTCCACGCACAGGGCCACGTCAACAATGAGATCGGTTACAAAGCCGTAAAATTGAGAGTGCCAGATCAATTCTTCCGTCGTTATGCGCATCGTTTCATTTTCATCAACGGCTCAATCCGCGAGCCTGCGTGGATGAACCGGTCCCAGAATCACGTCCCCGCCCCCGCCCCCGCCCCCCTCGCCCCGTCGGCTCGCTTCCCAGATTGGCGGAGGCACATGCGCGCGGAAGCGCCGGCAGATGCTACAGCCTGGCGGGTTAAAGTGGATATTACGAGCGCGTATCGGCGCTGGGGGCGGTTTGACGAGTCCGCAGTCACATAGAGGGGGCAAAAGACGTGTAATCATTATTTTAAACGAGTTCCAGAACGGAATGAGTACAATAATTATATTAGTAATTATAGTAATAATAATAAACCATAACAACAACAACAATAACAATAATAATTTAAATATTTATATGTCTGTTAGTCTATATTATTATGCTCTGCTTTGGTCCCTTTATTTTTGAACAGACCTTGAACAGTTAACGGAGATGAATTATTTCAAAATTTTCTGAAAGTTAAAAAAGAAAAGTGTGCAATAAGTCATCTCCATTAACTATTCGAGGTCTGTTCAAAAATAAAGGGGCCAAAGCAGAATATAACAACAATAATAATATCGATAAGAAGAATAACAGTAACAATATCTCGTATTGAATTACGAATTAGATAAATCAGAAATAGAGGAGAAGAATCATACATAAAGTGTCCGTTCAAATATACGGAATTCTAGAAATTAAGAAGCAATAATTAAATGCATCGCAACTTCGAAAAAAATAACAGCCACGTTTCGAAGACAAGATCGCTCTTTTTTGGACACATATTTAGGATGGATGACAACAGGCATCTTTGGAATAAGAAATCTACCACAACTTAGGTTCACGAAGTTAAGAAAGATTTGGAAAGGAACAAAATAACAGAAGAATAAACAATGGAGAGAGATTTAAAAAAAATAAATTGCAGCAATTGGAAAGGTACCAGGGAAGAAAGAGGAAAAACTGGTGCAAAATGGTCCAAAGAGAGGAAAGTGGAACGTAGAAGATGAACGAGTACGGGAGAAATAAGAAAAAGCAACTTGGAACGAAGTGTTGAAATTGTCTTGTGGTCCCTAGATGACCCTAGTGAAATATTCCCCCATATTACAATTGAACCCAAGCTACCATTCGTTGCACCAACACTAATGAAAACCTGCACTTATACTGTCCAAATATGAATTGAAAATAACAAAAGAGTCATTGTTATTTATACTGCAACCCCTCTTTCACACAGTCTTGCAGAAAGAAAACAATAAGTTATATGGAAAATAAGTTAATAATTGAAAAAAGAAGTCTATGGAAACCAAAAATTTAAACAATTAGAACAATCCTTTCCGAGGAGGGGAGTCGCATTATGTAACAAAACATATGTTGAAGTTTCAGGATATTTTGTGATCTAATATCATGCAGGCCACAGTCTTCCTTTACTTGTGAAACCGTCAGGAAGTTATCTTAAAAGAATGGTTTACACTACCTAAATTTGACGTATAACAGCCTTCATTTTAATTAAAGGAAAACTACAACCATAATAATCATAACAATAATATAATAATAAATACAACATAATGTAATGCATATCTAAAAGAAAAACCAGGAATTAATTGCAAGACCATAGTTTTTCTGCAGCAAATAACGAAACCATGTATATATTATTAATTTCCAATACATGTAGAGATTGAAAGAAATCTTGCAGTCTCCAGATATCGTAGTGATGTCAATGGTCTCGGTAGATAACGAGAAACTCGGGGAAAAATACAAAAACAATTCAACAACTTCGTTAAATAAAAAATACAAATTTATATATTCCGAGTATTATCGTACTCCACGTACCGACTGAAATCTCGTACTCAGTGTGTCACTTTTTACGGCACAGCTGACTTAATGTGGCAGCATGGTTCCAAGGAAAGGAATATTACAAATTTGGTGTTTAGGTGTTACGTTATGAAACAGCAATTTACCTGATATTCTTGGTATATAAATAACTGTTGTGTATAGTAGTGTGTAGAGTTTATAAATATAAACTATACTGTGTTATTGAAGTTTCAAGAAGATTGTTTTTGATAAAAATATTTAGTTCAGTGGAATGTTATACAAGAATATGTTATTTGTCGTTCTTGAGCAACTTTCGTACAACTTTTTGGAAAACCATTTTGTGTAGTTTTGCTCAGAAGCATTTTTTCGTCTCCCGAACACAACTTTATTTTGTAATCGCAACTGTGCTGCACTCACAATTTTTAGTATAAAATGAGCCGGAATAAAAGTTATGCATGGTGTTCCGTTTCTGTACACATTGGCAAATAAAGGAAATAACATTTATCTAACTATCTTCGTAAACAAAAAAAACTGCTTAATCATAATAAATGGTACTTGAAAATGCAACCAAAGCAATTGTAAAACCTGAACTATTAACTTGATTATAACATCAACAATTCCAGAACAGAAACAAGAGGGAAGAAAATGCAACAAGTCTCTAAATAAGAGGATCGTAAAAATATCTACAAAAACCTGGGATTTGGTTACAAGCTAATTAGCTCTGCAAATAAGTATTTAAGCTTCTGTAATAATTTTAATTGCCAATCATCGGCAATTGTAACACTTTCGTACATGTTTCTGCTAGCGTTTTTGTTGTGAAACTCTTACAATATGCTATTCATTTACTTTTTAGCTGTTTTGCGCGAAAACAAATAGTGAACGTTCCGACGTCTGAAGTGATGAGGGTATTCGTGTGCATAAAGTACAATAACAAAGAAAATTTACGCCAGCAATTATTTAACATACTTCGGATAAACAATATTCTGTTAGCATATATGATCACAATAACATTGATTGATTGATTGATTGATTGATTGATTTACCGGGAGTGATAGCTCAGTGCATCAACTGATGCCACTGCAGCGCCTCTGACAGGGAGGTCCTAGGTTCGAGTCCTGAGGGCGGCAGGATTTTCGGCATTAGCTTTTAAGCTAGGTCGAATTCAGTCGTTGTCTGGAGGAGAATTGGAGAAGGAGGCCGGCTGCTCTGATCGGTAGTTTTCCGTGGTTTCTCCGATCAACACCAGGAGAATGCCGGAGCAGTACCCTACCAAACGAGCCACAGACTGCGCGCGATCTTTCCTTCCACTTCCTTGTCCTATCCTCTCCCCTTTCACACACACAAACTTACACTAACATGCACTACACTACCACATATTCCGGGAGACCGCTCAGGAGCTTAGAGCTTGTCCCGGCTTGGGCGGAGCCCCGCTGGTAGGAGTGTCCTGGTTAGGGGGAAACCCCACTAGCCCACGGTAGGTCGGCGTCGGATCTCGCCATCCAGCGGGGGAAGATCATCGCCATTTCCCGAGAGAAGAACATGCACCACACTAACTAAGCACTACACTACCAAAGCAGTTGACGCGCCCGTAACACGAAAAAATCAATCAATCGCAATAACGTGATTACTGCGCTGATTTAGGTCTACAAAACTTATATTCCTCTCCTCTAAATAACAGTCGTGTCACTGCTCATCCGGAGCATGGTGTGAAACTGCTGAAGTGTCCAAAAGTCCGATCAATTTTTTGGCGGTTTAAAAAAGACTTGACAACTTTCTCAGTTCCCGCAGACTTTCCTGAGTTGAGACAGCCCGGGTAAGCGGCGGTAAGTTTGAAAGGGCTTCCAAGAAAAAGGACAATTTACGTTTGAATTTGAAAATAATATAAATTGAAACACAGTAGTTCACTTTTTACAATGAAATTCTGTAATAACAAAGTGCACCATCCGATCCCTATTGAACGATACAGAAAAATGGAAGGCAAATTATTACTTCTCAAGTAGTATGACCCTAATAAGTAAATTTAGTTATATGAATCATTTTCTTCTCCTTCTTCACATCGATAAAATGCTGTTGTCATAGAATACGTGACACCTAACACGCCACACTGACAGATTTATTCTATGCGAAATATCATTCTGAATTATAAGTTCACTTCAGTCCAATGTATATTCACGGTAGAATGACGTTAAATTGATATATATATATATATATATATATATATATATATATATATATAAGAGAGAGAGAGAGAGAGAGAGAGAGAGAGAGAGAGAGAGAAAGAATAGATATAGATATAATATAGATATAGATATATATAAACTGATAGCCACTCAAAATAGAATCAACGGAGAGATCAGGGACTACTGAAACCCAGTTCGTCGTCTTTAATTTTTGCCAATGCGGTGTGTAGAACGAAATGGTATCAACGTGCTAGAAATAAAAATGTTATACAATTTGTATAAATTAATGTATCACAGTTCATGTCATCAACCTCGAGTGATTTTTTCATGAGGATTAAAACACACCCAAAACTGATTTTGGATGATATGCATTAAACCATATTAATTATTCTAATCACGCATCAATAAAAGATACTTGTGTATCATTTTCGATGTTCAATGTCAACTCCTATACAAAACAGGAAAAAAATCGGACGTGCAATAAAATATATGACGCGATGAGAACACGCCGCAACTTCAAAGCAATTATAACGACAAATATTCAGATTCGATGGAAATTGTCAAAACGCTGATGCTATGAAAAAATTGTGATGGCATACAACGGGAACGCGGTCTCGACAGTGATCTGTTGACATGAGATTAGTTGATATTACAGAGAATTAAACATGATGGAAAATATCTTATAAAAAAAGAACAATATTGAGCGTGCGTGCAATGGCTGTGCTTCGACAATGCTTTGATTCGTATATCAAGCCATAAAATGTCAAACAAGAGGGCTGTTCTCTAGAAATCTGCTCGTCAAAATAGTTTCCTTCGTAAGTTAATTACGGAGTACCGAAAACGACAACTATTAAAGTTACAAACATATGATTCGACAAGCATCGGAGCAATGTATTTACAGCACAGTGAAGGCACTTCCTTCTACGTATGTATTATGTATAATTCAAACAATCGATGAAAAAAGAAATGGATTTTGGTATGGAAATGACCGTTCTCTTTAATATAGGCGCATGAGAATATTTCATGAACTCCATGTACGTTGTACGGATAAAATACACTGACATCAAAAGATGTAAATTCAAAGATTAGTGAGTTCGTGATAAAATGAAACGTTACTAATTACAGTATAACTTGATTCTAAATTTCCTTTGTAGAGGCAATTCCTTCAATATGTCGTTGTGTCCCAACATGAATGTTACTATTTGGAGATATGAAGTATTTTATAACATTTTGTAATAATAATTATTAAGGGAATTGCTATTAAGCCTTTTAATAATGTTTACTCCATACTCCCTCAATAATTAAGCGTGGGATACCTGACATTTCAAGGAACATCGAAAACAATACGTTTATTTCAAAACTTTATTATGCCAGTTGTGTCAGTACTGCCGACCGTGAACGATGTCTTAAAAGGATTCCGCTGTAAATTCGATACAACGCGGGAGACTCATTAATGGAATTTGAAGTGATAATTTGCGTGCTATTAATAAATTCAATTTATTTACCAATTTTTCTTTGACTTTTCTTTCTTTCTTTACTAACGATATGATTGGCTAAAAACTAAATTTGTATACTAAAGTATACGGGGGGCAAAATTGGCTTCAAAAGACACTGAAAAAATAAAACAGTTTAAAAGGTATAAGTATATGTAAGAGATTAATATTGGAACTGAAGTTATGGATGAACCTTTGCCACCCTATATGAAAGTATATTCTATAATAATGTTTATTTTTTCATGATACTATATACACTTCAAAATTCACGGCATGCGTCACATTGCCAAGAAAATCTGATGAAGTCTGAATAACTTTTGAAGCAGAAAAAATGCATACTTCACGTCACTCATGGATTTTTTCAAAATGAAAATTGCTAAGATTGAGAAACGATGAAAAAATCATTTCTTTTCCCAGCACACTAAGAAACTGCATTTCTATAACAATAACTATAGCAGTAACTATAATAATTTCCACAGAAGAATCCAATCTACCACAGTAATAATGCGCAACCAAAGAAATGATAATATCTTCGAAGATTCAAAAAAACGTACCATATTTTTTAAATAAACTTGTCACAAGTCTGGTTATTGCTTCTCAAACTTTTCTTTCTTTCTCTTTCTCTCTCAAGAGGACGCGAAACAATTTTTTACGAAAAGAACCCACGACTTTTGGGAAGTTTCAGGAAACTCTATTCTATCGAGTTCTGAGTTACTTTCCGAACCTTGCAAGGTTTCGCGGACTGTTATCTTCAACAAGTGCCTCAAAGCGTCGCTTTCTCTATCCACTCCATTGTCCTCCACGCCTTTTCAAGGTCTCTACAGAGGTGGCTCGTTGCACCGGAACAACCATATCATCCCAAATAGCCTCAGTACACATAACCTCAAATCACTATCAATCGGGGGCGGATCCAAAAAGTACTTCAGGAAGAGAGCAATATATTTTTGAAAATTTAAAAATATAACACCGTTATCTTGAATTTAAAAGATCAATACTCGACGATATCCGCCCCTTTGCTGTACAAGAAGTTCCGTTGCCCTTGCTCATTGTTTAAGTTCGCACCCAACCCTAAAGTAAAGACAGTAGAAAAGGGAAGGGACGCTTCTCCTCGAATAAATGTTCCGAATTCAATGACGCTCTCAAGGAGAAGGCGAGGGGGACAACGAGCTTGCCCCCCCCCCGCAGAACGATACAAAACACACCAAACATACTTTTCACTAATTTCCTATAGTAATGGAAGTCACTGAAAAATCCGAAGGAACACGTTATAAACAACTAAAAACCAGTAGGTAATACATTTTGAATTCCTCATTAATGTAATTTTACAAAACATCAAATCGGCTGGAGGACCTCTAGATGGGTTGGTCGCTTGATTATTTCGTGCGCATTAACTTCTGTGATAATCAGTTAACTAATATCGTAAATGTAATGTACGTTACACAAGGGTGGCGGTGTGTACCCTATGCCATAACGTGAGGTCCAGTGACGCCCTAAAGATCGGTTTGCGAAGTTTCCTGTTACAGGTATTCTCGAAAGCTGGGCACCGCTCCAGCCGGGACAAGCCCTGAGTTCCCAACTGGTCACCTAACATGTGTGGTAGTACTGTGCATCGAAGTTAAAATTGTGCGTGTGTCTGTGTGTAAAAGAGAAAAGAAGGGAAGAAGGATGATGAGGGAAAGATCGCGCGCGGTCCGTGGCGCATTAAATATGGTGCTGCTGCGGCTGGGTATTGAGCAGATAAACATCGGAAAACTACGGATCATAGCAACCGGCCGCTAGAAATCTCCTCCAGACAGCGGATGAAATCGATATACTACGTAGCTATCTTTCTAGGGGCAAAAATCTGCCACAGCCGTGACGATACCCCAAACCCCCTGTCAGAGACAGTCCCAGACAGTGCATTGGCAACAGTTGCGGCTCTGAGCCATCTCAGCCTGACCCGCCCACCGCATGGATTTTTTCATTGATTAGTGATTTCGGGCGCGTTAACTAATGTGGTCATTAGTCCCGTAAGTGTAGTGCATTTGTTCATAGGGAGGTGGCGGTGATCTTCCGGAAGACGGAAGGTCGGCGCCGCATCCCGCCAACCAGTCACCGTCACCGTTGACAAGCGGGTTTTTTCGCAACCAGGTATCTCCCACCAGCGAGGCACCGCCCCAGCCGGGACAAATTCTAAGTTCCCGACCGGTCTCCAGGCATGTGTAGTAGTGTAATGTATCTTATTCTGAGAGTGTGTAAGGGGTGAGGATCGGACACGGAAGAGGAAGGAAATATCGCGCACGGTGCATGACCCGTTTGTTAGGGTACTGCACCGGCATTCGCCTGGTGTTGATCGAAGAAACCACGTAAAACTACCGATCAGAGCAGCCGGCCGCTAGATTTCTCCTCCAGGTGGGTTCTCCCTTCCGATCAGAGCCCACCCCATGGAAAAATCGTGGTGACGCACTTCCTCTTCTACTCCAGTCAACCGCGGGGCGGCGCTCTCGCCCGCGGAGGCCACACAGCGTCTCCCCGCGCGCGCCGCGCCGCCGCCACTCCCCTCCCCCTCCCCCTTCCCCATCCCCTCCTCCTCCCTCGCTCGCCGGGCCGCCCCTCGCTTTGTCAGCAGGCGCCCGGGGGCGCCGCTGGCCCAGTGGCGAGGGGCCGGCCGCCAGGCGGGCAGGCTGGCAGGTGGCAGCGGCCCGCGCTCGCGGAGTGAAGTGACGCGCGCGGAGCCAATTATTATAATGATTTTTTAACACGCTTTTTAAGCAAGAATCAGGAAGTCAGAATTTGGGGAGAAGAAAGGGGGGTTCACTCCTCAGACCTTTCAGCAGCTGATGTGAGAAACACATCAGAGTTACAATACGAAACCAGTAATTTAGAATGGTAACAAAGAAATAACACTTAGAACAAAAGCGTTCTCGGATTTTTTTTTCTTTTCCTTTAATCATTTTATTTTTTTTACTGACTACTTAATACTATTATTTAGCATTATAAGGGTGTTAATATTCACGAAATACAATAAACATGTAGTATTGAAAACCTAAGCTGCTAAGAGATTATTACGTCAAGTAAGCCACTGGATACTGCATTAGAGATTTATAGTGTTTATTAGTTACTAAATGTATTATCCTAAAATAATAAATGTAAGAAACGTCCATGAAGACTAATGCTTATGATATTTTAATAATATATTCGGGTAGAATTAGTCTCATTTGTCTGGTAAAATGTGTATTTTCGAGCTTACGTGATTTTTAAAGGCGATGTTAGAGAATCTACAGTTTAAATTCTGGGTTTGGATATGTTCGTCATATGGATTTTTCTCCTGTCTTCATATTTGTTTGTAACGTAGGGTCTCATATAGTTGTAACTTCAAACGGAGAGCCAGAGAAGTAATGAATATTTTTATAACAATTAGTGTAACGATGCAGAAAATGCATACATAATACACAGTGTCGGAACTCATCAACATGAATCCTCGATCTTTACATTGTAAAGGTTGGAGGTATATCTACATTAGTCTTAATTAGAAATTATCTTTCTAAAGTATGGAGAGATTATTTTCATAAGAGGAGAGCAAAGCCTCAAGCAAACTGCATTGTCAGCGATTTTTTAAACTGCAATCATCGTAAATTACGTTGCATAAAAAACCTACCCCATTACAAATTCTGATCACACAAAAATTGGAAACTTTATTCGATTGATACAGGATTCATACAAATGATTTATTTGCAATACAACTCCGAAAACGAAAACAACAACAACAGAAACAACACGCGACGAATGTCAAAAAATTACATCACGCCGTTCATTCCAGGGAATGTGGAGAAGCGAGAGGGTTGCGACCAGACGGTACGAACACTAAAATATTCAGCCGTATCAGTTTTGAAGTACGACCACCGATTTCAAACGTCTTGCCGACTCATCTCCACTCATCCGTGGAAGTTAGTAAACTTACGGCAACATGAGAAGCGTTTCACACTGAACACGCGGAGCACAAACACGCGAGTGGAGGGCGTTCGAGCGGCGCGGGGGCCGGCGGGCGGCCTGCCCAGCATTCCGCGCCTTCGCGTGTGGGCGTGGCCCCGCCTTGGGCCCACCCCCGCGCCGCCGTCACCACTCCACGCCGAACTTTCCATTCGCGCAACGCCCACGTGGCGATGTGGCTCCCGTCATCACCGTTTCCCACGTCGTGTCCCGCGCGACCCTCAGGCTCATTTCAGTGTCGCCACCGTCTACGCCTGGCGCCGCTAAGAGCCTACGGTGTCATACCGTCGCATCTCCAGTCTTTGTTCGGACTCTTTTGTTTTTCCCGTTGCCTTCGTCACCACACACCTTTGCTGGATTCTTCTGACTTTCTCGTCGCCCTTCTCTCACTCCCGTTCACTGTCGACCTCTCCTGCTTCCGGCGTCCACCTCCGGCGTCCACCTCCGGCGTCCACCCCGGCGTCCACCCCGGCGTCCACCCCCGGCGTCCACCCCGGCGTCCACCTCCGGCGTCCACCTCCGGCGTCCACCTCCGGCGTCCACCTCCGGCGTCCACCTCCGGCGTCCACCTCCGGCGTCCACCTCCGGCGTCCACCTCCGGCGTCCACCTCCGGCGTCCACCTCCGGCGTCCACCTCCGGCGTCCACCTCCGGCGTCCACACCGGCGTCCACACCCGGCGTCCACACCCGGCGTCCACACCCGGCGTCCACACCCGGCGTCCACACCCGGGCGTCCACACACGGCGTCCACACCCGGCGTCCACACCCGGCGTTCACACTGTCGTTGATTCATTCATTGATTAGTAATTCCGGGCGATGGCTATAAGTTCCGTAAGTGTAGTGCATATTTTATCGTGGCAGGTGGTCGTGAGCTTCCCCTACTAAATGCCGAGATCCGGGGCCGACCTACCGTCTAGCGAAGATATTTTCTAACCAGGTCTTCTCCATCAGCGAGGCACCGCCCCAGCTGGGACAAGCTTTAAGCTGCTGACTGGTCTCCTGACTCCAGGAATGGACGCACGCTGTCTGCGGCCCCTTTGTTAAGATTTTTGCTCCGACATTCACGTGTTGTTGATCGTAGAAACCACGGAAAACTACCAATCAGAGCAGCCGGCCGCTAGAATTCTCCTTCAGAAAGCGCCTAAACTTCACCCAGCTATCTAGCTAAAATCAAAAACCTTGCCATCGTCGGGATTCGAACCTAGGACCTCCTGGTCAGAGGCGCTGTAG
Source organism: Teleogryllus oceanicus (assembly GCA_964035755.1). NCBI lineage: Eukaryota > Metazoa > Arthropoda > Insecta > Orthoptera > Gryllidae > Teleogryllus > Teleogryllus oceanicus. The sequence continues at coordinate 308,149,652 of CAXIVR010000001.1, read as the reverse complement.
TGACAGCAGTTGATGCCCTGAGCCACTTTGAGTTCCCTCCGCCGCCGCCGCCGCCGCCGTCGCCCGCTCTCGCCTAATTCTCTGGCCCTCATGTTTCCCCTGCTCTTAACTCCAGCCAGACTTTTCCGTCCTAGCCCAAAGACCCCAAAACAGCCCTACCGCTCCAAGGAATTCCTCGTGTATACATGCCCGTTCTCTCCGTTATTCATTTCTCATTTCTTTTATTATTTCACGTCATTCACAATTTATTCCATCCTTGCCCTTTCAATTCAGGGTTTTCTCACCGGCGTATACTCTAAGACCTTTTTTCACATTCTCCCACGTTCTCATTGCCCTCATATTTCTTATTATGTTCGTGGGCCGCTTCCATCCACAGATCCCTGTAGCGTGCCACTAATCCCCCCTGATCATCCGTCACCCTACGACCCTATCCTCCGCAGCCCTGTCACCCACGCACTTCTATTAACCTGATGCACTGACCCCTTGAGTCGCCCGAGGGGACGTAGCAGCTTGGGGCGTCTCCGGTCGCTGCTGTTATGCAACTCCCCCCTCCCTGTTGGCCCTCCGCCCACTAGCCCGGCATCTTCCGCATCGCTTAAATGATTGATTGATTGAACAGTGTTTCAGGGCGCGCCAACACAGCTAGTCCCGTAAGTGTAGAGCGCCTTATATCGGGAGGTTGACGTGTTCCCTCAGCCGAGACACGTGATTAACCGCCGAATTACACATTGGTTGCAGATTTCCCTCTCCAAGTGTCTCCTCAGCTCAGGATTGCCCGGCATGGGAAAATTTCTAAGCTACCTTCAGGTCTCCGGCCATATCTGGTAGTGTGGTCCATGGAAGCGAAAGAAAGGGGTGAGGATAGGGCAGAAAAGAGGAAGGGATGATCGCGCTGAGTCCGTGGCGCGTTTCGGAGGGCACTGCTCTGGCATTGGCTAGGTACTGATCGCAGAGCCGTTTAAGGAAATGTATCGGTGAGAGCATCCAGACCTTAGAATGCTTCTCCAAACAGTCACTGAATTCCACCTAGCTACGTAGCAACTGTCGAATATCCGCCACCATCGGGTCTCAAACCCTATGATCGCACGGTTAGCGAGGCTGCAGTAAACAGCAATGCTATCACTGATTCAGCGCAGTCTGTGTCCCCACCGCGACTGCCACCCTACTCTACTCCGCTCACTCACCATTATCCTCGCCCGTTCTCCGCTCCCACCACCGCCTACCATCAACCGTTCATCAACCGTCGCCCTCCCATTAACCGGACACGCCTGTCCCTTCCCTCTACCCAATAACATTGCCATCTGTTTACACGCGTGCCAGCACTAACCGATTCTCCTACAGTACACTGATCGTACCTGGCAACCCACGACTTCCTCAGATTTATCCAACCAACGAGCACAGCCTTTCAAACAAATATTCTGGTGAACACCTCATCCGTACCACTCATTTTAATATTTCAACCCACACATACCCGCACATACCGCTCCACAGTTTCACATATATTTCCCTAGATTCTCATTCCTCTGTATTCAGAAAATGTTACACATATAACGCCAAAAACCATTAGAAGCTTAAGGTGAAGCGCCTCTACCCAGCTGCCACCCTGCTCTGCACAGCTCACCAAAGTTCGCCCTACACCTTTATTCTTCCCTGTCCATCACTTCCAGCCCCGACCCCTACGAATCTACCCTTCCCCCATCCAGAAAAATAACATTAACTCTAACCCACGTAACTACAGTAATCAACCATGTTTTAATCCGTCAATGCAATACTTTATACTGAATTAATTTCACAAACAAGGCCAAAATTTAATTATAGATGTATCGCGAAACAAAACTGCCCTCAAGGCGTAGTTGGTCCGCCGAGTTGTAGGAGGAACGCACCCCTCTCCGGCTTCCATCGGTGTGGGAATCTCTCCGGCAGTTGCATCTTGAGGCTTTGCAGACATCAACTGATGCCATGATTGATTTCTTGATTTGTCCGGACACGTCAACTGCTGGTCTTTAGTCCCGTTCGTGCAAAGAATGTTTTTCTATCTAGAGGAGGCACTGTTCCTCCCAAACTGGATGGTGAGATCCGGCATCTGCCTACACGTCGGAATGTGGAGAAAACACTAGGTATCTCCCTCAACGGGGTACCGCCCTCGTCGGGGCAAGTTCCAAGCCTCCGGCTATAGTTCCGACAATGTGGTAGTATAGTGCATGAAAGTGTGTGTGGGAATGTATGTGTGTATGTAAAGAGAGGACAGGACAAGAAAGACGAAGACATCACCAGGGTACTTGACCTGTTTGCTAAGGAACTACTGCAGCATTTGCCTGACTTGATAGAGGAAACCGCCTTAAGACCTCGCGGTCACAGTCGCAGAAGACACTGCTGAGTATGAGCAAACGTAGCTGCTAATGGATGCCATAAGATAGCCGCCCCATGCTTATGACGCAGAATAAGTGCTTGAAGATAATCTGCCACTGTTATGGAACACGTAACGACATCACTTTGATCGACTGTGGGGGGGAAGGAGCACAGAAGCAGACAATGCGTGTGAACGGAGGGCAAGAGTTACCCAAAATTATAATATACTCTCAGTGGAAGGTTTTTTCTACGCTGTTTAAATATAAGAACGAAACTTGTGCTCCATTAATTGAGAATTTGAGAATTTCTAACTAACTGCTTTCGAATTCACGGTTTCTCCCGTTTCGTCTCTTTGTTTCTAAAATTCTATAAGTTTCTATTCATTTCTCAGTTAATTATTTTATCAATGCTATTTCTAATTGTGATTTTAAATACAATTTTGAAAATACAGACGGGTTAAAAATATTAGAGGGAACTTACGTCTTGCATTTCGGTGAAAGGCGTACTTCAATGATTAACAGCAGTACTACAGCGAGCGGATTTCGCAAAGCCCTCAGATTTTTACATCTACCAATAACGTAGTAATGAATTATGAAGAGCCTCACCTCGCTAACGCAACTCATCGTTCTCCACTGAGCCACCCTTGCTAGCGACCGTCATCACTTGCGTGCCTACCCTCCACGTCGACAGCAAACCGCATATTTAATAACCACCATCACCCCGTTGTCCTGAATTCCAGGAAAGCTGAGAAGGTGAAATTGGAAGGGCTTAACCTCGCCCACCCGGTAAATCTCTCTTGGTCTTCCGTTTCACACTTCCGTCGCTACACCTTCTTGCTAAGCGTAGGCGCAGAATCGATGTTCCATACCACCTTCAGTCCCTTATCCTCCAGCAATGAATGTTAAAATGGAGGCTTAAAAGGAATGATTTCGCCCGTCTGATCCGCTTGTCTCAACGCCCACTGCTTTCCGAATCCTGAGAGGACACCAAAGATTGGTGCACCAAACCACTCTTACACCATTGTTCTCCATGTGTATGAAAGTGAAAGGGGGTGACCCCGCCCACCCGGACCGCCTGAATCACAGAGTTGACTCTCCCTTCGCCGAACGCGCTGCTTCCACGTATCCTCACCAAGCGAACACGGAGACCTGGTGTTCCAACAACCTACTCTCATTCCAGAACCCTTGTCTCCTCGAAAGTATAAAACACGGCCGAAAGGGCTTGACCTCGCCCACCACACGCAAACGCCGCCCTCACCATCACTAATCACACTGCTTCCACCTCCCTCAGCGGACATCTCGTCCACGCCTCCAATCCACCCTCACAGCACTGCCCTTGCCTCCATGGAAGTTGAAAAAGTAGCAGCAAAGTCCCACGGCCCACCTGCTTCCCCCGGCCATCTACTTCGTCTCTCAAGACACCAACGCGCATCATCACCCCCGTTTATGTAGGGGAGAGCTTGGTTTGATTGATTATTTCATGTTTCTGGGCACTCAATTCTCTTCGCCCGACATCCTCTCGCCCTCTCACCCTCGCCCTCTCTCACGCCCCCTCTCCCTCTCACGCCCCTCTCCTCTCCCCGCCCTCTCCTCTCACGCCCCTCTCCCTCTCACGCCCCCTCTCCCTCTCACGCCCCCTCTCCCTCTTACGCCCTCTCTCCTCTCACGCCCTCTCTCCCCCCACGCCCTCTCTCCCTCTACGCCCTCTCTCCTCTACGCCCTCTCTCCCTCTTACGCCCTCTCTCCTCTTACGCCCTCTCTCCCTCTTACGCCTCTCTCCCTCTACGCCCTCTCTCCCTCTACGCCTCTCTCTCTCTTACGCCCTCTCCCCTCTACTCCCCCTCTCTCCCTTCTCCCTCTCCCTCTCTCTCTTTCTCTCTGTGGCCCAGCCTGGGGCTCTTCGCTTCTCGCCCGCCCGCCCGCCCGCCCGCCAACGCGCCGCGCTCGTGGGTCCGTGGACTCGTGACGCAACTGGAGTCAAATATTTACGCGAAGGTGTTTCCGCTTGGTGGGCACGCGGCGCGGGCTTGACCGGACGTAGCCCCTCCCCCCTCCCCCGTATTCCTCTGTCCTCCACTCCCTCGGTTGTCCTCATCTGTGGCGAGCGCACGCGCCTCGCAGTTTCGACGCGCCCCCCCCCCCCTATTCTCCCTTTCCAACCTCGCCCACCTGCGCAGGTCCAGAGGCACTCCCGCGACGTCGCGCCACGTCACGTCAGCGAGTGATCTCCGAGCGATGTGGTCGCTTGGACAATCGCGGTTCAGAAAACTACTTTAGCCCGCATACAATGAAATGAAAATACCTTCAACCAGTACGGTACAAGAGCTCTCCCGATGTTTCGCACAGTCGCTGTCATGTCAGTGACCGAGCTCCGTGCGATGTGCTCGTTTGAACAATTGCGGTTCAGAAAACCACTTTAGCCCGCATACAATGGAATTAAAATACCTTCAACCAGTACGGTACAGGAGCTCTCCCGACGTTTTGCACAGTCACGGTCATGTCAGTGACCGAGTTCCGTGCGATGTGCTCGTTTGAACAATCGCGGTTTAGAAAACCACTTTAGCCCGCATACAATGGAATTAAAATACCTTCAACCAGTGCGGTACAGGTGCTCTCCCGACGTTTTGCACAGTCGCGGTCATGTCAGTGACCGAGCTCCGTGCGATGTGCTCGTTTGAACAATGCGGTTCAGAAAACCACTTTAGCCCGCATACAATGAATTAAAATACCTTCAACCAGTGCGGTACAGGAGCTCTCCCGACGTTTTGCACAGTCGCGGTCATGTCAGTGTCCGAGTTCCGTGCGATGTGCTCGTTTGAACAATCGCGGTTTAGAAAACCACTTTAGCCCGCATACAATGGAATTAAAATACCTTCAACCAGTGCGGTACAGGAGCTCTCCCGACGTTTTGCACAGTCGCGGTCATGTCAGTGACCGAGCTCCGTGAGATGTGCTCGTTTGAACAATAGCTGTTCAGAAAACCACGTTAGCCAGTACTAAGTGAAATGAAAATAACTGTAACCAGTATGGCACTGTAGCTCTCCCGTGGTCGTGTGTAGTCGCGGTAACGACGCTAGCGGACTGTCTGAGTTATGGTCGTTTGCACAATCGCGGTTCAGAAAAGCACATAAATGTAAAATATACTGTCCTTTTTGTCACTGTTCACAGTTAAGGCACCTCGGGTATAAATAATAATTGATGTTTCGGGGGAAATTAGGATTGTTGATTTTAGGTGCTAAAAGTTGTAGCTCTCCGACTTATATTAAAAATGTTTCTTGCATCTTTGCTCTCTCTATTTGGCTCTCTAATTAGTTTGTGGTTTAATTTTAGGTAAATTAGAATGTAATCCATCAATACATATGTAAGTGTATTATGTACTGAACTACGTACTCTCTGTAAAAAAATATTTAATAAAAAAAATAAAATAATGACTATTAATTACACGCGTGCGCACAGCAGCGAGAGCGGTGGAATCTCACACTCCCATTCCCGAAAAAATTTTGAAACAGTCCCCGTAGCATCGTATAGTAAAACATTTTATTTCCGTAAATAAGTTCAATCTTTGATCTCCCCGGTTTTTAACATAATAATCTGGGGAATTGTTATACATTTGGACGAGCGGCTTTCCAAGCCATCTGGCAACCCTGTTAATGGTTCTTCATAAATCAATTATATCTTTTAATTGTATCATTAAAGTTTTAATATTATTCTCCTTGTATATTTTATTTACTAACAAAATGTCATATGTAAATCTGTGGGGCGGGGGTATAGGCCACTACGTCATATTTACTTAACTTTACAGGAGAATAGTTTGAAGATATTTTACTTGAGAATTCGACTTGGTTCAATTTAAAAGCACTGTAACCACCAATTATTGACGTAGCACTGTTATATACTTGTGGACAGAGGACGAGAAACCCTTATGATTGTGCCAATAATCATGAATTCGGCCACGAATTGACAGTGTCCTATACCCCCGATCCATGGAAATAAAATGCATGAAGAAGGGAAATCAAAAATGTACGTGTTCCTCCTATTGCTTTAGGTTTCACAAGCCTACGCAGCCCATAGATGCCCTTACGAACAAATACTCTTGAATTGAAATAAATTCCATCACTTGTACAAAAACGATGCTACTCCTACCTTCTAAATAATGGTGGTCACTGGAGGAGAATTCCGAACTCTCACTGAATCATCGATATGATCACTTTAACAAGCCCCGTTCAAAGTTGAATGTAAGCACTCAAATCTTCAATTAAAATAACATCGGCCACCTGTACGGAACCTCACCTGACGTTGTGTTCATTCGCGGTCACGCTGAATCTGTAATGTGTTTGGTTGATCCGTCGTGAGTTAGAGATGTATTCACAGGTGCAAGTGAACTCTTTAAATAAAATAATCTTCCCATTTGCACAGCATCGTTGCTCTTCTATTCTGCATTGTCGCGGGCAAGTGAGAGACAGAAGCTCTGAATCCCACTAAATTTTCGAATCTCACTTGCATCTGCGCGTTTAACATGCACGTGTGATTTGGAATTAAAGTAAGCATTCTTAAAAGGATATTAATCGAACAGTTGGTTGTGTTGCAGTAATAGGTTATGTCGACGGGTTTGCAAGTGTCAGACACATTATTATTTTCATCAGGTTTATGACATTAATATTATCAACACTACCTGGGTGTTTTAACTCAATTGCAGGTATTACTAGCTTCATGCAAGGGAAAAAGTAACAACGTTTGCCAGAATACGAATTCATAGATTATGTTTATAAAGAGTACAATAGCTAATGTAATAATTACAAACCGTACAAAGACGCAGAATAAGTGTATAATTTTGCGGTCATTTAATAACTAAAACATTTCAGTTTCTTTTCGATTTAGAACATACGAAATTCCACATTCTGAAAGTAGTCACGGTTATCTTAGTAAGAATTTTCAAAATCTGTAATTTGCAAAGAAGATGCATGTGCAGGTGAATAAGCAGGTAACATTCTTAGTAATCTCTTATGTGATTTTGTCTATTATACCTAACCACTGACCGTTTGTCAACTGTTCAATAATCTCTTGATTGGCTAGTCCTCACAAAGTACATATCTTTTCCTTCGCAGCTATTATAAGTATTTTCTTATATAACTGTCAGAGGTTGATGAAATGCCCGCGTAAAATAAAACAATTAAGCATCTTGTGACGTGAAGCGGGCGAACATCGCCTCGAGGCTGCGCTACGAGGTTACCCGAACGTACCACATGATCATTTTCTGAGTTTTTCAAAAAGAGTCTATACATGGATATGAAAATTACCAGTAAAAAAACCATTAGGCTAAAAAAATGGGAATCTGAAACTGTATAACGAGTACTGGAGCCAATTTCAACGATCAGATTTCGCCGATACTTTTTTCATTTGCGGTTGGACACGTTCGATAGGGGAATGTCACGAGTATTAGCACAGGGACGACTTGCCACCAACAAACCATAGAACCTTTCTGTGTTTGATTTAAATGATATTCGCACCTCGTGCCCTCCACCTGGGCCGCCAATAGCACAGGTCAAACAGTCTCTTTTGAATAGACATGCGCATCGCAGCTTTCCGCTTTCTGACCGCCTTCCTAATATAGAAATCCCCACGCTCTGAAAACGGCTGTTTCCCGCTTCTTCCCCGAGGCCCTTCGTGAATAATCCCATCCTCTCCATCCACAGCAGAGTTTGTTCTTCCCGTGCATCGCATTCCCTCCATTATCCACTCCATTTACTCCGGTGACTGCCTCTCTCCTTCCGACCTGGCTTCCGTCGTTCCTTCTCCAATCACGTCCTTCATCGCCCTAAGCCCTGAGCCCTGAGCTGATCTACGACATCATTCGCAACCCCACCTCACCCCCCAGCCGGCGCCAGGCCCTTCTTGCATGCAGCTCCGCTTCGGTGTTCGCCAGGGTCTTCGCGCTCAGCCTTCGCGGCCGACCATCCCCTAGCCACGCCCCCCTCCGCCGCCGACCTCGACGCGAGTTCATCGACGGAGCAGCCCGGGGCCGCTGCGGGCAGGCGGACGGGAGGACGGACACGCAGGCAGCCAGGCAGGCCGGAACGTCGAGGGGAAGGCGCCAAAGTGCCCTTTTGTGGACGCAGTACACACTCGCCTCCCGTTTACAAGGGATTCCAAGGCCAAATCCGACAAAATGCCCTGGATATATCGAGCGTGGTGGCAGCTGCCGCGCCCACACGCAGCGGGAGGCGGGGGGAAGGGCCATGGGAGGCGGGAAGCGTGGTAGGGAAGGCGCACGGAGGGCTTGGTGCGCGGAATGGTGACTGTGGGTGAGGGGAGGGGGTGATGGTGGCGAGGGGGACGGTGGGGGCGTCGGTTCGGTGCGAGGGAGTTGGGGGAGGTGGTGGCAGGAGGTGTTGAGGGAGAGTGGAGAGGGTAGGGAAGAGGGGAGGGGGAGAGGAGGGAAGAGGAGGGGAGAGGGAGGGGAGGGAGGGGAGAGGAGAGGGAAGAGGGGAGGAAGAGGCGGTCTTGCCTGCACCCTCACGCTGCGGGAATACCGGCGATGACTACACCCGCTGAGCGGTTTTAAGCTGTTCGTCGCCCATTTCCATATGAACCCCGGGAAAACATCCCACGCCCCAAGCTGCTGCCCTCCTTTCCTTCCACGGTTGACTCGCTCGAACACGCTCTTTCACGACCTTGTAATCTGCCAGACCATCCTCGCTTCTCGTTAACGAGAGATTCCAAGGACAAATCTGGCAAAATGTTCCCTCTGAACAGAAGCAAACCAACTAAAAACATATACACTACTCATTCCTAGATATTCTCGCGCAAATCACACCTCTCCTTTTGCATTGCTTGTTATTAGAACATTTCCTATTCGCCACGTTTCGATATTTGAATGACTGGAACGTCAAAATCTGCTCACCCAACGTTTGTCGTTCTCGTTATTTTCAATCACCAAAGCATTTTCATTGACATGTTTCCTGATTTCTCTCTTTCCGCAATCACATCTTCATTCATTCCTGCAACTCATCACATTTAGCTTTCAAATTCAGATAACGACAAAATAAGTGTTGATTAACGATTCAATAAGCTCGGCACTTCCACATGGAAATTCTCCGAAAACGTGCACAGAACAGTTTTATACAGAAATATATTTACCACGCATCACTAAATATTATTACTCGTACAAATTGCTTGATTAATATGAGAGGTCAATGTTTCAAAACTTTGCATAGAACGTCAAACTTACATGTGACGCCACCATTGGGTTCAACCTACTGTCATTATGAATGCCTTGTGTAAAGAAGTACGATCATTGAAATTATCATAATTCTACCTAATTATTATCAATTTATCAGACGTGGACATTAAAATACGTCAACTTCTGGTCGGATTTGTTTTCAGGCTACAGATTTATTAGATAATATGGCGTGAGAAAGAGCAGATGATTGGCCTGGTTTCTTTGGCTGAGGTCTCGTCTGAATGAGAAGCAGCGAAGCTACGGTAGAAAAAAGGCAATTTGTGAACAGCATTAGGAAACAAATTATTGTTAGTATTAGCACTTTCTTCAGACCTCTTATCTAAACAAGAGTCGTGGAACAGACAAGACTCCTCATTGTGCGTTTCAACGGTTTCGCTTTAAGTAAGTATATTTTTCACTAGCAACTTCCTTTCAAATATTACGTATCTACAAAGGTAGTTACAACTGCATTTCTCAACACTTACGACAATATACCGTGTAACTTAAGTTAACTACATAATGTATGTATCTAAAAGCCCAACAATTCGAAAAACAGTTTTTGTAATTCATTGTTTATAATATGTGCTGAATATTTCGTTTCAATCAAGAGGTCAACATAATAGCTTACGAAGAATTTCCACATAAAACAAATTTGAGGTATATTACGAAACATACTTGAAATGCAACTTCCATAGGGCAATTATTGCAATTTTCTGCTATTATAGTGTAGGAAAACCAGCCAACAGCTATTTAAGGTTGTTGCAAACGCACCTTTCTACGAATTTGGGAAGTGTTAACAAATTAACCGTGCCACATGGACAATAGGCAAATATTTTGAACCCCAATTACTACAGAAAGCCTGTTTGAAGCTAGGAACCCCGACCGCTCACCAGTACAGTCGCGGAATTTCGCAGTTGCCGGCAAACGGATTGCAGAAGGCCGTCCGGTTCCGAGGTCTAATTGCACGTCGCATCCAACTGAGAGCGACTCCGGCGTGAACAGAACCCGCCGGCCCTATTCCGTCCAATTCACTTCCAGCCACTTTCCACCGGCGTTTGGATCCGATTTCCCGTTGCGCCCGAGTCGCTGTAAGTGAATCCGACGCTAATTTGAGCGGCAGTCTCTGCCCATCCCTCGTCCCGGGCGCAGAACGAAGCGGTACCCCCTCCCCCTCCCCCCCCCGCGGCCTCCGACCACCTCGGGCCGCCTCCGCCGCGCCCGCCGCTGGCGGGGCGCCGGCCGAAGGCATCTAACGGCCCTTGAATTCCGGCCCGGCCTTCCCCTGATGGTGGTTGTGATGGCAGTGGTGATTTCGACGAAGATGGTGGTAGAGACGGTGATGACGGAGGATGTGGTGACGCCGAGGGCGGAGGTGGTCATGACGACGGCGGAGGTCGTCATAATAGCGACGGCGAAGATGGTGATGGAGATGGCAACGGCGGAGATGCAGATGACAACGGCGGAGATGCAGATGGCAACGGCGGAGATAATGATGGCAACGGCGGAGATAGTGATGGCGACGGCGGAGAGAGTGATGGCGGCGGCGGAGAGAGTGATGGCGACGGCGGAGATAGTGAAGGCGACGGCGGAGATAGTGATGGTGACGGCGGAGATAGTGATGGCGACGACGGAGAGTGCTGGCGACGGCGGAGATAGTGATGGCGACGGCGGAGATAGTGATGGCGACGGCGGAGAGTGATGGCGACGGCGGAGATAGTGATGGCGACGGCGGAGATAGTGATGGCGACGGCGGAGATAGTGATGGCGACGGCGGAGATAGTGATGGCGAGGCCGGAGAGAGTGATGGCGACGGCGGAGATAGTGATGGCGACGGCGGAGATAGTGATGGCGATGGCGGAGATAGTGATGGCGACGGCGGAGATAGTGATGGCGACGACGGAGAGTGATGGCGACGGCGGAGATAGTGATGGCGACGGCGGAGATAGTGATGGCGACGGCGGAGATAGTGATGGCGACGGCGAAGATAGTGATGGCGACGACGGAGATAGTGATGGCGACGGCGGAGATAGTGATGGCGACGGGGGTGGAGGGGCGGAGATAGTGATGGCGACGGCGGAGATAGTGATGGCGACGATGGTGATGGTGACGGTGAAGATGGTGATGGAGACAATAGTGGTCGCGACGGAGGACGTGGTGATGGCGCAAGCGGCGGTGGAATTAGTGGCTATGGTAGCAGCTTTGACGGCGAAAGTGGAGGAGTGCGCGGAGGGGCCGGGACGGCATGGAGAAGGAAACGAGTGAAGATGGGGAGAGGAGAAGAGAGACAACAGGAAGTGTTCGAGGTGGTACTCAATGCGGAAGAGACAGGTGTGATGCGAACGGCTGCGACGAAAGGTCGGAGGTATGGCAGCTGGGATGGGGCGGCTGGAGAGCGGTTGAGTTGGCTAGGGCGGTTGCAGTGCCACACAGGTGATGGAAGAGCGTATACATCGCAGCGGTACGAGTGGAGGCGATGGTGGCAGAGACAAATGCAAACTTAGAAAGACATAGTGTAGAGTCATGCGTTCGAAAATACAAATTTTGAGCCCAGAAATAAGAGGATGTATTTCCTTTATTTTTATTTCAGAGTTACATGATACATTAAATTATAATTACATTGGTAGTTCTCAAGGTAGCCTCTGTGAATAGTATAGCATAAAAAGAGTATCATGTTTTGCACTCTGGTAATATGCTTAATGAAACTTGCTTAGGAACATACGAACTTAAGAATGAATAGTATTAACTAAATAAATTTAATTATATTTGATTTAATATTTTAAAATACATTTTCAAATAGTTCATTATTCTTAGAACTATTGTATCCAACAATACTCGTTTGTCGCTTCCGCCAAAGCAATCAGAATTCAATTTTGTTTCCTCATTAGGGAAAATTTATGAAAACGCCTGACCAGCCGTATCTTCCCTCTCCCCATCGTTTAACTGCTGGCTGCAGAAGTCAGGGCGAAGGAGGCTCCATGACACCTCACTCTGGCCAGGGTTCAGGAGAGGGGAAGAACGCAGTTCTCTACATCTTCGCGGTTCCCGTTACCGCGACCGACTCCGCCACCGTCCGAGTCTCCACCTTCGCCCCCCTCTCCTCTTCGCCCTTCGTCACCATCTCCGGCCTCGTCCCCGACTCCTCCCCTGTCCCCGTCTTCGTCTCCCCCCCGTGTCCGAACCCGCCCCCGCCCCCGGGCTCCGCCCCCGGCCCCGCCCCGGGACCGGTAGCGGTAGCTCAGTGCATCAACTGATGTCACTGCAGCGCCTCTAACCGGGAGGTCCTAGGTTCGAGTCCTGACGGCGGCAGGATTTTCGACACTAGCTTTTCAGCTAGGTCGAATTCAGTTGCTGTCTGGAGGAGAATTCTAACGGCCGGCTGCTCTGATCGGTAGTTTTCCGTGGTTTCTCCGATCAACACCAGGCGAATGCCGGAGCAGTACCCTACCAAACGGGCCACGGACCGCGCGCGATCTGTCCTCCCTCTTCCTAGTCGTATCCTCTCCCCTTACACACACACACACACACACACACACTAACATGCACTACACAACCACATATTCTAGGAGACCGGTCGGGAGCTGAGAGCTTGTCCCGGCTGGGGCGGTGCCCCGCTGGTGGGAGAGTCCAGGTGAGGGGGAAACCCCACTAGCCGACGGTAGGTCGGCGCCGCATCTCGCCATCCAGCGGGGGAAGATCACCGCCAGCTCCCGAGAAAAAACCTGCACTACACTAACGGGACTAATGACCGAAGCAGTTGACGCGCCCGGAAACACGAAGAAAATCAATTACCCACCCCCGGCCCCGTCCTCGGTGCCATCTCCCCCTTCGCCCCAGCCTCCGCCTTCCTCCCCCTTTCCGCCTTCATCTTCGCCTTCGCCTCCACCACCACCGTTGCCCCTCCAGCTTGACCGCCACCTCCGTCTCGCGCTGCCAGCCGGTCAGCCGCGACCGCTGATACGAACGAGGCGCGGATTCAGTTATTGAAAAGGCGTCACGTAGCTTGTGTTCACATATACCGAGCAGATAGCATCGCGTTGGGCCTGTCAGGTGCGGTGGAGAGGAATCCAGAGCCCGATCCTCTAATCGTTTTCTTTTATCCTTGACGTGGTCTCGTCGTTGTGTTGACCTGTTTCGAGTATGTTTTATGTGTGGCGACCTTGGTGCCAGGTATCAAGGATATCTGATCCTCGTCAGGATCGCAGAGGCGAAACAAGTATTTTTATGAGTTCTTGATTTAGTTCTCAACCGTTCGTGCGTAACGGTACTAGAGAGAACGAAGGTCCGAGGTTTGATACAAGCAACACACGTGGACCGTTTGCGCAACATTAAATTTTTCCATGCTTCATTTGTTGATCTGATGTCCTCCAATGAAAATAAATTGATATTTTACACGTTTTGACATGCTTTGCTCTGGAAGAAATATACTTCTGGGGACAGACAGGTGAGTTCTGAAGCACGTACAAAAACATTCAATTCATAAGAACGTCTGTCACATACTAATTGAAATTCAAATGTCGAACACATTCTGTTTCCAAGCGATTGCAGATTGTGTGTCTAAATATTTGTATAAAATTCATCATATTTGATGTTTTTACGGCCGAATATAAAGTAATGTTTTTGAAATTTAATAGAAATATTATTTTGTTAACTTAACTTTTATTTTCTGATCTCAAGTTCACACTAAATTCCTATGACGACATAATACGCCATAAATCATTACATGCTACTTTCTTGAGAATGTCTCCCAACATTGTAGTTCTTTTTTTTAAAACGAACAAATTTCGGTTTCACTATAAGCTCCAAGAAACCCTACATATTTTTGGTAAAAACAGTATTTTCCAATTCGGGTGTCTGTTTCAAAACGAAACTACAATTCAGAACGCACGAAAGGAACACGAGTTCTCTCCCTGGTAAATATCACTCAGATGAACACGATATGATTAAACATTTATCCGTTCGACGATTTCGCGAAACAATATATACATGAAAAAGAAAAAAACAAATACAGAATTCGCGCACAGACAACAGCCATTGTAACGCACAAACGAATTTCGGTGTGTATGCGGTTGTCTTGTTTACACGGCTCTACTCGGATACGGAAACGTTTCATGTCTCACTTCAAAGCAGCCTGTCCGCAAGTTGGGCTGTTTCCCACAGTCTGCCTAACAGCTAGCCCCACCTCATACACAGTACGCAGGATGCAGGATAATCGCTTGCCTGCCTGCCTTTAATGTTCAAACACTGCAGCGCTATTCAACTGCCTATGGTTCTTTATGGAAGGAAAGGTACGATCGTGACCAACTACGCGAAAACGAACACGATAAAATTGATGTGTACGAGAGTAACACCGTCGAAATGACGTGAAAATTGCCTGTTAACGTAGATAAACTATAAAGACAAAACGTTCGGTAGCATGAAGTAGCTCGTAATATTCTTTATTGCTTGTATTTGGATCACACATAATACGTACCTGGATGCATATCAATGTAGGTCGATCTGTCTTTGCTATTGTGTAATAGCCGACTTCCTTTACAGACGCTTTCGAAATAATCTTGTATGACATAACATTATTCTTGATAACAGTGGAGTACAACGCCGAAACAATCTTGTTAGGGGATGTAAAACAAATAATGCTTTTAATACTGTTAAATGGAGTATTGTGGTCTGAAGCTAAAAGTAAAGTTAATTACACCTATTCTAATGATATTCAAACCTTTGTGCCATAATCAAACGTGCATTAGGACTCGAATATCGTACGGGATATTTCACCGAAATTTCTTTTAATTAACGTGTAGATTGTATTATCAATCATGAGATGTGGAAACATCCGTGTTTAAAGAGAATCCAATCTGAGTATTATCAAATGGGTTCTAAATGCTTTTTCATGTCTATAAAAACCTCTAATATGAACATTATTTCCACAGTCACGCGGTTTTCTTATTAAAAGCGAATTGTAACATGAGCAGAACAATTACTCATTGGTGACTGAAAACACTACGGTTTGAGAAAAAAATCTACGACTGATAAATAATTGAAACGTGTCTGATATTTATCACAATCTAACAACTAGAGTCGAACACTTAAAAACATTTCATTAATTCAAAACCTTGGAAAGACTCCCTACATGCACAAAAACGCGGTACGTCTAGGTAAATTAAATATTGGCCAGAACTCGAAATTAATACTATTTTACGGTCAACTAGTGCAATTAAGAATAAAACTACCTATATCTCACTTACAAATATCAATAGGACAAGTTGTATATCGTCGACGTGGCTACGAGAGCTTCCCAATAACATTAAAAGGTACACAGGTTCATGAGAAACAGAAGTCAACTACTGAAAAGCAAATTTGTTGGCGAGTGTCAATATATAATACGAGAGGGTAAACTCCAAACAAATGTAACACTTGCTATCATAGGGCAGACAACACACTGGAGAATGATAACGAATTGTTGATAGAAGCAGTAGTGTAACAAAACGTGTGCACAAACGTGAAAATGAATTGTCCATACTAGCCAATAAGATAGCTTACAAAATTCGCAGGCATTGATAAGCGCTCAAACTGGCTACATTAACATTTAAGAATAAAAAAATAGATTTCAGGTCAGGTGTGAGACCTAGAAACAACATTCAAATCAATTATATCGGTCTGTGTTTGAACTCTGACAGCTTAGCATCACATCGTCTGCATTTTCGTAAGTTGATTCACAGACATCGGTATCGTAATATTAACCTTTCACAAGTAATTTGTAGGGTGACGTAATCATTGGACAACAAAAATTAATCGAAACCTAACGTACACACGAAAAATTGAAGAAAGATCAGACTCTCGAAGAAATCTAATGTACGCAATACAGAACATCAGATCGGCCAGATGTTTAACATGGAAAAAATTGCATCCTGCCATCCGCTATTTCACATGTAAGTATACGACGTAATATCACAAAATACATTGTCAGCAATTTCGAACGTCATGTTACCAAGATAAAATAAATACTTCATGCTAGAAGTAAAAGAACAGAAAACGAAAAGAATCACATCATACTTTGCTACATCACCTACACATGACACTATACGAACGTAAACACGAAACGTAACCATTAAATAGATTGGATTTCAATAGATACATGAGAAAACGAAGTAAATCATCCCTTATTTTGTAGGTTCCCTTCATCACGACACAATAAAAACGAAACAATTAAATAGCAGGGCAAGTGAAAACGTGCCGCGGGGACTCACCGGCGAAGGCGGGCAGCAGGCAGGCGACGAGCAGCGGCAGCAGGGGCAGCAGCTGGAGCGGGGGCGGCGGCGGGCGGCAGGGCCGCGCGGGCGCGACATGGCGATGGGGCGGGGCGGGGCGGCCAGCGTCAGCGTCGTCGGGGTGCGAAGCGGGAATCGGCGGCGACGGCGCGGGGCCGGCAGCCGAGCGGCGCGGAGGGCGGGGACCGGCGGCGGTCGCCGTCAGGGGCGCGAGAGGCGACGCGCGCGTGTGCCGGCGAGCGGCGTGGCGGGGTCACGCGAGCTCCTCGTCCGGGAAGGTTCGCCGCGCGCGGCCCGGCGCGACTGAAGCCGCCACCGCCGCGCTCGGTGGCTGCCGCGGCCGCCGCCGCCGCCACCACCGCCGCCGCCGCCGCGACCGAACTCGGCGCGCGCTCCGCCCCTGCCGCCGGCCAATGGGAAGCCGCCGGCGCTCCTCCCCGCGCGGCGCGCCGCCGCCACCGCCGCCGCCGCCGCGTGGCCCGCGGCCCGACTGGAGCCCGGCGGCGCGGCAGGCACCGGTACAGAAACGGAAGGGTTGCACGCCGCGCCGATATCGGGCGGCGCGGGGTAGAAATTGCGTTCGAAAATTCGCCGTGATTTGACTTCATAGATGTGAAAATCGGGGTGGGGGTTCGGGTTGGGGATGAAACGTCATTCATTTTTCTATTTATCTACCGCCATTTATCGACAATTTCCAGAGCACTTATGGAATTAACTATCATTATTTTCGATAAGTGGGGATTATGATTTCAAATTCTCATACATATTTGTCACAGATGGGAGCGTAAGGTTCGGGTAATTGAGCAGTAGGGTGAATCACAGAGCCCGAATTGCGTGGCACGGGATAGAAATCGCGTTCGAAATTTTGCTGTGATTTCACAGCCTTAAGGTGGGACGGGAGAGAGGGGTAAAAAGTCATTCAAAATTGCAGTTACGGCCGGGGAAGTAAATTTATTGCGACTAGTTCATCGAAGAAATTAAAATCAACTGTGTTTAATTATACATACAAAATGCCCCTATCAGAGCGGTATATCGAAAAGTTTATTGCTATTTCTATCCGATTTTTCTTACTGGTTCTCCCTATTGACCAATCATAAACTGTGACTCATCAGTTTTATGAGGCGGTATACATAGCTTGCAATGTCGATGTCCAATGAAACGTATGTACAATAACATACTCAATTTGATTTTAACATAGCTTTCAGCTATTTTTCAAAATTTGGCGCCTTTTGAAACTCTGTTAAACATAATTTCATTCGTGGAATAGTTCTATTAAATACCACTTTGCTTTGAAAATTCTCAGATAAATCCCCTCCTCACTTCGCGAGTAGGGGATTTATCGACAAATTCCAAAGCACTGTTGGTATGACCTATGGTAATTATTGGTAACTGAGCACGGATCATATTTTCAAAATCTAATACCTATGAAGTACAGGCAATTGAGCGGTGTGGTGAATCGCCGCGCTTCAATCGAGCAGCCTGGTATAGATATTTTGTTCGAAAAGCGGCCTTCATGTTCATCCTAATGGTGGATACGAGAGGGCAGGAACATACATTGAAAAATATCGAGGATGTTTTGAACGGCAGATGAAGTAAATTGAAGCGTTCCGATGTAATTACTATCTCATATCTTACGTTTTGTAAAGGTTGTACCATTTTCAACATGAATGATCTCCACGTGACATAGTGAACGAGCGAATGACTTGCGAATGATATTGCAGTTTCTCGCCTGCTTTTTGAATATAGCTCTAATATACACCCTCAGACCTACACCTTCACATTCATCTAGGCTAAACCGGTAGCGGTAGCTCAGTGCATCAACTGATGTCACTGCAGAACTTCTGTCTGGGAGGTGCTAGATTCGAGTCCTGAGGGCGGCAGGATTTTCGACACAAGCTTTTCAGTGGCCGGCTACTCTGAACGGTAGTTTTCCGTGGTTTCTCCGATCAATACCAGGCGAATGCCGGAGCAGTACCGTACCAAACGGGCCACGGACCGCGCGCGATCTGTCCTTCCTCTTCCTTGTCCTATCCTCTCCTCTTACACACACATACACTAACATGCACCATACTACCACATATTCCGGGAGACCGGTCGTGAGCTTAGAGCTTGTGCCGGATCTCGCCATCCAGCGGGGGAAGATCACCGCCAGCTCCCGCGAAAGAAATATGCAATGCACTAACGGGACTAATGACCGAAGGAGTTGACGCGCCCGGAAATACGAAAAAATCAATCAAGGCTAATAATCTCGATTTCGTTCTACGTGTATTTCCCCCAAAATCGCCGAATTATATATTTCGGATTGTTTCAATTTACAGCCATTTGTTTTTTCGTTTTAGAGGAAGGAACATCATTCACTGGCCAAAATTGAATTGAATTTGCCTTCTTTTAAGTGGCGAGACTCAGGCCATGAGGCCTGCTCTTCCGTCTGACCACGCAAATTTCGTTACACTCCTTTCACCACTCATTGGCGAAAGAAGGTATTACTTGGCCGACGAAACAGGCGATTTGAATTTAGCTCAGAGGCGTCATTTAGGCTTGAGGATCTTTTACATGCAGTAAATGTACTAACATGGGACAGCCGGCTTTACTTCCCCTCCGAAGGAAGGCGTACGAAGGATTTCGCCCTTAAAATCCACGGCTTCGATCGGGTTTGAACCCGCAAACTTGGGTATAGCAGTCCGATACGCTAACCGCTACACCATCGCCAAAATTCGACACATTTATCAGGTCGCGTTCGGACGCGGGCTTTGGAGCGGGAAAGGGTGTAACGGCGCAGATGTCGCGTGGCGAAATGGTAGAACAGTCTTTCGAAAATCTGCCATGATTTCGAACGAAGTGGACCGGCAGAGGTGGCTCAGTACATCAACTGATGTCACTGCAGGAAGGAAAACAATCGCGCAGTTCGTTGTCTGTAGGGTCCAATTGCAGCATTCACATGGAGAAACCAGGGGGAAACTACCAACCAAAGCAGGTGCACGCTAGAATTCTCCATACAGTTGTTGAATTCGATCCACGTATATGTCAAAAATCTTCCCCATCAAGTTTAGGACTCTAGATCTCCTAGTTAACAACCGTGCAGAGACAATAATGTTGCCGCCTTCGCGTCCAGTGAAAATCCGACATTTTTTTGAACGAGAGATTTGTGATATTAATGTGTTAACGTTTGTTGAAAGTCAGAAAAGGACCCACTGTGCCTCGAATTCTGTGGCACTGATCAGTGTTGGAGGAGTGAGGCACCAGTCTTGAAACGAGAGTCAGGGCGAAATGTTTACCCCATGCGGCACAGTAACTGCATGGGGTAAAAATGTATATGTTACTGTGCCGCATTGGCTAAAAATTTCGTTTGAAACTCTGCCATGATTTTGAAGCAGGTGGATTTAGTTGATTTTGGCTCAGAGCCAGCATTGTCGCTATCTCTGCAACAATTCTATTTGGGTGTCCCGACGGTGACGGATTTTCGACACTAGCTACGAGTATACGGATAGGTCGAAATCAGCCGGTGCCTGAAGGGGAATTATAGTGGCTGGGTGCTCTGATCGGTGGTTTTCCGTGGTTTTTCGGATCGATACCAAGCGAATGCCGGAGTAGTTCCCAAGTAAGCGCGACATGCACCTCCTACCTCTTCCTTCTCCTATCCTCTCTCCTTACACACACACGGGCGCGCACTTCACTACCAAACACGTGAAAGACCAGAGCTTGTCCCGAGTGGAGCGGTGCCACGCTAGAGTGAGATACCACAAGAGGGAAATTCTCCGCTCGCCGACGTGGTCAGCGCCGAATCTCACCATTCAGTGGGGAAGGCCGCCAACCTCTGGTGAATGATTGGTTGATTGTTATTCCCGACGCGTGAACCACTTAGGTCATAGGTCCCGTGCGTGTAGTGTATGTTTTTTTATCGGGAGATAGTGGTGATTTTTCTCTAGCAGGATGGCGAGATCCGGCGCCGACCTACCGTCGACTAGCGGGGTTTGCGCAAGGAGGTTCTCCCACCAGCGGGGCGCCGCACCAGCCCGGACAAGCTCTAAGCCCGCGACTGGTCTCCCAGCATGTGGGGTAGTGTAGTGTGTGTTAGTGTAAGGGGTTAGGATGGAACAACGAAGACGAAGGAAAGATGGCGCGTGGTCCGTGGCCCGTTTGTCAGGGTACTGCTCCGGCATTCGCCTGGTGTTGATCGAAGAAACCACGGAAAACTATCGATCAGAGCAGCCGGCCTCTAGAATCCTCCAGACCGCGACTGAATTCGACCAACTGACAAGCAGTGTGAAAATCCTGCCACCGTCGGAACTCGAACTTAGCGTCTACCTCCCATTGCAGTGACATTAGTTGATGCACTGAGCCATCTCTCCCAGTCCCATTCCCGGGACAAAAAAACGGGACTAATGACAGGGCGACTAATGACGTCGTTGACGGGCCGGGCAAACGTCAATCAATCAATCAATCAAGCGATCAATCGAACAGAGCGCAATTCAATAGGAAGGACCTGGAAAATGGAAAACCTTGATTCGAAAGTCTCGAATACATTTTGAACAAGAGAAATAGAAAATATATTCGGTAATAATTTTTAGATGGAGCGTGAAATATTTTTCCAAAATCTGTCAAGATGGAGTGGTGGAGGAAGCAAGAGGAATGATAGGGTGTGGGAGAGTTGGGAAAAGGTGGCGCAATGTGGAAGGCGGTGGAAAGAACTGCCAGGAGACACGACGGTGCCCCACGGTACGAGTTCACACTCACATGGGGTAGACCTTATTTCGAAAACATATCCTAACTTAGAATTTTGATGTTCTAATATTTGCTCGCATTTTAAGAGTAGGAAATTATGAACTTCATTACAAAATCTCCGTTATGTTTGAATGTAGGATTGGTAGATAGGCTTTATACATAATGCGATGTAAACGTCGGGGTTATTTGATCCAAGTTAATTTTTTTGTCATTCAGGAGGTTGATTGAATATTTCGAATTTCCGTGCCAACTGCTATGATTAATAGTCCCGTGGGTATAGTCCCGAGAGATAGCACTGTTCCTGCCCCACTGGAGCGAGAGATTCGACGCAGACCTACAAATCGGCTTGCGGGCTTTCTCTTCCCGGTAATCACCAGCGGGACCGGCGTGGGTGGGTCCGGGTATTAACTGATATCACTACAATGTCTATAACCGGGAGATCCTAGGGGTCAAGCTCTGACGGTGGCAGGATTGACGGAATGACGGTGGCAGGGCACTAGTTACATAGCTAGGTCGTGTTCGGCTGCAGTCTGAAGGAGAATTCCATTGGCCGGCAACTCTGATCCGCAGTTTTCCATGGTTTCTCCGATCAAGACAAGCCAAATGCCGGAGCTGTAATAAACGCGATTTTATGCAAAAAACGTTTTCAAAATTTTACTACACTAGAGCGAACGTATTAACGAGTTGTGTATTACTTTTTTGTAAAACAGCATTGTAAATGTATAAGAATAATCGGTTTCCCGCCAACCCGAATTCACGAATTTGCTTGCTGCGATTCGGTTTATGGCCACCACCCCACGATTCGCTCCCTGCGATTGGCTGAACGTGTGATGACGCAATTATTCGTGCCATAAACATCTAATACGTCATAATTTGAGCTATGAAATGTCATTTTATGAATGGTTTCTTGCAACGAAAAAGGTCGTTTATAATGGTGGTACAAAATATGTTTGTGGATTACACATCGATGCTTACATACACACAAACGTGCTCACATACACTATTCACGTTATGTGTATTATGGATGACGTTCGAGTATGTATAATTTCAGAATTAACCGGTTAATATCTAAAATATTTATCCAAAATAAGTGGACAAAGTTTGAAGTTAGCCGGCTGCCGTTATCGTAATTTAACTCTAAGACAATAGTTGAAGTGTGTTGCGATAATATGGTAATGGATCAGACTGCTGGCGGAATGTTTCTGAGGTTAGTGGGAGAAAAGGTGAATCTATAGTTTAGATTTTTACTTTGGCAGTCTGAAATTACTATTTACACGGCACTATCTCACGCAATCTAATCTAACGACGCACCTCGGTTTGATGCTTCCCTGCGCATTTGCGAGTTGGCATCGAGACTACGCCCTTCGCAATTCATACAAACTGGAGTTAGCGCAACGCTTAATTTCCGACGCCTTTTTAATTTGAAGAACTTGTTAAGAACATAATACGGCTCACGCTCGGACAATCACCTTATTTCAGACAGCGCCTAAATGTAATACCAACAGTAGACGGAAGAAGCTCGAAATTATCCGTTCATCGTAATTCAATCGCCTAGCAATCACTACCACAATCTCTGCCACTACCACAGAATTTACCCAATCCATATTAATATAATATTGTATGTATGTATATTATAATAAATGTAATTAACTTTTCTTCTGATTGCATACACGCGTCCTACGTGCTCGCACGGCAACAATGCGCCAAACCAAGAGTTCCGGGTTCGTCCCCCCGTGTAAGGTATGTATGTATCACCTTGGCATTGTGACGTGAGCAAGGGCAAACTGTCACGGAATTCATTGAGATCATCATTCATTACTCTTAATCGCCCAGGAAGACAAGTACAGGTCGCCACCGTCGAGTCAGAGATCTGACGCTAATGAGAAGAAGATGGGCTAACGATGCAACCTATGCACGGAGAAAAAGAAAGAGCAGAAAATACTGCTTTCCACGTTACCGTAGCCCACCATCCTTGACCCCTGTCCAAGTTCCTACCCTCTTCCAAAAGCTTCTCTTAGTCTGTCTCGAATCCAGGATGATCCAAAATGGTTTTGAAATAACAACTCTCATGTCAAAACACCACTATCTCGTATTTATCTAGGTTTTTGTAATGAATGCGATTATCTCGATATAAGGGAGGGGTTAATATGAATTTTTCTAAAATGTGAAGTTTCTAGAATGGTGAAATTTAGATAATAAGATAATTTTCTCTCATTCCAAACAGCAATTAAAAAAACTTATGAAGTTTTATAATGGAAAATTAGACCAATAAAAACTTCTTTTAGTTTGCTAAAGCATCTGAACGTTTAATACTCATTCATCAGGGTCGTAGTTTAGACACTAACATTCGTTACCACACAGTTTAAGTATTTCAATAAAATTTTGAATTGTATTCTTTGCATTACTAGAAAAGTTTGAAATACTTTTACTCACCGTGTTCACCAAAGGTTGTGTGTAATCTACAGTCCAGCGTAGGGTACAATGAAGGTTCCCAAACGTTGGCAAGATACAGTAAGCTTTTATTTGACCAATTGTCCTTGAGAAAACTGAATGAATGAAGAAAAGTGACGAAACGAATCTTTAAAACTTCAGATATTATTGAGCATGTGACTCTGTATCAAAGAAGATAGTGTGTAATATATGCTGTGTGGCAATTGCAAACTGGGTATTACTGAGACGACGACTTGATCGGACCGGGAGCGGTAGCTCAGTGGATCAACTGATGTCACTGCAGCGCCTCTGACCGGGAGGTCCTATGTTCGAGTCCTGACGGCGGCAGGATTTTCGACACTAGCTTTTCGACACTAGCTTTTCAGCTAGGTCGAATTCAGTCGCTGTCTGGAGGGAATTCTAGCGGCCGGCTACTCTGATCGGCTGTTTAGTAGGGTACTGCTTTGGCATTCACCTAGTGTTGATCGGAGAAACCACGGAAAACTACCGATCAGAGCAGCCGGCCGCTAGAATTCTCCTCCAGACAGCGACTGAATTCGACCTAGCTGGAAAGCCAGTGTCGAAAATTCTGCCGCTGTCAGAACTCGAACCTAAGACCTCCCGGTCAGAGGTGCTGCAATGACATCAGTTGATGCACTGAGCTACCGCTCCCAGTCTTCCTTGTTATATACTACTTCTTTAGTTACACAAACACACATTTATATGTACTAAACTACAAAACGTGTCACGTAATACGATTACAGCTTGATCCAGCTGGAGCGAAGACTCGCTGGTGGAAGATAGCTAGGTGGGGAAAATCCTGCATGCCGATGCGTACGTTGGCATCTGGATCACCGTCCAGCGAGATGAACACGTCCACCTCTCGTAATAAAACATGCACTACACACCGGGAGCGGTAGTTCAGTGCATGAACTGATGACACTGCACCGCCTCTGACCGGGAGGTCCTAGGTGCGAGTCCTCACGGCGGCACGATTTCCGACACTAGCTTTTAAGCTAGGTCGAATTGAGTCGCTGTCTGGAGGAGAATTCTAGCGGCCGGCTGCTCTGATCGGTAGTTTTCCGTGGTTTCTCCGATCAACACCAGGCGAATGCCGGAGCAGTACCCTACGAAACGGGCCACAGACCGCTCGAAATCTTTCCTACTTCTTCCTTGCCCTATCCTCTCCTCTTACACACACGCACTAACATACACAACACTACCACATATTTCAGGAGACCGGTGTGGAGTTTAGAGCTTGTCCCGGCTGGAGCGGTGCCCCGCTGGGGGGAGAGTCCTGGTTAGGGGGAGACCCCGCTAGCCGATGGTAGGTTAGCGCCGGATGCCGCCATCCAGCGGGGGAAGATCACCACCATCTCCCGAGGAAAAAACATGCACTACACTTATGGGACTAATAACCAAAGCTGTTGACGCGCCCGGAGTCACGAAGTTATTAATAAATCAATAAATCAATTAAAAACAAATACCCATCGTTCTGGAATTGCATCAACCGTCTGTAATGCCTTCGCAATACCAAAGCGTCGCGATTGGCTGTCTGCAGGTATACTATTATCTGAATTCAGCTCGTTGTGAAGGCCTGCTTTAAGCGGTTGAGAGAAACTCAAGAGATGGCGTAGGCTGACACATGTCCAGCTATAGAGCCGGAGACTTTAGAAAAAATGCCTTCTTGTTGTTGCTACAAATTTTCCATGATGAGTGGGTTCAAAATTGGTATAATCTTATACAACTTATCATTTGTGTCCAGCTTGCTATTACCATAAAAATGAAGTCCTAATTTAATTTTCTCCCACCTCGCACGACTCATGATATTAGTGACAACAGATACACGAGTTGAAGAAAGACCAATACATTCTAGTAGATGGAAGGCCGTATGTCGACATGAACTGGTAACATCTAAAGAATTGCTGTATCTCATTTGCAGCCATGCGAACTGACTTAGATGAATGTTACATTGTTAAGAGATTGGTCTTATACACTTATATTACTGATAGTATTTCCGTCGAAAAGATCATGAAAATAATTTTCTTATGTTCATATGGCTCATATATTCATATGGTTCATATGTTCATATGGCTCATATGTTGATTCTGGTGCAGATGGAAGGCTGCCTTTCGATGGCATAATTGGAACATCACGTCTCTGAACGTTCCTCCATATCAATTTTCCCGTGTTTTCATTGTCTTCAGGGTTTTCTTGAGCCTCAGGTACGAGATAACTCATGATGTCTGAAAAGGATTGAAATTATGTTATTTAGGGCGAGTTACGTCAAGAAAAAAGATACACTTTCCAAATAAATACATACTATCAATATTAACAAATTCTTAAGCGTGTAGGTGTCTAAATAACACTTCACTCACTACTGATTTTTTTCGAAAGAAAAAGAACACAAATAAGTACTGTAAACCCACATGGAAAAAACCGTAGTCCTGAAATGGACAATCCGCTTGCCTAGAGACATCTGGCGATTGAAATGCGAATTACACAGAGTCCTTTTATAACAGATTGTACCGCCATATTGTTATTTTTAAGTTACAACGGCATACAATGTTCTGAATCGCACTGAAAGAAAATAAAAGACGTAAAACACGGTATTTCAAAGTAACAACGAGCAGTAGAGGGTGAACAATAATGGTCACTAAGTCTTTCGAAGTAACTAGGATTTTTCATTTAGCTTTTTTTTCAATTTTGACTACCGAAACCTATATTTTCTATTTTGCCTTTTTCTGGATTATTTCCCTTCTCTCGTTGCGCGATCATTGCGATAACGTATCTGAATGCCTGCATAACATTGCACTTTTGCCATTTTTTACCATCGGACTCCCAATATCAACTAGAAAGAGTTGAACGGGGACCCCAAGGGAAGAAAGAATTCTGCCCCTCGCAACAATATAATGGTAACCTACAAGAACATAGTCTTCAGTGAAGCAGAACTTAAGACTTTAGAAATTTATTATTTCACACACAGTAAAATATTCAAAACTACGTTCACGGTAGCCCTTTAGTAATACAATATCACATCACTTGAGCGTGAGATTTGGTGATTTTTTTGATAAAATAACATAATCAAAGCATCTGCCCAAAGAAAACGTGTCGTACCATTGTGTTGCTCCGAGGGGCCGAATTAAAAACTTCTGGGAGAAAGACGGGTAACGCCAGTCAATTCTTTAAATTTCTTTTATTGATACCGGCAGGCTTTTTTCAGCCACGAGAAATCTTATTTTATGATTGAGTACGGCCTCCTACCTCGTTCGAGGTCGGAGCTACCCCCCCTCTCTCTCTCTTTCTCTTTCTCTCTTCCTCTCTCTCTCTCTCTCTCTCTCTGTATACGTACAATATATATTGTACGTTTGTGATAAACATAGATGTGATATGTTGTTCTCGGCTCAGTACTGGCGATTACACGAGTTCGATGAACGAAAAAAACTTTTTTCAGTTTTCCTATATTGAATTCTGCCACTAATATTATATACGTGTACATTTACAGACTATTAATTTTTTTTAAAATTTTAAAGAGTTAAAAATGTAGAAAAATTTGTACATACACTTGAGTGCCCACATTTAATGAGAAACATTTGTTCATTTTGTCTCTTTTCATTAACTCTAATGTTGTGATGGTCCTTAATGTGGTTGTGGAAAGGGAGTTTTCTCTCCAATTCATAATATTTATAGAGATCTGCAGAGTTCATTGAAGGTCAGCAATAACAGTGCCACCGAACGCGAAATAAAATTTAATGGTTAGATTTACAAAATTACAGCATGCAATCCTTAAGTGTTAACTTCCACTTTCATGGTCACATCTACCTCTGAGGTTATCAAAGGAAAAGCATGGAGATTCATTGTAGAGAAGGACCGGATTAGGGCTTTGAAGAGAAGAAAGATCATGACGGGCGTCAAACACGAGGTGGAGATCTGAAAAGAGAGAGACGACGCCTCACAGCTGTTAAGACACGAACGGTGGGGAAAAGCCAGTAGAGATGAGGTAAAACTGCTTTAATTGCATAGCGCGTGACGGAAACTATGAGCAAAGTGATCCATTAATATAGAGCACAATGTGAAGGATTCCCTATAACAAAACATTTTCCACCCCTATATTTTGAATTTTTTTTTAAATTGGTTATTTAAGGTCGCATCAACATCTTAGGTCATTAGCGACCACTACTGCTGTTAACGGTATGGTATCTATGTGGATGAAACGATATGGTGATGATATGGGGTGAAAGGACGAGCACAAATACAACCATGCCCGAGGCGGGACTCGAACCCGCAACCCTTTGGTCCGAGATCACTACGACACTACTGCCTTAGCGATCTCGGCCACCGGGCCGACTTTGAATTATTATTCGTATTAAAACCAGGATTAAGAGTATATTATGATTTAATGTTCAGCACAAGGTCATAATTACGATTTTCTTTGTAGTTTCAAGAAATGTCGTCGGGAATCATATTTTAAATATTATACTGATAAAAATAAACTTTTGAATTTCATGTCTAAGCAATTGTATTGAGGGCGGTATTGCGAAGAATTACGAAGAAACCTAAGAGACGAAAACGAGGGGATGGATGAGAAGTGCTAACTAGAACACCTGAAATGAGGAAACAAAAGGTAGAATTGCTAATACTATTTCTGAGAAAAGTGATGAAACATAATTAATACAAGATGATAATATGGTAAATACGGTAGTGCTCAGACCTCTATAAAAAAACGTGACAACCATTATATTCAGCATCTCGAAGTGTCTCCGCTTTTATTCCCAATTCTTAAGAAATGGAGATATTCATTTAATTGTAAATCACTACGAATCTTCTAAACCAGTTACTTTTTATATTGTGTAATTTATATTGTCTAAAAGATAGTACGAGTATATTTCTGTAACTAGCATCTTGATCAATGATCGCCATAAATTTCGGGGTTTATATGTCTTGCTCAACCCATTGACCTATGAGCAGATGGCCTCTTGTGTTGCTTCTTGATAGTAAACAATAAGTAAATGAAACAAATAAATATCTAAATCAATAGATTATGATTGTTACGTCACAGAAGACACCGCGTTTCGCTGATTCTAGATCCCAGAAGATTACACAAGCGTTCGGTTATGTTTAATCACATTTTATTGAGTGACATGAGGGTGCAAATTATGAATAACGATAATTTGACAAATGCGTAGATGCGTTTTTTGTTTTTATAATACACTGGACTCATGATCGTGCATTCTGAAACGTCTAATTATAATGTAGACTCTCGCCCCATGTTCTTTAAGCAACAAAAAAGGGAGATAACATTAAATGTTTATTACATATAGATATAAACAAGTGATGGGGAGTTATAACAACACTGGTGGAATACATCTCTATTGTGATGCATGATGCGGAATAATTGGGGCGGCGAGGGTGGCGGAGGCGGCGGGGCGGTGGAGGCGGCGTGGGCGGCGTGGGCGTCGGGGGCGGCGTGGGCGTCGGGGGCGTCGGGGCGTCGGGGCGTCGGGGGCGTCGGGGCGTCGGGGCGTCGGGGCGTCGGGGGCGTCGGGGCGTCGGGGCGTCGGGGGCGTCGGGGGCGTCGGGGGCGTCGGGGCGTCGGGGCGTCGGGGCGTCGGGGCGTCGGGGCGTCGGGGCGTCGGGGCGTCGGGGCGTCGGGGCGTCGGGGGTCGTGGGGCGTCGGGGCGTCGGGGCGTCGGGGCGGCGGGGGCGGCAGGGGCGGCGGGGCGTCGGGGCGGCGGGGGGGGGGGGGGCGGGGGGCGGTGGCGGCGGGTTGTGGTGACGTCGGGTGGCAGGGGCAGCGGGCGCGAGGCGGTGCAATGCAAATGTGCAGGGGGTGGCGGCACGAGTGCCGCAGTGCGTGGGAAGAGTAGAGAGTGCCTCTGAACCTCTACGCTAAAGATTTCGGGTATGCGGAGTGCCGCGATGCGGTCGGTGTTAGCTCGTGCGCTGCGGACAAATAGACCCGAGTGGTTGTGTGTGTGTCTTTGCAGAGCAATGCGCCAGGGTGGAACGGTTTCAAACGGTTCATCGTTGTGTCAGGAAACAGAGGTGGGTAAATGACCCAGTGGATTCGTTAGATAATTAAGCACAGAGGAGGGTGAGGGAGGAAGTGGGAAATGAGAAAGAAAAGAAGAGGCGCCAAAATGAGGCAGCAATATGCGGTAGCCTCGGCTGGGGAGAGAGCCGTAGAGAAAATTAGGAGAAAGAAATTAGACGGGGCCAAATGGATCTGGAGATGTGAAAGAGGGCAGCGAAAATAAGCGACAACGCACTCCGTGGTGATCCGTTGCTAAATTTCTCACATACTACCTTTTGAATCGCTGTTTAAATTTCGCGTCGCAAGGGTTTTCGATTTGCTCTTCCTCTGTATCGATGAGAACGTATTTCGCAGGTAGGGCATGGAAAATGAAAGGCACGCAAAATTAGGATAAGACAAGTGATGTACTTCCCAGCGTTTCAATATTGTTAATTATTGGAGAAACCGACATACAGATAAAACTGTCTAATTTCGTGCTACCGTACGGCGGCACTGAGATCAACTGTCAGAAAAGATGTAGTGACGGAGAGGCAAACCAAGAGTGGTTGAATAGAAGCTGAAGATGCCGGAAGACTATCGCGATGGATGATGGGAATTAGAGGACATCCAAGAGCAAGGAGACGAGCAAGCGATGGGTGGCGAAGGAGGTACAATAAGGACGTGGATGGACAACATTGGAGGTACTACTCCCGCAACTTCTTGAACGATGGATTGAAGAAATGCGGGCGGTGTGGGGGTATTCGTTACAAAGTCGGCCTCTAGAGTATTTACAGTAATGTCAACCTCTGGAAAATCAAAGTAAAAGCTGCTACGTGTGCGGCTAGGTCATCGCTATAGGTAGGCAACAGCTAGGACACTAAGAAGGAGTTTTAGATGCCAACCTTGAAGGATCTGCACCTGCCTCAACAGAAGTTCTCGACTATGAAAGCAACTAGTTTTGACTAGGATCTGTTTCGCGTCAACGAAGTTTTAATTGTTGTCATCAGTGCTCGCTGCGAGCTTTTGTTTTCAACTGTTTACTGCTCAAGAGAGGGGAAGAAAGGTCATCGTTCAAGAAAAGTTGCGCGAGTAGTAAGTAATGACTGATGCACAGAGGTGAGTTGAGGCTTCTTCCTTTCTTGTTCAGTGGCGGACGTTCCCGCACGTCGATCTCTAGTGAGATAATTCATGCGCTGTTTTTGTTATCGTAGTTTCGGTCTTTTATCTCCGTCGGATTGAGGATCACAATGGATGTTTAATATGAATTATTTTCGTAAAGAGTGATGGGTTATTTTGTTTTGAGTGTATAGGTAAAATCATGGGTTGGGTGTGGAACTGATGTTAAGGATATAACATTAGAATTCTTTCTTGATTGATTGATTTTTTCGTGTTTCCGGGTGCGTCAACTGCTGTGGTCATTAGTCCCGTTAGTGTATAGCATGTTTTTTCTCGGGAGATGGCGGTGATCTTCCCCCGCTAGATAGCGCCATCCAGCGCCGACCTACCGTAGGCTAGTGGGGTTTCCCCCTAACCAGGACTCTCCCACCAGCAGGGTACCGCCCCAGCCGGGACAAGCTGTAGGCTCCCGACCAGTCTCCCGGAATATGTGGTAGAGTAATCTATGTTAGTGTGAGTGTGTAAGGGGAGAGGATAAGACAAGGAAGGGCAAGGACAGATCGCGCGCGGTCCGTGGCCCGTTTGGTAGGATACTGCTCCGGTATTCGCCTGGTGTTGATCGGAGAAACCACGGAAAACTACCGATCAGGACAGCCGGCCGCTAGAATTCTCCTCCAGACAGCGACTGAATTCGACCTAGCTGAAAAGCTAGTGTCGAAAATCCTGCCGCCGTCAGGACTCGAACCTAAGACCTCCCGGTCGAGCCGCTGCAGTGACATCAGTTGATGCACAGAGCTACCGCTCCCGGTATTTGCATTCTTCAATTGTATAATTACAAGCGAACACATCACTATCAATATCGGTGTTAAATATGATGAATTATTTTCATAAAGAGTAATGGGTTATTTTGTTTTGAGTGTATGGGTGAAATCATGGGTTGAGTGTAGGAGTTATGTTAAGGATATAACATTTGCATTCTTCAATTGTATAATTACGAGCGAACACGTCAACCAGACCTCAGTGATTTGGTGATTGGATCATTAGAATCAATTTTACGTTTTCGTCTTTTGTCCAGTCGATTTTGCCTTTAATCGGGAAAGGCTTCTTAGACCGCCCTCACTTCCGCTGCTTTGGGCGCTCCATCTTTTCTCTATCGTTTCTCTATCGTACCAGGATATTGGGGTAACCGCATGAGATGCAATGTATCTAAGGATACTACCGTATCCTATTTACTATTCTTTGAAGAAAGTCTTATTGTATCATGTTTAAGTCAGTAGAGGTCCCTTTGTTTCTGACGTTCAATCATAGTGTCGTAGTGAGGTTTCCAAAGGTTATATCTTGTTTAGCAAGGGAGGTAGATTTTCTGTTTATTTTTATTTAGTGGATAAACTGACATGTCAATTTGTGGGATATTTTGCATATCAGGGAGGATGTGATCCTTCCGGATACGAGGAGATCGTGTGTCTTTCAATTCGTAGAAGAAATACAGGGTTTTTTAGGTACGCACTAGTAAGTCATTGATGAGGTTATCAAGATGACTGGCAGGATGTCTGATGAGTCAAACATGTCATATTTAACGAATAGGTTGAATATGTGATTAATGCTTAATATTGTCGAGAATATTATTCCATTGATTTTTTAAGTTGCGACGATAGCGGGGGAGGCTGTTACGTTGGAATGAATTGTTGGTAACGACATCGACCATTTTTCAATTTACAACGTGAAATATTAAAAGCAAGTTTAATTTCCTTTATTATTATTATTTTGTGAATTGTACAAAATCAGTGATAGTATGTCCTGGATATTTGTCACGTTTGTTATCTTTAAAGTGATTAGTAAAATTCGTGTTAAATTGGAAGTTTTTGCAGATTACTGTATTATTAGATACAAAAAATAGTGTAATAAAATGAATTTAACTGATCACAAAGTCGTTTTTGGAGAAATCTTATATACTCAACGATTCTGGACCCGTTGTAATTATGTGTCTAATGATTCTTCGTTTGGGTCACAGGACCTAACTCAAGAACCATTAGACATAGAGAAATCTTATGGTTATACAGAATGGATAGATTGATCGAGTAGTGATTCCGCTCGCGTCAACTACTAAGGTTATTACTCCCGTAAGCGTGGTTCTTGTTTCTATCGCGGGACGTGGCGGTGGTATTCCCCCTTGGATGGCGAAATCCCCCGTGGATATACACGTCGACAAACCCGGTTTTCCTCCATAAAGTCCCACCTGCGGTGTATTGCCCCAACCGGAACAAGCTCTAAGCTCCCAACTGGTCTCCCGACATGTGTGGTAGTGTAGCGCAAGTAAGTGTATGTGCGTGTTAGGAAGGGGATAGGAGAAGGAAGAGGAAGGAAAGGTCGCGCACAGTCCATAGTTCGTTTGTTAGGGTACTACTCAAACATTCGCAGGCGTCCTTCCGAGAAACGACATAAAACTCCAAATCAGAGTTGCCCGCGAGTCGAATTCTTCAGTTGCGGCTGAATTCCATCTAGCTAGAGTCGCAAAACCTGTCACCGTCGGGATTCAAAGTGTAGGACCTCCCGGCCAGAGGCTCTACAGTGACATCTGTTGATACCCCGAGCCACCTCAGCCGATTGCAGCGCTGATTTAGAGAGTATTGTGGAAGGAAATTTACGCGGATTTCAGTAATCCAGAAGATTGTACCAGTCCAACAGCTAGGTTACCGTCCAACAACCATGTTTCTAGTTGCTTACAAGGCAGTAGATTATCCACTAAACTGATCAGATTCATCGGTCACTTACATCTCTCCGCAGTCCGAACGTTATACATATACGTCCTCGTAAACACCGATGCTCTCTAGTGCCCGCCTGAGACATGTATGCTTGAGATACCTCCGCTCTGATAGCGCGATTTCGCTCGGGTTCTCACTGATCCCGGGTTCGCTGTCGAGAAGGGATATGGAGACGTGTCCACCTGTCATTGACGACGGCCGGGGTCGCGTCATGCTCTCGCGCTGGCTCATAGTGTCCCTGGTTACAGAGAGCAGCGCTACCACTGACATTTAATATCCCACCCACCCGATTGCCTCGCCAGCATTCATCACAGGATTAAGGATTTGAAGAGAAGTGATAAAAATTGAAGACATTAAGGAGAGTTCCTTGTATATTAATATTGCCCTTTAGGTATAATATTAATGTTCATGGGTTTTGGTCCGTAAATAAAAACAGTATTATCTCAAGTTGCCAACGTTTCAGAGTTTTATTTCTCCAGCATCAGAGATTACTGTGTAGGGAATATTATACAAACATTGTAAACATTATAAAATACTCCATGTCACTCAATGCCCAGAAAGATGGCATGATGTTGTGTTCCATACATGCGGACTACTTTATCATTATAGTGATCTTTCTCTTGGCATAGAGTGTCGTGAGTTTGTTACAATGTTTGTATAATATTGCTTACCCAAGTAAGCCCTGGTGGTGGAAAAATAAAACTCAGAAACGTCGGCAAACTGAGTTAATACTGTTACGGATCACAACTCATGAACAACATGATGCATTCTACTACTATATATTAATATAGGTTTTAGGTAGACTGGTGGTTTCCAACGTACATAATACCGCACAGTTCGTAGTCTCCTGATAGTGTAATATGGCGGATAAGATGACCTCAGTTGGGGCCTATTCAGGTTATATGGCATAATGTTTTTAATAAAACATCAACATACGAAATCAAAAGTATTAAAATATGAAAAAGACTTACCATACAAATTAATTCTAAACCGAGCGCACATAGTCACATTTAAAACAACAAATAAAAAAAGTCACTCTCAAAATACATAGCTAGTACACTTTTGAAAGGACATCGACCCATTGTCAATATAACACGGAAGTGTTTTATGTTTGAGTGTTGCAATTTGTAATGGCTACGAAACAAATGTCCATTGACTTATTTTGTTTATTTAACCACTCAAGATCTGAAAATTTGACCTCGTCTTATCAAAAACGATAACTTAGGGGTTGTGGAGTCCATCGTACTGGTAATACGGTGGCGCAATCGGCGGAGGGATGGAATGCGCTACTCTGTGATCTGGGACCTCGACTGGCTCGCAGCTCGCGCTGCTCCTGGCGGCGTCGCACTCAACCACCTCTGCCGCCCCGAGCGCCGGGCTCGATCGCTGGGCGGCCATGGGCCTCGTCTCGGAGGCGGTCTCCGTGCTCTAGCCCGTCAGTGAGCAATGCGTGATGCAATGTACTTCACAGTTTCGTAGGTGGTAGACCGCCTCGTGCGTTCCAAGACGTAGAGCGCGTAGGAGCAATCGTTTAAGAGAAAATTCCTATTTCTTTCGTTGCAACTGCAATGTGGCGGTGTTCGTATTTGACGAAGGAGAGGAAGAGGAAAACGGCGGAAAGAATTGAATGCAAACGTTTGTGAAAGAGATGACGAGCTGGAGCGGGTAGAAAAGGGATGGTGTGGGAGCGCTGAAGACTATCGATTGTGAATAGAGCTGAGGAAGCTACAAGGAATGGAAGATAAACCAGAAGAGTGTTGAAGGATGAATGTACAATTGAGATACTAGAGGGGTAGAAAGTTAGAGGAGAAGTGTGTTGAAGAGACTGAACTGTACGAAAGATGGGAACCGGAAAAGGGTACACTGAAGACTAACGATTATGAAGAGATCTGGGCAAGTTCAAACGGGTAAAAGGCAATTCCAGAAACAAAATGGTGAAGAGATTGAACAGTATGGCGCATTTTAGACGACAGCGACCGGAGAAAGTAATGAACAACACGGAAAGGCTTTAAATGACAATGAAATGGTACGGAGGCGTGCATGTCGAAACCAGCCCATAGTGCACTACTGGCCTGGTCCAAGCCGCCTGCGAAGCGAGAACTGCCAGACTTGGGAGACGAGCGTAACTCGAGCGGGGAGAGGCGCGGGAGGTTGCGCAGCGGGGGGCGGCCCAGCCGCATCGAGCGGGGGCGGCTGTGGATGTGGATGTGGATGCGGGCGGAGGTGTGGGTGTGTGTTCACCTGGGGACCGCCGCGGGATTGAAAGGGAACCGCGAGGGTGCGACTAAATCAGGGGGCGGGGCCGGGAGTAGCGGCGGAGGGTGGTTGGACAGGACGGGCAGGAGTTTAGTGAGGGGAGGCAGGAAGGGGGTGGAGTCGGGGGTGGGGGTGGAGGGTGGGATGGGGGCACACCACCGCGGGGCATCGCAAGTGTTCCGAACAGAGGTTAATTTAGGTTATGCAAACAATGGATCTGCGCATGGTCGACATAATCATTGTGGCCGTTTCATTAAAAACTAGCCTCGTGTGAGTTGGGAAAATTCGAAAATGACTCTCATTAGAGTTTCCGTCGGTTGTCCACAGTTTATTTGTTATTTGCACATTGAAGAAGCACGGCTTTTTAAAATCATGGTAGTCCATGATATCAGAAATCATGGTAATCCATGAATATGAGCAAGTGAATCAACTAGTTAAATTTTCGGAAACGTAAGAGAACTGTGCGTTGTCGAATTTAATGTATATGAAATTGAGGACTTTCCAAACTAAACATAAAAATTTAAACTATACGTAGTAATTGCTACTTTATTTTTGCAATAAGTTATCAAATACGGATGTATCGGGTGCTATGTGATCAACATAACCATTCTCTTCAAGATTCATATTTTTCTCTGTATATGTAGCATGAAACTTGAATAATCGCACATTTTCTTTTCTCACGCTGAAGCGTCTCCGACAATCACAAGCATTACAAATTCACCCGAAACACGTTATTTCCCCTTTCTGTTAGTATCATATCCTTACCGGAATATAGGCTACATTTTATACCCAAGACTTCGCGTTTCCGCGCAAGTATGCAGGATGATTCAGATCAGACTATATTATACTCGTTGGCTGGCCTTAGGTCCCACTCGGATGGTCGGCTACACTCTCCTAGGAAAATATTAACTCCGACACTGACGTGTTTGCCAAAACAAAATGTAAACAGTTTTACGCAAGCCAGAGTAAAAAGTGAATGTTTGACTAGTACCCATTCAATTTCATATCCCTTTTAGAAGGCGAGTGCAGAAGCTTGTGTGATGTGGAGGAGAATGGTCAGAACGTGAAAACGTTGGCGTTTCCCTGGAAAGTACTGGTCAGCAAATGACAACATCTACTCCGCAACGAAAGTACAGGAGGCATGAAGGTGAGAGAATAACTGTGATTCATAATCAAATTACGTGGTAGAGAAAGAAATTCACTTGGAAAATACAGAACTTAGTACTTTGGAACGTTAGGCTCACTGAAATTCAGGGCACCTTGTACAGTAGAGTCGCGATATCCAAGCTAATTGGCGCTGATGGTACCTCGCATTATAAAAAAAATGGAAATAGACGGAGAAAACCAAAATACATAAAGAATTTTCAACTACAACACATAATGAAATCATGTTTAATGTACATATAATATAAGAATTACAGGTACGTACATGCATACATACATAGCGGGAATCAGTCACAGCAATGTAGCAGACAGACTTACACTGGCACCGTCCGCCTCACACGTGACCTTCGGCATAGTGTTGCCAACCCCTCAAGAAATTGAGATGAAGACTCTTGATTATCGCCGCTTGTTTACTTGTTAGGACACTTGGCGCACATCAGATACCTCGGGTTGCACGGAATCACGGGGTAGTGAGACTCGGATAATCGTGACTCTACTGTTTTTAAGTTCTTTAATAAATATTTTGACGAGCCTCTGGGATGAATTAGTGGTTATGAAATTTCAGGTCTTTCCATTTTTTATTGGAATAATCTTATTCCAGTCTTAGTCAACTTGTATCGTCATGAATAGATTATTCAACTAGACAGTAATTGAAGTTGCCTTGAAACGAGGTCTCATCGTCAAATGGTCGCGATCTAGTTATCCGCCAAGCATTTGAGATATGCGGCAATTGCTCCGGAACGCCGTAAGAAAAGAGGTCAACTCATTATTTGCGTCATAAACAAGGATTTCATACCACTTTGTGAACTTTGTCTCCCTGGATACTTCTAATGTATAACGAAAAATGAATTTCATGTTAAATGAAAAAAAAGCATTACCTTTTAAAATGCTATTTAACACCGACTTTCTCACTGTAAATTAAAAACATTTCCTAGATTTCCAGGAAAAGATGTTTTTATTCCGTGCGAAAGAGAATTTTTTCTGTTAAGCAAATACGGCTTTTGGCGATTGTTTTGTTGACATATTACGCATTTTGCCATACGCTTCTGCCGTATTTTAACATTGTATTTTAACTTCGTAGTAAAATGAAATAAAAACAAAAGTAATCATTACATAATATCTGCCTAAAAATAACACAACGTTCCAGTTCCACGAAAAAAATAATCATTTTCTACGACGGAAAAATTTTTGATCACTGACATTTTGACCAATACACAGATTTTTTTGTAGAGGTAAACATCACTATAAAGTAAGACAGCTTGAATTTTTTTGATTTTTCTTTAGTACATACTTTTTATACATAGATTCTTTACATTCAAGCTGTATTTTCTATAGCACCATTCGTCTGTCAAACACTACCAGTGGCCAAATATTTTCAACGTACTTAATATCCTTGTGGCAGACACTAATATGTTTTATACGTTTAATCTTTTTCTGTTTAAAACGTTGAAAACTAATAACATTTTGTAGAGTGAATACACGACGTCGCTACGTTCTAACATCAATAACTAAATAAAAGAGAAA
The DNA here is from genome assembly GCA_964035755.1 of Teleogryllus oceanicus. Taxonomy (NCBI): domain Eukaryota; kingdom Metazoa; phylum Arthropoda; class Insecta; order Orthoptera; family Gryllidae; genus Teleogryllus; species Teleogryllus oceanicus. The sequence goes on along the minus strand of CAXIVR010000001.1, from coordinate 308,110,836 downwards.
GAATTGTGAATTATCCAAAATTATGTTCAATTTAATACTACCGTGTACCTCCATGGTACGTTCGAATATATTAGCTCTCCCAATAGTAATAATAATAATAATAATAATAATAATAATAATAATAATAATAATAATAATAATAATAATAATAATAATAACTATTATTATTCAAAAAAACTTGTTTTGTTAAATGTTTATTTTGTCTGATTACGATTTTAAGAATTGTTACATTAATGTGATACAGATTTGGTATTTTTCAATTGCATTATCAAACTGTTCAATTAGCACACTGTACTACCTTGCCGGAGAATTAGCAGTATTGTACACGAATTATAAGCTTCACCACTACAGTAGAGCTGCGCTGGATACCGAGGCGCCTCCGCCGGGTTTCGGCGTAAATGACACACTGTCCTGCAGTGGCGGATCCAGGGGGGGGATGGAGGTGTCATTTCGTTTCTTACCTTCTTTTATTTGGTAAAATTGATTTAAATATTTGTTAGAATTATGTAATTATTTAAATAATATTATATAGTATCATATTAAAACTGGTAAAATAATATAAAATATAACAAATATGTTTATTATTTAACAAAAATCTGTGATAAAACTGTTCAAGTTTATTGGCCTACTTTCTTGTAGGCCACCTCTCTAACTGTAAGCGTAGAAAATGAAAAATAATTTCCTTAAGGGAAAATAAGTCACACCATCTTTTTTTTTTCATCTTGTAATTACAGAAATAAGAATATTGCTATTATAGTGTTTCTTCAGGTGAATAAAGCAATTGATATGAAACTGTTACTAAGCATTGTAACATTGTACATGAGCATTGTGATAAAGTACATTATCTAGCTCAATAAACCCGGATTCTCAACAATGTGTAATACGAGAATTATCGTGGAGTTTGGAAAATTCGCGAATCAAAGCAAAAATCCTTATTCAAGAGGCCGGATCGGCTGCGATTCGGGGGTTATACGTGTTGAAAGCATTCCGATTTCGATCCGTGAGATATAACTCTGATTTCGGCGTAGAAATCGCGAATTGCACTTGTTTGCTGCTGTTGGTGATCTGCCTCAGATTTCCTATCGGGAAATAAAATATTCATATTGAGGGACATATTTATTAGTTTTTCTAAACATTAATATTATTGATATGAATACGATTGTAGAAGTTTTAAAATAACTGGTTTATTCACTGCCAACAAAAGTTTTGTGGTAATGACTAGGGAACGGATTTTCATGTAAACACATATTTTTACAAGGACAAGATACCTGCATTCACTAATATTTTTTAGACTTAACACAAGATTCTGAACGAGTTGAAACCATTTTTATTTTACATATTTTTAAATATTTTGGTATAATTACATATGTTTACATATTCTATCTACTGCTCTATATTTCGTTACATTTTAATATATTTATAAGCCGAAAATGAACAATTAACGTGAGCGTTCGAAATATTTTACTTTGAAACTAACTTTGTTACTGAAATATTTGCAAAGCCATACATTGCGCTTATATTAATGCTGGACCATCCCTATTAATTGTCACACTTACTCCTCCGCCCCCCTCGCGCCTTATGCTTCTTGGAAACCGCGTACTCGGGATCAAGGAGTTACAGATGAATCTGAAATAGAAGTAACTTCCACCGCGTGCTTACACATGTTTCAAAGAACCCATGCGTAACTCGATAAAATAAATATTTTTCAGGTCATTATTTTATCGTTTTTCTGGAGTCGGGTGTATGTGTGTGTGGGGGAGGGCGTATGCTCCCTTTACCCCCTCTCTTTCTATCACAGGGTACACGATACTATTTACTTGAGCGCCGGCTCCTCGTAAACAACATTGCATATACTACGAAAGTATTATATATTTCGGATCAAACTAGCAAATATTGGCTTCTGTAATTGTAGAACTTTCTTCCAGCCTCTCTGAATCCATGTTCAGATCCAATAAATAAATTATTTTACTCGGAAAGCGCTTCAAGAATGGAATTGTAAACATTATAACGAATTTTTATTTCACGTATTTTATATTTTTTCCTACATATATTAGAAAAATAAATTCATATATATGTACAAAGTTTGCTTTTTTTTTATTACAATAACGTCCGTTCCCCAGTAATGACCAAACTTGTTTAATTTATCTACAATGTCAACCATATGTCCCCAATCCATCAATGATATAGTAAAGATTACCGAAGGTGTATTTGAGAACACTTAAGTGTTTTAATTCATTTACAGTATATTAAATTAGATTTAAAAAAAAAAAATTTTAAAATTTTAATTACTTCCTTTATACAGTATTAAATGTTTCACCATCCTAAGTTCATAAATCCAACTGTGCAAATCAGTTCAGACATAATCAATATTCTAAAAACATTTTTGATATTGGAATTACAATCTACTTAAGACCATGTACATTAACAATATACTCAAAATATTCATAGAAGTAATGGTATCAGTTATGATATGGAATAATAATGTAATCAATATTGATTATTGAAATTTAATTATTTTTTTAAATTCAAATTTATAAAATGTAACTGAATTTTGAAATCGAAAACAAATTGTATTAAAAATAATTTATATTAATTTTCAGTCATTAGATTACAATAATCTGCTTACACTTCCATATTTGTCCTTTAATCATCTAGAAATAGAAGTATGTTTTTCATTACACTTGGACTATGTTACTGTGGATTCATTTACGTACAAAACATAAATATAAATTATTACATTTAAGTATAAGTATTCATGAAAATGTGCAGATAAACGTTTTGGAATTTTTTATGTGAAAAATGAACATTTTTTTATATTTCACATTTATTCCGGTACATACCATCAAAACAAAAATTAAATTTCATTTTATGTTTTTTGAATATGACAAAATAACTAACAAAATCTGGGTAGGGTTATTTACAATCTTTGATTTTTATGACAATTATTCTGGATTTTTATTGTTTAATTAATAACATGGTTTACCATTACGTTTTATTACATACACTTCATTGTAAAAATTATACAGCTACTACTTGCAATTGAAAGTTCCATTACATATGAATTGATTTTTATTTGCAAAATAGTCTTGGTTTTCATTGGGGTGTAATTATTTTATTAATTGCACTGAAAACTACTGAAACAATTTTGAGTGAAATCTCTTCCTTGTCCTCTCCCCTTACACACTAACATGCACTACACTACCACATATTCCGGGAGACCGGTCGGGAGCTTAGAGTTTGTCCCGGCAGGGGCGGTGTCGCGCTGGTGGGAGAGTCCTGGTTAGGGGGAAACCCCGACGGTAGGTCGGCGTCGGATCTCGCCATCCAGCGGGGGAAACCACCGCCATCTCCCGAGAAAAACATGTGCTACACTAACGGGACTAATGACCAAAGCAGTTGACGCGCCCGGAAACACGAAAAAAACAAACCAAATCAATCCACTCCCTACGTCGCGAGGGCGATAAACTACAGACTCAATCGGCAGGCAGCAAATGAAATTTTGCGATAATAGGATAATCGCAGCTAAAAAGAATTGTAAATCATGTGTTCAACAGACTCAGTGATTGATGATTTCGTCTTTGCGGACGTCAACTCCTATATAGTAGTTTGTCCCATAAGTGTAATGCTTGTTTTCATCTCGGAAGTTGGCGGTATACTTCCCTCGCTGGTTGGCGAGATAGGGCGTCGAACAACTCGTCGAATTAAGAGGTTTTCTCCATCGATGTTCCTTTCACCTGCAGGTCACCACCCTATCCGGAACAAGCAGTAAGGCCTCCCGACTAGTGTGGCAGTGTACTGCGCAGACTCAAGCTTGTGTTATGCCAAACGCGCAGGCGGAAGACCGGAGACTGGACGCCAAGCGAAAGTGCGAAGCGAAGCATCATCTGGGCAGTATCAGCTTAAAGTCACAATGTTCGGAACTACAAATATTTGGTACTACAAATGCAATACGCTCTGACATTCGGGCACTCGTGTTGCAGTTAACCGATATTTAAAGCCGAGGCGTAAAGGTAAAGAACCAATATTTTTCCATCGCATATTACGTAACTATTATATTTTGCTTATTTTGCATAATCCCTCGCTCCGTGGATTCATCATTGGGTGAGAGAACAAAGGCAGGGCTGCCGTTGGCAGAGCGTGGGCGGACCCATGTGCACGAGGAGGTGGGACGCTCGGAGACCGCAACGCAGAACAAAAGGGACAGATTGACGCGTGGACGGGACAGCGCGGGGACGACTGGGGTAACGGAGAGCTTCGGTGACACGTGGAGTGATGTAGGACAGCACGTGCCGCGGTGAGAAACAAGAGGGTGCGAGCAGAAGCCGGGAGGTTGATGAGACGAAAAGCTGGAATGTTCAACAAAATGATCACTTTGGTGTGTAAACGTAGAAGAGTATTATTATTATTATTATTATTATTATTATTATTATTATTATTATTATTATTATTATTATTATTACTATCATTATTGTTACTCAATTGCATTTTTTCATATCAAACTTACCATAATTTCTACACGTTTCCACCCTTGAATTTTCTGACCAAGGAGCACGTATTGATGATTACAGCTTTCTGGATCATATATATATATATATATATATATATATATATATATATATATATATATATATATATATAATTATTATATTATTATTTTATAATAAATATTATTATTATTATTTATTTAACAAAAAAATATTTTAGAAATGTATTGGAGGTTTATATCGTGACATTTTGTCAGAGTAGTTTAAGCATTAAATCATTGAAGTGGGCTAACGTTTTGAAATATTTTATTCCATCATCAGAGCTGGTCATAAAAACGAAAACAAAACACTGTTAACATATGTTTAGCACTTATACATAATTATACAGAAGACTGCACATACGTAATTAATAAAAGGTTTCCGGTGTAACATGAGTTTGCCGATTTCCAGACCATTTTCCAATGTCAACTTCCTCAAAACTGATTCTATTTTATTTGTCTTACTTCAGGGACGTGTTAGTTTACTCGCAGTTCTAAGCAACGACAGAGTCTGTCATCTCGAAATGACCAGACGTGACATGAACGTTCTGTAGTTGTACCAAGGTGGTTAAAAGAGGGATTTTATTAGACTATGATTTCTCTGATTTTGATTGAATTCTATCTCTTAAAAGCCTAGCCAGTCTACTCGAGAAATACAGCTGTTGATTTGTCACAGTATACCTTTTTTAAGATTGCCGTCGGGTAAATCCTATCGATAAAATAATACTACAGGTCTACAGCTGCAGCAAACTGCTCAAGAACACCAAAGGAAATACACTCGTATATCACTGCAACAAACTAAATATTTTAACAAAAACGGTCTTCGCAAATTTTGAAATAACATAGAATAATATTTACGGGTACACTAAACAACAGTACCAAGGCTATAAAAAGTCGCTATTCCATAACGCAATAAGAGAATTGCAAATATTTAATAGTGGGTGACATATTACATGGAGACTTGCTATCAAATGACGTCAGGTGTGTCGTAAACGGTGAGGCACTGTGTATGAAAATTCATTTTGGTACGTGCAATATGAAAACAGGTAGAATTACACAATCTAATATTGGATTTTTTTATTAAAATCGATACTGCTTCATTGTTTTTGTATTTCTTCCAGCGTTCTCAGGTATCTCGTGAAACCATAATCACTTCTCAATAGCCCGGTGGCTGCATAGTTTTCTATTGATTTCTATATATCTATCTACAGAGAAACAAAGACCAGATGAGGATCGTAAGACAACACAGACATACTTTTATTTCTACTTCAACTGTTTCCGTAAGAAATTGAAAGCGATCGGCGCATTATTCCCTTGAGGGTTCGAGCAAGTATTTTCACTAAAGTGGAAATGTGAACAGAGTGGTAACGAAAAGGACACAGAACGTCATGCATTTTCCTCATCTCACAAATCTAAGACAGATCAATGCATAACAAATATTCTCCACGTAAGCCTCAAAGTCTTTTGCTGAATCTAAACACTGCAACTCTCCACATTCGATCAGACAATATAAGATGAATCGAAGAGTGTTGAATAAAATAATATTTATTTCCCACTACTAAGAAACTCCAAAACAATATTGATTTTTTTTATTATCCGCATAATTGCAATAATTATTACTTTAATGTTGTTTGTGCTTTTGTATTGGGTTCATGTCGAGTGAAAGAGCATTTTGAGACATAGAATATTTTCATAAACAATCTAATCCTTGGAGTACATAGTGTAAAAATACATTATTCCAGCAATAATATCACACAATATATGATATAAATGTGATATTATGAGATATTAATTTCACTTCATTTTTGTGTTTTTTATGTTCCATATGATTAATATAAATACATTTTCAAATATTCACTGTCAGTCGCCTCTATCAATGGATTTCTGATTTTATTCTTTCAATGAAAAGTCCCCAACTCTTTAAAAATGCCAATTGGCATGTGTCTACTTGGAGTTCAGGTACTGCAACATTCTCCCCATGCAGTGGCGAATTTCCCGATACACCGCGTATATCGCCGGTATACCTAGTAATTAGAAATGTATAAGAAATATTTCATAAGTTTGGCAACCCTCTAAAAAGTTATTCAGATTTTGTTTTGCTACCGAGAGCCAGTTAGAGTGTCCGTAAGTGGTATGAAGTTCGTTAGAGTGAGAAGTTTCAAACAGTTCTTAATGCTGTCCAGGGAAGTCGCTAGCGCATGCGAAGGCACCGCATGCCAGCCGCGATAACTTGGGGCTTATCATGTTTCAAGGGCGGGGAGAGGGGAGGATGCGCATCTGGACGGTCGATAGGCACCGCAAAATATTGCGGTGAACAGTTCTTCTCTGGTCGTTCGTAAGTCACGCTTTTCTGACGTTTTTGTGAAAATGGAGTGTGTTAATGATCCAGAAGTTAGTGGTTTGTGTAATTGTCTTATATGACATTTATTAAGGATGGAATTTCGTAGTATTGGGATTGCAGAAAAGCTCAAAATGAAATACAATGGTAGAGGTAGCTTCCATAAAGTGCAGCATACTTGACATAATGTTGAGGATTCGCCACTGACCCCACAAAAGTTTCCGACCCTCATCGCCCTGTGCCGCCGCATCAGTTTGCCAGCGGGTTCGCGAACACTCCGGAATTAGTGTCCGAGATCCGGAGCTCGGAGCCACCGCGCTGGACTCAGCTACCTCCATTTTTTAGTTTTTATTATCCTTGTTCGACAATATTATATTTCAAGGCTTTTAGGTTACATAGTATACACACTCATTTTTAAACTATATTTCATCATACATGCACAATGTTTGAAAACAATAATAATGGAAACTAACTACTATGGACACCTTCAGAAAAATTCATAGAATATTTGGAGTACAAATGACATATTGAATTTCGGAGTGTTCGAACCTGTTTTATGGCTAATTAAGGAGGATGTCTAAGGTAGTAGTGTCGTAGTGGTCTCGAACCGAAAGTCGCGGGTTCGAGACTCGCCTCGGGCATGGTTGTATTTGTGTTCGTCCTTTCACCCCTTATCATCAGTTCGAGCCCAGCTCTCGTCGAGGCAACACCTCTCCGAGCGCTCCGCACGCTTAACCTCTCGCGTTCAGTAGTCACAGTCTGAGTTATAGTATCAGCTATCAGTTGTAACCTAGACGCGCGCAGTGATTAACCGCACCAGTTCTGGGCGGCCCATTGCCAAAAATGCTGCATTGCAGCATGAAACGGCCAATTTAACTGGAAAAGTGAACGTTTCCGGAGTGTATAGTGAAACCAGTGTCAACTTTGTGAAAGTGATCTCGTGATGGAAAATATAAGTGCCTACGAAGTAAGCTTAGCAGAAACCGCTCTGGATCTCAAGCTATGAATGAAGCTAATCCCGATATGGATGTGGAAGAACTCATCCACCACCAGCAACTAACAACAATTACTACTACAGCAGCAACAACTCAATAGCCACAAAATGGCTATACGCCATTACCGCATTACTAACCAACGCAGCTCCTGCAACATCAACAACCTGCAAGTGCAACTCAAAACGTAAACATTAATGAAATTAATAACCAACTCCACAAAAGATGTAAGTACTTACCATTCTACTGAATCAGAAGAGCGTAAAAGACTTAAAAGGCACCATGATAGTGAACACGTAGGTTATGCCGTACCAGTGAGTAACAGATATGAACTACTTCAAACAAATGAACCAGTTAATAACAATATTCAACTAAATGAAAATCTAGCAACAAAAAAATAAAATCCCACCAATAATAATCCACGGAGTTGAAAACTATAACCGCCTTATCAATGACATTAAAAGTACCTCAGGAAACTTTCACAAAAACTGAAAATAAATAATATTAAAATATTTTTCCAAGAAATTAAAGACTTCGTGATTTCAGACATTTCTGTGATCAAAACAATGTACAATTCCATCTATAGGACCCTACAGGTCAAAATTCAAGTTGTTCTCAAGGATGTTCCCACGTACTTCAAAGACGAAGATATTATAAACGAACTCAAATCTAAAAACTTTTCAGTATTAAAGTGCACCAGACTTTACAACAAAGATAAAACACCTATGCAAACAGTGGCAGTAGATCTTATTGACAATGAAGAATCCAGACAAATATTAAATCTTAGTGAGCTATATTATTGTAGAATTAAAGTATATATTAGAACTAATACACAGGGTCCAATACAATGTAAAAATGTCAGGTTATGGCACTCAAGTAACTGCTGGGCTCAGCCCAAGATGCGTCAGATGCATAGGTAATCATCATTACTCAGAATGAAACTACCCAAAAATGAAGCAACTCCCAAATGTGTTAATTGTTTTCAGAACCACACAGCTAATTATAAAGGATGTCCTACATACAAAAAATTATGCCAAACTTGAACAAAACCGTAAATTACAACTCTCGAAACACAAATAATAAACTACCTCCTAAAATGAATACATTTAATCACCTGGTTCCCACCAATGCTGATTTTAACACACAAACTTTAGTCAACATTTTCCTCCACTTCACTAGACCAAACATTGCAAATTACACCCAATTAACGCCTCAACTAATCAATGGAATAACCACACAAGTAACCTAGAAAATTTACTAACTAACATATTACAAAAGTAGTTACCCAAGTTCTGTCAACGCTAATGCCCCAAATTCAAAATCTTTTGTCGTCAATCAATCAACATGGATAATACAACCGCAATAAACATACTTTCTAATCACTCCAACACAGTTCCTCTTTTTCCAACAAGTTCACTTATCTTAAATATAGATCTATGATAACAGTGAAGAATATATGTCTCTATATTTGGAAAATTACAAAACTTCTAAAATTTTTCTGTGTGTTCTAAATCCTTCTGCGAAAGCGATAAAATCAATAAATTTAAGAACCTCAATATTTACTTCTAACTTATATCCCCTGCCTATTAGCAATATCACCCTACAATCCAACAATCCAAAATGGATAATCCAAAGAGTTTAACTATTCTTAACTTCAATGCTAACGGTATTAAAAACAGGATACTCTCTTTCACCACTTCTTACACCATCATAACATTCACGTTGCCTGCATCAGTGAAACCCATCTTGTTCCAAAAGAAAAGCTAAAGTTATACGGCTACAAAATATATAGAAGTGACAGGTCCAGACTAATTGCCTCTGGAGGGACAGCAATAGCTATTAATAGTAAACTAAAACACTCACAAATTCATTCACACACAATAATAACCTTGAAACGTAGCAATCCAAATTTATACCAATAACGGACCAATAAATATCATTGCCGCTCTACAGACCACCAAACCAAAAATTTCCTACTAATGAACTAAATGAAATATTTTCTACAAACACTTCCAACTTTAATTTTGGTGATCTCAACTGCAAAAATCAAGCCTGGGGATGTAACTCAACGAATTACCATGGCAAAAGACTACTCAAATACAGCCTTACTAACAATATATATATTCATGCTCCAAGTTCCCTACGTTCTTTCTAACAATACAAATGTACCCCTGATATACTGATTTAGTTATAACTAAAAATTTCTACCAAACAATTCAACAAATAGTAAAGCAGAATTAGACTCAGATCACCTACCTATAAAAATTACTCATTGACATATCAAATGACACTTATTCACCATCAAAACACAAAATAAAAGGTTATACCAATTGGAACTATTTTAAAATGTTAATTAGCTCAAAATAATCTTTCCAACTCGTATACAAAATAATGATGATCTCAACAACTCAATCACGAATATCATTCAAACAATCACAAAAGCTCACTCCGAATCAACTACTCTCACATTACAACTAACAAACCAAATGCTGATGCACTTCATATTATATCATAAATCACATTAAAACCAAACGGGCCATTAGACGCAAATGGATTTTAAATCGAAACGCACACGACAAAAAGAAACTAAACAAACTTACCAAAGAAATTAAAATCATGATTACCAATCACAACATGTCAAATTCCAGCAGCATCTTCAATAACTCACCAAACTCTGACAGCAATGGCAAACTATTAAATACTTCACTAAAGAGAAAAGCAATGTTCCTCCTCTTATTTCAAACAATGTATTAATTTATCCAGAACATCAAAAAGCCGAAATAATAGCAAAACACCTCTGAAACATTCAAACTGAATTCAATAATTAACCAGCAATTCAATACAGAAATAACAGAATTTATGAAACAATCACACGCCACAGTTCCACACCTATTCATTTCATCTCCAGTAGAAACCCAAAAATCATCAAACAGCTGAAAAACAAAAATCACCCGGACACGACAACATTACAAACCAAACACTTAAACAACTTCCTTCAGCTGCATTGCAGCCTTGCACACCACCTTCAATGCTGCACTCCGAATTGGCTGTTCCTCAAACTTGAAACACGCTATTATATTACCTATCAATAAACCAAAACTAATCCTAATGACCTTCAAATTACAGGCCTATTAGTCTGCTCCCAACAATAGCTAAAATTTTGAAAATTAATTCTCAGTCGCCTAGTTCATTTCTTAAACTCAAATGACACCATACCAAAACACAATTTGTTTCAAACCAAATCATTAACAAATCACCTCTATTACGTCTAGTCGAACATATAGCAAATAGTTTCCATTCAAAAGAGCACAATAGCAGTCTTTTAGACATAACTAAAGCATTTGACAGCATTTGGCATCAAGGTTTACTTTATAAAATCTCACCAACTAGGTACTCCTGATTATCTTCAAAAATTATTCAAGTTATCTTACAAATAGAACTTTTCAGGTCAAAGTAAACTACATTCTTTCCAACACACACAGCATTCTTGCAGGTGTCCTCAAGGATCTGTACTGCTCTATTCTTTTCAATATCTATACAGCAGATCATCCCACATCATCAGATTCTAACATAACCTTATATGCAGATGATACAGCATTATTCTCATCTCATCAAAACATTCCTATTAGCATATGACCATATTCAATCCCACCTTCACACTCTCACCACCTGGTTCCATAAATGGCGACTCAAGATAAATCCACAAAACACAAACAAAGATTTTCACCTCCGAAACCCAAAACCCTCCACCTTTAAAATAAATAATTCACAACTCCTCGGTTAACAATTCACACCCACAAAATATCTGGGAGTACTAATAGATAGACGTTTAACATGAGCAACACATTCATAGGCAGTATTACAAAAAGCAACTGTAAAAAGCAGTCAAACTATATCCACTTATTAATTCCTCATCCACTTTAAAAGTTGAAACTAAATTGCTCCTCTACAAAAGTATTATCAGACCCACCTTGACATATGCCTGTCCAGTCTGGATAAACGTTGCACCCAGTAATATAAACGCTTTACAAACTTTCCAAAACAAATTTCTCAGAAGACTCATTAAGCATCATGGTTTATACCTCAATAAACAAATTCATTATGAACTCCAAATACCATCAATCAACTGATCATCTGATCAACTTATCCTCCAAATTTTTCAATCTCTTACCATCCTGCCCAAGTACAGCCCATTTCTCAACTAGGACAACAAGCAAACTCCCAAACCGAATCAAATCTAGATTTCCTAAAGACATTTTCAAACTTTAAAAACAAAATCAACAAAATCTTTCAAACCTTTATACCTATACCAATCCTTACTCAAAAATCTTTCCACAGCTAATAAAAAATAAAATCAAATTACAATATTATATATTACTTGCCGAGTAAGAACACTCGAAAAAACTTTAGGAAGTTTCCATAATGTTAATTAATAAATAATGTTCTCACTTCTGTAAGGCCATATGGTCGATCGGATAAAAATAAATAAAAAAAAAAACAAAAAAAAAACCCCTTATCATCACCATTTCACCATCTTCATAGGTACCATAATGTTAACTCCAAGAGTGATTGCTATTGACCTAGATGTTGATGTGACCTTAACCAAAAAAGGATGTATTAAGTCTTTAGAATATATTGATTTGATTCGTGAAAAAATATTCACTGATTTACCTACATTGTTCAAAAGAGTGGCTGGGCAAGATGAAAGAGAAAAGTAGAAATAGCAAGAAAATTTTAGAATCCAAATTTTTAGAGGTTCTATAGATAATTCTTTTAAAATTCGATCATTCCTGATATACCATGAAGCTTTCAAAACATCTCTTAAGAATTTGTTTAGCAGTACTTCCAATTTTCGAAGGTTGCAGCTACCTCCTACTTCCTCGGGAACGTAATCTCTCGTACGTACGTGGAGCTCGCCAGTCGGGAAGGAGGACCCGGGCGAGAGACGCAGCGAGGCAATGGACGTGCAGACGCACGCATGCGCTGGGGGCGAGGGGGTGACTCGTCTCCGCTCGCGTGCCAGTGCGGCCAGTGCCTTTGCTGATCGATTCAGGGCACCGAGCAGTCCGAGGGCGAGAGACGCTGCACTGGCGCCGCAGGAAACACTGCGCTGCACAGTGGGGCAAGAGGGCCTCATTTCTGGCATTAATTCGAGTAACACCTATAACCCATAGTATTGCATATCACTGTAAAGAGAAATTCATGTTGAAAGAAATGGTGTAACTTACAATTCGATACCTCTTCATCTGACAAAAAAATAGTCGATTTTCTAGGAATACGCATTGTAAATAAAAACAACAAATAACGTTACATTACGTTTTATTGAAGGGAGAGCAAAAAATGAAAGGTTTTACTAATTGCATAAATTAAAGTCAAATATAAATATAGTGAAATTATATTAAATCATTAAAAAATCATCATCATCATCGCTATCAATAGTATGAACTGTGTCATCGCAATCATCATCCGCGCGGGCCTCATAATTTTCAGAATGAACAATGTGTTCGGGTGGATGAACCAATAGTTCCTGAGCTTCTTTTGGGAGGCTTTGCACATTTATCATAGGTAATTTTCTCTTGTTGGTGATAAGTGGATCTGATCTTAAGAGCAGTAAATTTAAAACATCACTATTAGTTTTTTCACGGGAACATTTTCGGGAGAAGTGCTCTCTGTTTTTCTTAAAATCTTTGTTGAGTGCTTCTGAGCTTCCCCTGTTAATTGTCCAATTGGAGGCAAAGCTGACGAGACAGTATCAGGTCCATGAATAAAATACTTGTGCAGTGTAGGTGACATGTTGTACCATGGATATTTTTAACAAAATACCGAGCCGTGTTCTGAGCAAAAGCCCGTAACTTTTCAACATGAATTTCACTGCCACTTGATACGACAATCATAATTATTGCATCATTTTAATTACATTTACATCAATGCGTGTAATTTCAGCAGATAGTTCAAGGTTCTGAAAGAACCGTCGAGCTGTATTTCTGGTATTTGTATTACCGGATCCTGGTTTTGGCTGATCCACAATCAAACCACTGCGTTCTCGAATCTCTCTCTGAATACGAGCTTTATTTTCAGCCACAGTGGTTTTAGCATTCCCTCGCGCTTGCCACGTCTTAATAGGTAACTTATAAGCCAAATGCAATAGGCAATCAAACATGCGTATCAACCTATGTAGTATTGACAAACCGTGAACACACTTTGTTCTTGTCTTCAGTTTTCAGTCAAGAAATCAAATTTTTGTCTGTTTCTCTCTCATTAGAGCTCCACACAATATCCAAAGTTCTTTTCTCTTGATATTAACAGTATTCGAACTCTTGCCTGCCAAAAAAATTACTCACATAGTAACAATTCATTTCCGGTATTTTACGTGCAGACACGTCCGAAAAAATCATTCCAGTGAAGAAAGTAGCAAAAGTAGCAAGAAAAACAGCTGTATAATATATTTGGAACATTACTGAATAGCGAGAAACAAAGATCAAGGCTTGATCACCTTTGATACATAATTAAAAAGTTGTGTGTTTCACAAAATAAGACGTACGTTTTAAATGTTAAAAGCTATTTCTTTGTAGTTTTATTTCTATTAATATTAAGTCCTAGATTTTGTGTTTGTCACATGCTAAATAACATTAAATACCTGAACTTGAAGCTTCCATTGCAAAAAGTTGGTTTTCTTCACACACACTGACTGAAAAACACCACGAACCTAGAGATAAATTCTCACTAATGAAAAGCACGTCCGACCGTCACTACAACACTGCATGAACTGAAAGCTCTACGGTGGAGACGGACAGCCCAAGCGGTGTGACATGCTAGGACATATTCGTCCAGGTTCTCCTTTGCACGAAACCATAAGAAATTTTCACCCTAAATAATTTTGGTTTTTTTAATTTCTGCCAGGTTTTGCTGTCATTTGCCCCATAGTGCGCTGGTCGGTTTAGAAGGGAAGGAGGATATATTCATTCATCCAACTATTCATTCTTTCATTCATTCATCCGTTGATCCGTCCGTCTGTCCGTTCGTCCGTCCGTTCGCCCGTCCATCCATCCATCTGTCCGTCCATCCGTCCCAATACAGTAAGATCTGTCTAATCCGGAATCGATCATGGCAAAATCCGGTTTATGCAGGGTTGTCCATTTTCATTACACTTGTGATATTGATATTTCCAAACTGAAACTAATATATTACATGGCTTTATTATAATTAACACAGGAAGGATTCATCCAACTATTCATTCTTTCATCCGTTCATTCGTTCATCCGTCCGTCCGTCCGTCCGAATTTCCGTCCATTCGTCCGTCCGTCCACCCATCCAGCTGTCCGTCCCAATACAGTAAGATCTGTCTAATCCGGAATCGATCACGACAAAATCCGGTTTATGCAGGATTGTTAATTTTATTACACTTGTGATGTTCTTATTTCCAATCTGAAACTAATATATTACATGACTTTATTATAATTAACACATTAAAATTAACACGTAACGTACTTATGAAATATAACACCAATAAATGAATATTAAATATTCTTCATTGACAGCTTCCGAGTTTCTCTTGCTTCTGTAAGTGTGACCTTTCCATCCAAGGTTAGTGTTATACGATTTGTTTTCAACCATTGTTAAACTGGTTGTGCAACTCACAAAAATACACACCACCACACCGCTAGTGGCTGCAGCCGGACTGCTTGCTAACTTGTTCAAGGCAACAATGCGTCACAGCACAGAGCACTATGACTTCCTGATACACTCGCAGAGCCTTAGTAATCTGTCTGTGGAGAAGGGGTAATGATTTTCAACGCAGGGCAGGGAGACGTGTAAATAGAAGTCATGCCGTACACCTTCACACGCTCAGAGTCGGAAGGGTGAGAATTCCCCTATGGCCTACGCGTTGAGAGGCAAGCGACCCCAAGGTCGAATTCAACGCTGACAGCTGAAGCCCCTCTTCTTCACTGTGCGGTTGCCACGACCTTTCATAAATCGCCTGTCAAGAGGATACAGAATTTAAAAACCACCCGGAGATACATTAATTTAATCAAACCGCTAAAACCGGCAGCTCTGATCGGTAGTTTTCCGTGGTTTCTCCAATCAATACCCGGCGAATGCTGGAGCAGTACCCTAACAAACTGGTCATGGATCGCTGCGATCTTTCCTTCCTCTTCATGCCTTATCTTCACTCTATCTTACATTTACATGCACTACACTACCACACATGCCAGAGGACCGGTCGGGAGCGTAGAGCTTATCGCGACTGAGACGGTGGTTGGACATACCTGTTTGAGGCAAACCCAGCTACTCGACGGTGGGTCGGCGCAGGATTTCATCCTTCAGCGGGAGATCAACGCCATCTCCCGAGGAGGGAACATGCATTATTCACACGAAACTAATTACCTTAGCAGTTGACGCGCCCGAAATCACCAATCAAACCACCAATGAATCATGCAGCAATTCGTTGAGTTTATGCGATGGGATCAGGGAGAAATATCTATCAGTTTGATTTCTCCCTTCACCCAGGTTTCCGTCAGACCACGTTGTAATGTTACATTTATGCTAGTCTCTGCCGTTGAGTCATCATTGTTGTCATCATAGTCATCATAGTTGAACATCATCGCTAGATGACAGTACAATCAAGGGAGGAACTCCTCTCTTCGGCCCGTTAGGCTTCATTTAAGGTGAGCCCCCACCCGAAAATTGAAAATTATCGAATTTTGGTTTTTATCTTAAAATAATCTCTAGACTTTTCTGAACATTTTGATATGTTATTTATTGAATGGATTGGTGTGTGAAAAAAATATTATTTTTGTTTATTTTATTTGGTTTGGAATGTGCATCAGCACAGATAGTATTTGCTCTCGAAGGCTATGATTTACGTAGTTTCATCTTTGGTAATCTTGCTTATCTGTGCAATTTGGCGGACCTCCTTGGTCTTCTGTGTTTTGAAAGTTAAGTATTATTTTCTCTCTTTCGGGGTAAGCAGTGGGAGGCCTGGTGTGTAAAATGTTCTACTAGTTCGACTCAAATGACAAAACTGAAAGGTATTTTTACAATAAAAAGCTTATCAACAAAGGAAATAGATTAAACAGTGAAGATAGTTGAGGTTAACCATTTGGGTAATGCGGTAAACAGTTTAATAATGAAAAATCTTAACACCAAAATTGATCCTGTCAAGAAAATGTTTTCCGTGTCTATCAGTACAACAACGAGAGTACAGATAATATACAGTAAACATTTTAAATCTGTATCTCCAATAGTTTCTGAGATAATGGATCATCAATATTAAGAATTTAACATGGGTAAAGTAGGGGGGAGAATCTAATTTAAAAAAGTTTCCTCCTGTGGCCTTTGAAACGTTATGAGATATGGGAAATTAACACAGGACAAGACGGAAGGCTGAGAGTTCTTCCTGATGCAATTTTGACAGTTTTTGCCTCGATTAAAAGCCCGAGTAGTTAAAAACTCGATAAACGTCAATTTTGCATTGCAAAGAAAAGGAACGACAGAAATTGAAAAACTTCAAATTCTCATAGCAAAAAACTTAACCTAAAACGTCATGCACATTTCCCTCAAAATCAAAACCAAAATTGTTTTTGCTAAGTAAATTTGGAAGAAGAATATATGTGAGGAGTTTCCTCCCTTCCTTCCTCTGAGAAACCGACATTGATATCAACTAGGAAAGATCGAAAAGTGAGCACATCGCTAACTTCCAATTTAAAAAAAATGTTACGCATCCGCAGCGGGTCTCTAAGCCCTTCTGGGCCTCCTCGAAAAATTTTTT
Organism: Teleogryllus oceanicus; assembly: GCA_964035755.1. Lineage (NCBI taxonomy): Eukaryota > Metazoa > Arthropoda > Insecta > Orthoptera > Gryllidae > Teleogryllus > Teleogryllus oceanicus. Next base: position 308,093,215 of record CAXIVR010000001.1, on the reverse strand, counting down.
AATGTAGTTCGTTATCGTAAGTCTTAGTCATTATATTTTGTCCCTATGGCTCTGCGCCGTTAGATCCTGATGTTCCTGGACGGTCACTCACCCAGGAACCCGCGATACCTGGAATTAACCTATGTGACTTCACGGAGCGTCTTGAAGGAATTCGGCTAGCGACGCCAGCTAGCTAGATCTAGCTAGCCACTAGTGAGCATTCAAGTGTCACGATTTCTGGTGGCTTGTAGCTCTTACGAGTGTTTGAAGTTCTGATCATGAAGGAGCTCATTACTTGACAAATGCGAACAGTGCAAGATATTGTCGTAAGAATAATAATAAAGATAATGCAGAAGAAGTGCTCGTTCATCCTTGACCTACGACGTATGTTTTGCTAACAAATGTTTTTATTATTGGTTTTCTATTAACAGGATAATTTTGCATTTTTTATCATTAATTATTTTATTGTAATTCGCATTTTATCAAAATCAACTCCTTCGAAGCACGAATTGCACAATGGCTGGCGCGGAAACGAATGAAGAGGTAGATATAAGATTATTGTGATTATTATAGTCTGTCTGTCTGTTTGCCTGTCTGTCTGTCGTACTTGACGCAGCAGCTCGCGTACGGGCCATAGCCTACCAGCAGCGTCTCGGCTATGGGTTAAGCGGGTAAGTGTGGTTAGCACAAAGACATGCTCATGCCGTATTCTGGTCTTCTCAAGCTGAGAAGTGAGTTTTCTCATCGACACACAGCAACACATACACGGAGATAGCGAAAACGAACACTATAATCTTGCCCGACCGGGAATCGAACGCGAGGTCACGTCATGGAAAACGAGAACGCTGACCAATGAGCCAAGCGGCGAGAGCAATTACTCTGGTTTCGTAAAGTCTGTCTAAACAGGAACCTGTAAAAGCCGAAAACCTGCCTTAACCGGAAAATTTCTGCGGGCCGTGTAGTTAAATGGCAATTTACACAGCATAAAACGAGCAGTTTACACAGTCTCCAACGAGGAAACGGAATGTTTTTTTACGTCCTGCAGGAAAAAAAACATTTATAAAACGGAATTCCTGTGAATTTTATGCTATTGGCAGAGGGACGCGAAATGTCCTTAATGAATTAATTGCATCTGCAAACCTGTTTTAAATTCTCTATCCCCGTGACACGTGATTTAGTCGTGGCAGCCAAACATTGAAGGAGAGATGCTTCAGCTGTAAACGTAGAATTTGACCTTGAAATCGCTTGTCTGTAATCGCTCAGGGCATAGGGGGATTTCCTTCTCTCCTGACTCACTGCGCGTGGGAAGGTGTAAGGGCGTAGCTTCTATTCACGCGTCTCACTGCTCTGCTTTGAAAATCATAACTCCTCAACCAGATACAAGGCTTCGTGAAAGTACCAGAAAGTCGTAGTACTGTGTTGTGACGCATTGTGCGTTGAGTCAGCAAGCAGTCCGAATACAGCCCCTAGGCAATAAGGGGTAGTGTATTTTTCATATCAGAAGCTGTCAAAGAGTGTTTAATATTCATTTATTAATTATTAAATGATTTCTTCGAAAAAACTATGTTATTGTATTTTGTAATTATAATAAAGTCATGTAATTTAGGCCTACTACTTTCAGGGAAGAAATATCACAAGTGTCATAATATTGCATAAAACGGATATCACCCTAAACCGGATATTTTGTGTCCCGATCGATTCCGTCTTAGACAGATTTTATTGTACTACTGCTAAATATAAAATTGTGCCGTAAAATGAATTCATTTTTCCCTATTCTAAACCCCCAAGTATTTCCTTTTAAACTTTTTGGTGAAAATGAGGTTAGTAAAAGGTGTAAACCCAAGCATAATAATAAATGTAACAAATAATTATCTATTAATATTTCGATTCAATGCAAATAAAATAATAAAGAAATGAGGAAAATATAATTGCTTCTTTCTTTAAAATACATTCAAGAACGTAGTTTAATTTTGAAGTGAGGACCGTGCGGATGATCGGCCTACGTGCAGGCACGACCTACAGCGGATTAACAATATCCGATTAATCTGTCGATAGAACGTGAGATCTCGTTACGGTGGGATGTTTCCGAACGGATTTCATTTTGCTGAGCATCTGCCACTTGCTGTCTTTTTTAAATGACACAGGCTTGACAGGGTACACTGGTCCACTATTCGGAAAAAACATCGCCCTAGCCCTAATTGAACACGCGAATTTGTGTTCTTGTAGCTAACTTGCTAGCGTCTAAACCAGTAGGGACAGGAATATAGAAATCGAGCACCTGTATTTCCACTCGTATTCCCCCAATTGGGAAATTCTGGCTTCGGTCCTGAACAGAAACACCACAAAAAACAATCGATAATACAAGTAATTAAAGGTAATACAAGTAAGTCATTCATTTAATTGACAAAAAATCGACTTTGCATAGAAATGCATAAACCGTTAAAGTTATTTGAAATCGCAATACGTGGCAAATGATGTGTCATGTGTTTGTTTACTGTGAGTCGTGAGTAAGTTGACATTTCACACGTGAAAGTCTGTCAAATTGTTTAGGCTATCAATTGGCACAAAGAATGCTACATTGATGCATTACCCTTTCTCTGCCAGGCAATAAATCAATTGGCGTTGGACCTTGAATACTTAACCTTGTTGATGTCCACCATATTGGTTTTTAAGTAACATTACGAAGCCAATTTGTCTCGAACGCTGAATCGTTGGGCATTTCGTTAATAAAATTCGGCAGATAGATTCAAACGTTAAGACAACGGGAAAAATTCACAAACTCCACGGAGAAAAAACTACTCTTCCTTATTCACAGCCGGATGTGACGTTGTACGATGGCAAAAACAAGCAACATGGCTCAACCGATTTTACTACATTTTCAGACATACTGGGTAGATTATCGTCCAAATTGGAATCTTACGAAAACAGTTGGACAGACGGTTATAAACGTAGGGTGGTAATAATATACACATAAGATGATGTAAGGTCACAGAATATGCAACCCTAAATCATATATTTATTAAAATATGGAAGTGGCCGAGCCACTACCAGTACGTATTTTTTGTGTTAAGTGCTCAGGTATGGATATAATTAAGAAAAGATTAATATATGTAAACGGTTACATGTAGTCCACCAGACCGGGAGCGGTGGCTCAGTACGTCAACTGATGTCCTTAGCGCCTCAGACCGGGATGTCCTAGGTTCGAGTCCCGACAGCAGCAGGATTTTCAACACCAGCTTGTCAGACAGGTCGAATTCAGAGGAGAATTCTAGAGGCCGGCTGCTCTGATCGGTTGTTTTCCGTGGTTTCTCCGATCAACACCAGGCGAATGCCGGAGCAGTACCCTACCAAACGGGCCACGGACCGCGCACGATCTGTTTTTCCCCTTCCTTATCCTATCCTCTTCCCTTACACACACACACACACACACACACTAACACGCACTACACTACCACATATTCCAGGACACCTGTCGGGAGGTTGGAGCTTAGAGCTTGCCCCGGCTGGGGCGGTGCCCCGCTGGTGGTGTGAATCCTGGTTAGGGGGAAACCCCACTAGCCGACGGTAGGTCGGTGACGGATCTCGCCATCCAGCGGGGAAAGATCACCGCCATCTCCCGAGAAAAACATGCACTACACTAATGGAACTAATGACCAAAGCAGTTGACGCGTCCGGAATCACGAAAATCAATCAATCAATCGAGACCGGCCAAGGACTTAGAACTTGTTGACTGAGGTGGTGCCCGGCTGGTGGGAGATACCTGGTTGGGGAAAAACCCGCTAGCCGACACTATGTCAGCACCGGATCTTGCCATCCAGTGGGGGAAAATCACCGCCACCTTCCGATGAAAAACATGCGCTGCACCTACGGGACTAATGACCTCAATAGTTGACGCGCCCGGTATCACTTACAATTAATCAATCAATGAGGTCCACTTGAAACGTAGTTCTTATGAATGGCAATAGTGTTGAACAGTGTACTCAGGAGAACCAAACTCGATATATGTTTTTAAGATCTATCTCGTGAACAAATGACCAGATTTCAACACAATAAACCCAAATAAGTATGGGTAAAATTTATGAAATTATATTTTCGCATTGAAATCTGATTACAAGAAACGAAAAAGTTATGAATATTTTTTTTGTGCGGCAGAATGAGGTTGAAGGCCAGAGGCCGATGGCCCTTTACATCATTTAGCTGCCAACCTTAGCCGATGCCACAAACATATGCAGTTCTGAACGACCCCAGCGGTAAATATATATAACTACAATTTAAATATTACAATTAGGAATTTTAATACAATGTAATTTTAAATTATTTTAAGACAATAATAATAATAGCAATAATAATAAATAACTGTTATTGTAACCAAAAAATTAAAAGTTTCATTTTAAAGTTAATTGACAAATTTAAAATAAATTTCATTAGTGAATTGACTTTCAAATGTTTAAACGCCAAGGAACCAAGGAATCTGTTCTAAGACCGTCGCAGTTAACTTATTCCAGTCCGTTATTGTTCTATTTGCAAAATACAAATTTTCCATCTGTTCTCTGTAGTCTAAACTGAATTTTGTGCTTGTGATGCCCACTACTAATGTACAAGGGTCTATCGAGTCGGATGTAGATATCTTTCCAAGCTGTAACTGATACTGATACTGTACTGATAACTATGACAATGTGAGTTGTTATCCATACCGTGTTCATATTTACATGTATTACATTTATTTTATGATCGATATATTTTATCTGTTACTTGTAAGAAAAACTTGTTTTTACTACAGATCTTATGTACCTGGAATTAACGCATACGTAATGTTCCATCATTCCAATATGGTACGACTGCCAATCGATTTTCTAACAATTTAAGATTCTAAACTAAGGGAATTAATAACATTCATTACGACTATTACAATTATAAATAATATTTCATTGCATTAGCTCTTTGAAGTATACGAATATAATTAACAGTTATTATCTACATATAGTATAATTATACGATTCTTCAGATTTGCAAGAAAATAGACTACATCCGCAAGAGTGGAACAGGCGAAGGAATGGAACGAAAATTAACATTACAATTATTTATATTGCAGAACAAAACAGAAACATTACGTGAGGAGAATGTCTGTCAACAGAATGCATCTACCTAATATACACCGTAGGTCAGCAGGCAAGAATATGTGAGTTTGTACATTACAGACAGTATACATTTTTATGATACACAATAAAAAACTACAAACCCAACAATTCAGCTCACAAATGTATTTTTCCATGCATCATCCCTCCATTGGAACGTATTGGAACTAATATAAAGATAAAAGGAAGAAAGAGGAAATGAAGAAGCATGAATAGCGGTTTTTAATGGCGATTGCCACGATAGGTCACGAAAAATATAATAGTAGGTTATACGAGACGTACAGCGAAGAAGGAGAGGAGTAGAAAAAGCGAAGAGGGAGGGAAATGTACTAGCGAGATGAGTTTCAGGGAGAGACAGAGAGAGCTGTGTATTGAAGGTACACAGACGGGTTTTGCAGGCGAGAGTTTGCTTTGGTCCACCAGAGCATATATGACGCTTCCGACAGAGAGATGGGGGAGAGAGGAAGGGGGCGGCTGCCGCATCCGTCAGTGGGATTTGGCGTAGCTCAGGTGCGGACTAGTGCGAATACTGTGGTGGGTGTCGGATACAGCAGTTGGGCGAGAAAGGTTGCACCAGGTCAACAGCGAGTCTGGTGCACGCCCACGGCACACAATTCGGACCTCTACTCTCCTATTCAGGTCCGGGGTAATATCTTAAGGGGCTTTAAGCACGGCTAAATATTACGATGCCCTTGTAAATTTGAATTATTGAACACATGTGATGAAAATAGAATCATAAAGGAGGGTGACTGTTCGGGTATTGACTAGCGCATACACCTTGCACCACTGGGGCCCGGCTTCGATTCCTGGCCAATCCGTGTGGAATTTGTAGGGGACCAAGCGGGATCACGGTAAGTTTCCTCGAGGTTCTCCCTTTTCGCTTGTCTCTCATCCCACCATTTCTCTATTACAATTCACTCAATTCTCTCACTGTCATGTTTTAAAAGTGTGTGTTTTTGTTGATTAGTAAGTTGATAAGTAAAACCTTCTATTTGCATATGATTTCGTTGCTTACTACTAACGTACATATTATGCTTAATCTAATATATGGGTGAGAAAGCTAATTAGGCAACTCTCTTTATTGTCAGCTTCAGTGATTTTTTCAGGAACACGTGGAAATGGAATTTGTTTTGAATTCGGGTTGATTGTGTAGGATTTCGGCCGAGATTGAATGTTTTTAATGTGTGGATTTGTGGTAAGGAGAAATAGAAGTGAGAGGCGAGGTTATGGTTCGCTACGGATTTCATGGATAGGTACTGACATGTACTCATTAGATGGGCCACTAAGATCTCTGCAGTGGAAGTGTCCCCACACGTATTCAATAAAATAATCAATAGATGCGCTGCAGTAAGTGTTGTCTGCAGCTTACAACAGTTTTCAAAATAATTTGCCTACATTTTGGTGTGCTATTTCAAAAAAATGACTATTTTACAACGTTAATCCAGTTCGTTATTTTTTATTGTTAATAAAATCGTAAATATTATAAAAAGTTTGCTCCGGTGCAATAAACAAAGGTAAATCAGGTACAGATTACTATTCTACCCAGATACTAAATTATAGATACTAACCACAGACATAATGTATTAGCATGTATCCTATGCTATCACTTGTATTTGTCTCAACGTGGTTAAAGCGTGGCTTTCATATAAGCATGAGTAAGTAGTGCTTACACTTCAGAAATCATGGATATGTGTTTTATACTTATTACGTAAGGCACAATATTAATCCAAATTTGCTTTTTTTTAGAATTTTAAGCAATCCAAAAAGAATTGTTAGGAAATTTTACCGCCGTGCTCACGCTCGCCCCAACGAACGCTACGAACACTGAGGTCACTGCTCTCTGCTCGCTCGAACCTCGCACTGGATTTATACTACGGGAGATGGAACTTTGGGACTGACAGTTGGGCAGCGTGTCTATGTTTCCATGCCAACGGCAGGCGCCAGATCAATCGGGTACGAATCAGTAGAGACCAAATATCAGTAGAGACCGGAAAAATATGTATTATGAAACGTCAAAATACGTATACGAATATGTAGTGAAAACAGTAAGAATATGTAATAAATATGTACAATCGGAAATAATATGTAATATTAAAACACATTAATTATAAGCACATTTACATAATACGAAATTACGTTCATAAGCTTTTCCTAAACAAATTTTAAAAATAAAACAACCGTTTTAAAAATCATTTGGAGAGCACACGTTGGTGCACACACAGCACCACACAACTTTCCCGTCAACTTTCTTGTTGCAGCCAGGCTACACGCAATAGAAGACATTGTAAAAACTGGCGGTATTATCTACGACCAACAAACAATCACTGCAGCGTTCAGCACTGTCATTGAAGTGTTACACGTCGGCGATTTACAAAGTTTCTCGAAAATTAAGGTAAGGGTCAGGAAACGTGGCGTCAGTGATACTTTGCACACTTAAAGGTGAACATGATCTGTCAATGATGCGCACACCCCGCTACTGATGCAGGTGCTCTGGACTGTGAGAACATCACACGTCTTAACATTAGGGATGCGCCCATAACAGCTAAACTTGTTATTTCTTCACAGTTAACGTTTCGTAACTGTTACGAAAATAACAGTTATTTCATTTATTCTATTATTGGATGTTATCGGTGAAATTCATGGTAGAGCAATCTATTGGACCAAACCCGAACTATTACAAACATTGGCGGCAACAATTTTGTATGAAAACAGTTTCATCACAACTAATCAATCGTGATTAGAAAGTGTACAAATTATAGATTCATTAACAAATAATTCGTCATTATTATATACCACGTGGCACAATATTTTTATATTTTATTGTATACATTACAATTACAAGTAACAAATTTGTGCTTTAAATTATATCCGTTCAATACATATGTTAAATTCTTTCCCACCTAAGTGCGTAAGAATAAAATGTTACCGTCAAATAACTTGTATTATAATATTTGATATTCGTCAGTCTTTACCAGTTTAGCTGTAGGTAAACAAAAACAGTTTCTCCTTCTCATTATTTTTGGAACTCTCTTCTCTTCGCAGAAGTTCCATATTCGAACGAATATTTGCAATCAGAACCCGAATCACTGTTATTTTAGTAATATTCTATACACGTTTACTACTCATCGTATCAATTACAATTCTTTCTTGGCAGTTCATCTAGTCTCGTTCATATCAGCTGCTTCTCTGTCCAAACATATTTGGTGAAATAGTGCAAGCTTCCCGGGCCGCCGGGTAAGTCAGCGCTGAATCTCGCCATCCAGTGGGGAAAGATCACACCTCGCACGATAAAACATGCAGTACCGTAACGAGACTAATGACCTTAGCAGTTGACGAGCCTGGAATCCCTAATCAATCTATCAAATGCAACAACTAATTTTAATAAATCGAGTAAAATTACAGACATATGAGCAATGGTAAGTGGATGGGTAGGGGTGGGGGAGCATGGCACCCATGTTCCGCCACCGGTTCCGGTGCGGCAATAACAGGTCTACCACCACCGCCACCGCCACTGCTTCCGTCACCGTCACCGCAGTCCGCCGAGGATTCCCAGGAGCTCCGGAGCCCTCTACGGTTGCAGGCCTGCAGCCGTAGCGGCTGTTTCCAATCGCCTGATAAACGCCGTTCATAACCGAGCGACGGGGGCCGAGGAGGGGCGCGGGGGGAGGGTCGAGGGCACGTAATGGTCGGCCGACGCATCGCCCCCTCCGGACCCGTGCCGCTGTCTCGTGCACCGCCTTCCGCCGCCCTGCGCCGCCCCGCGCCGCCCGCCGTTCGCGTGCCCGCGTGCACTTTATCATCTTCATTGTTCTATCATCTTGATGGGGCCGCCACAACACTATCCGTTCGGCCGCGCCGCCCGCCGCCGTCGGCCGGCCGGACCGTGGGGCCGGCCCGCGCCGCTCCAGGCGCACCGCTGCGCGCCGACCTGGTTTAGCACCGCTTCCCCTCGCCCCTCATATCCCCGGGACCTGGTCCCAACTGAGCGGGAGTAGGAAATAAATCATACGTATCAAAATTTGGGTTACTGGTCCTCAGAGTTTTCTTGTGCCTGTATTAGAAACTGAATTGGGGAATACTGTCGACACTCATAATGAACTGATTAACTTCTGTTGCAGGTAAATACAGTTGAGCCAGAACATACCAGCGTATTCATAATAATACTGGGAAAAAATAATTCCTGAATCGTGTTGACTTCGGAAGCATAGATTCCTGTAGTAAGTGTTTCTTGTAATTTTTCGATTTCATCGCAGCCTGTATATCCCCGCATACTACACGCATTTTCAAGACACATGACTCGAAGCTCATAAATTGTGTTTGTACGTGTTCCCTACGGCATATTTTCGGGTGTTTCCGGGCGCGCCAACTGCTTTGGTCATTAGTCCCGTTTGTGTAGTGCATGTTTTTTCGCGGGAGATAGCGGTGATCTTTCCCCCGCTGGATGGCGAGATCCGGCGCCGACCTACCGTCGGCTAGTGGGGCTTCCCCCTAACCAGGACTCTCCCACCAGCGGGGCACCGCCCCAGTCGGGACAAGCTCTAAGCTCCCGACCGGTCTTTCGGAATATGTGGTAGTGTAGTGCATGTTAGTGTAAGCGTGTGTGTGTGTGTGTATGTGTGTAAGGGGAGAGGATAGGACAAGGAATGGGAAGGGAAGATCGCGCTACGGTCCGTATGGTACTGCTTCGGCATTCGATGATCGGAGAAACCACGGAAACTACCGATCAGAGGAGCAGGCCGCTAGAATCCTCCTCCAGACAGCGACTGAATTCGACCTAGCTGAAAAGCTAGTGTCGAAAATCCTGCTGCCGTCAGAACTCGAACCTAGGACCTCCCGGTCAGAGGCGCTGCAGTGACATCAGTTGATACACTGAGCTACCGCTCCCGGTGCGTTGATAGGAGAAACCACAAAAAACTAGCGATCAGAGCGGTGGACTGCTAGAATTCTTCTCCCGACTGCGGCTGAATTTAACATAGCTATCTAGCTGCTGTGGAAAATCCTACCACGGTCGGGGTCGAACCCCAGAATTTCCCGATCAGAGGAATTGAATTGGCTTCAGTTGATGCGCTGAGCCACCTCAGCCGGTAAGACTCAAAACACTGTTGAAGAGCCATGAGGTCATTAGCGTCATTTGTGAACAGCGAGTGTACTGGAATTTTGAGGGCCGACTGGTGGGCTACTGTTCTGACGGCCTAAAGGCGGGCGCGATAGACGGTCCACGTCTGATTCAGAGCTGTCCTTATTTACAACCTAATTCCGCCAATTAATACATTTTCGCTTTCCGTGATATCGTAGGCTTCCGCGGCCAGAGTTATGATCTGGCTGTCCAGGTGACGCCGACGTCGAGCTGCGATTCGACGAATATCGCGGTCTCTTCGGGGCTGTACTGCGCCAGGATGTTGGCGCTCTGGTTTATATAGAGAAGGGCCGCTGAAGGCCGATGTTTGGCCTACACATCGGCCTTCACAGCCGGCCCCTTTCTCTATATAAACCAGAGCGCCCAACATCCTGGCGCAGTACAGCCCTGAAGAGGACCGCGATATGTCGGTCGAAACGTCGGCACCCCAGCCTTCGACGCGGCGTCACCCGGACAGCCCAGATCATTTTCGCTTTCCTTTATTTGTATCCGAAGAAAGTACACTTTTCTCAAGTAATACTCAAAAAAATCCTCGGAACTTCGTCTTACTATTAACCTAGCAGTCTTATAGAAAATACACCATAAAACAACTATGCGTAAACTATGTGCTTTCCAGCAAATTAACTAAGAAACATGCGTTCATCTAATCGAGCAGAAGACAGTGGTGAATTGTTTTCCGCCCGAAATGTATCATTCTGTATACTACTTGAGAATATGAAAATATACTAATGTATTGATATCATGAATATAAAATTAATGTTACTTTACGACATTATATCCCAATAGAAAGGCTTTCAATGTCTGCCATTGTCATTGGTGTATCACACTGTCTCCTAACACTTGCCAGTTTTTCAAATAGGTCATAAATATGACAAAACCGTCTATAGTAGGTTGCCGATTATTAAAAATGTGAGATATTTGGTGTAAATTTTTCTTTTTTCGTTGTCATCAGAAACCGATTTTGTTTGCACGTATTATTTCGCTCACTGATACTGAATTGGTAGCCCAATGTTTTTACATGATATACTCCACTCCCATGGAGCAATTCGTATTCGCTAAGTATCTTTTTTTCTTTTTTGTTCATGATGAGGGCAGTAGCAGTTGCCTGTACCACTGTTGGATTTGTTCCACAGATTAGTACTACAAACCTATCTTAAGAACGCATCGCCTTTCCCCAATCTGGTTTCCATAGCATCCCCTCAGGGCACTGGCTCAACGAGTTGGTTCTGAGGAGGCCCCGATATTCTCATCTAAATGATTTATAAATTTGTTTACTGGCGGAGCTTCTGTTGCAAGTCAAGGCTACCAAATACAACTTCAATAAGTATACTCTCCCCCAAAAACCAATGTTCTCTGTTTTTGAACTAGCGTGAAATTGTAAGAAAAGTATCTCCTAATACATGTGTTTGGATTGCTAATTCGAGAGAATCTTTGTTATTAACACAATTCACACAGTACTAACGTATTTATTAAATGAATATTAAAAATATAATTGTCGAAAGTTCCTGGAATCGCATTGCATTAACTAAATGGTAATATACTCTCTACATTATTTCATATATGAAACTATCCTCTATTAATACGAAAGTTATTGTTCGTTGATTGTGACCACTGCAATAACCATAATTATTACTAAGTCCATTTCTCCTACCATCACTAATGCCACCAACACAATAGCCGATCTCCAGCTATGTCATTTATTTTTTTTCGTCAAAACAGTTAAAAACCGTGCGAGACGCACTATGAGAGAGAAGTGCAAATTGTGCAGGTTTTTTGATACCCGAAATCCCTAATCTAGCTCTTATACAACATTAAGATAAATTGAGAATATAGTTAGCAATGAGAGATTTTAGCAATATTTTATAAAACTAACCGAAAAATTGAGACAATGACAAAAAAATATTTTGGGCGGCGATGTCAGTTTGCAAGAGGATGGGGCAAGACCATAATGCCAGTCCACACCGAGGAAAAAGGAAACTTTACTACGAGAAAATTTGTGCCTACCTTCACGATGGAATACGGCACGGTTTTTCGCGGCTTTCTCGGTCGTGTCGCTAGATGTCGCTTGATCTGCAACTCCGCTTCATACGGTCGCGATCATGCCACATCGATCGTGTCTGGCGGCACGATCGAGAAAGACGCAAGAACCCGTGCTATTTTCCATCGTGAAGAGAAGTCCCTCACACGCCTTGTTAAGGAAGCCGAAGTATGATTTTTGTATGGTGCTGATTAACTACGTTAGGTATTTCAATATGATTGATTGATTGATTTTTTCGTGTTTCCGCGGCAACTGCTCTGGTCATTAGTCCCGTCAGTGTAGTGCATGTTTTTTCTTGGGAGATGGCGGTGATCTTCTCCCGCTGGATGGCGAGATCCGGCGCCGACCTACCGTCGGCTAGTGGGGTTTCACCCTAACTTGGACTCTCCCACCAGCAGGACACCGCCCCAGCCGGGACAAGCTGTAAGCTCCCGACCGGTCTCCCGGGATATGTGGTAGTGTAGTGCATGCTAGAGTAAATGTGAGTGTAAGGGGAGAGGATAGGACAAGGAATGGGAAGGACAGATCGCGCGCGGTCCGTGGCCCGTTTGGTAGGGTACTGCTCCGGTATTCGCCTGGTGTTGATCGGAGAAACCACGGAAACTATTGATCAGAGCAGGCGGCCGCTAGAATTCTCCTCCAGACAGCGACTGAATTCGACCTAGCTGACAAGATAATGTCGAAAATATTGCCGCCGTCAGGACTTGAATCTAGGTCCTCCCGGTCAGAGGCGCTGCAGTGACATCAGTTGATGCACTGAGCTACCCGCTCCCGGTTTGAATATGATAAGAGTGTAAAGATCATTATTAAAAGTTCATTATTTCGTCACACTTAGAGCGCCTTAAGATATAAATTCGGAGCTGGACATAACCACTACCATGGCTATCGCGGCTGCCATCCCTGCCTCCACCTCGCTGCTGGTTTTCTCCACAACCACCGCATTGGGCTTCGAGCCGTCCCACTGCGCACATCGCCCACATCGTTCTCAAGGTTCCCCGGTGCCTGCGAGATTCGATTTCGTGCCCCTGCCAACTCGATTTCGAATCATCTACGACTCGATTTTCGGCCCGAGGCGATATCCGTGAAGCAGGGATACGGAATACCTCGGTTTTCCTGGCCATATCGATATCGCTCGGAAACGCCGATAATAACCTGATTCCGAAGAGCCGTTCTACTATTACTTTTCATTATACGCGAAATTATGAGTGAGCAACTTTCATAAAGTAAGAAATAGATTATAATACGATGAAATCTCTTTTATATATGCAACGAGCTTCTACGGATGTGCTGTAATTATTAATATTAATATCTCTAGAATACGATTTGTACTTTTGTAAATCAGATGAAATTGCGATTACTGGGTTATACATTGATCGTGCGAACTTTTTCGTTTTTATTTCCAATTATTAGTATCGAAAGTGTCCCAATCTAATTACTTGTTAATACACTTTCTCACTAATGTTATAAGTACGATCTTGAACACAATTTACAGTGAGGTTATAAAAAGGAAGTCAAAAATATTGCAGTATTTTATTTATTCATAGTTTCGTTTGTATTCACACAATACGTCTCCAGAACTGATTTTACTATAACTTATTACTATATTACATACTACATATATTCTGATCTGTAATGAAATTTATTTTAATCATTGTTTTTATACCCTAATTTTCCGTTTCCGCAATTCTATGCAAAACTTTTATGGTCTTATTTATGGTCGTATTATGTATCTGTAGTTCTTCACTACATCAATATTAGTGCAAAAAAAATCAGGGTTTTAGAGGAAAATGTTCTTCTCGAAATGTTTTCTTACAAAAATGTACAAATGTTATTATTTATGGTTGAGGTGGCTGTAATACAATTTATTTCCTATTGAAACAAGACTCTTCCAGAATTTCTTTCACTAGTCATTCAAGGTTTCGACTCACTGGACTTGTAATAAGTAATCTCGTTTATAGAAAATTAAGGTTTGTTTTGGGATGCCAGTAAAAGCTAGCATCAAAATGCAATCACTTTTCCCTATAGCACGTCATACGCGGTTTTAACTGATTTTTTACGTAAAATAAATAAATAAATACAAAACTGTCCATTTGTAATAATTTAAAAAGAAGTAAAATAATTTATTCCTAATGCTTTGTTCTGAGCGATTATGGGGAAATGTAACCTCACGGAATATGTAAAGATAGTACACACTGATTGGTACTGCAAACTCGTTTCGCGAAAATATGCACGATGGTAACAATCTACTAAAGCAGTTTTCATTTATTTAGCCTTTAGTGTGTGAATAGATCATGACAATGTTGCGGTCTATTAGTACCGTATGCCCTATTCAATGATTGCCATTAGTACTCATCAATCATAGTACTCATTAGTGCTCACTGTTCATTTATATGAAAACTATTCCAATATCTGATACATACTTCAAAATAAACGAGTAAATTGATGACAAAATAATGAGGTGAACTATGACTTTAATAATTTTTTACCACATGGGGAAGGATAAATTTTCATGGTATACATTATTAGTTGATAAGGAAGTCATAATTTTGACTTCCACGCAACAGATCTGGTGGCTGATGGCTAAGCCTAACTACCTCGTATCTCTAAGCTCCATATCTTCTTCAATGTTAGGAATTTCCAATGCGCGCAGAATTGAAAACGTCTTCAAAAATGTGAGAGGTGCCTATGGTTTCGTTAGTCAGGAACTCGGGAAAAATAAAAAAATAAACAATTTCGATTTTGACTGAAAATGCAAATTTTAATGTTAATATTACTGGCTGAATTCTCAAACTCACTATGTCACTGCTTAGGAAACAGCAAAGACTTCAAAAATGAGGCCACCCACCATTAAATATTTGCTTTCACGTAACATTTTTATATTCTTAGGAAACAACTGTTTTACTGTATAAATATACTATGTTCTAGCAGTATACGTGAAGTCTGTTATAGTTAAAATATCCAATTTATTACAGGGCTATACAAGAGTATTCTCCTTGATGTTCTTGAACAGTGTAGGTGCTACACTTGGAAAACCATTTTATGTACTAATGTTGTTCAGCAGCACTCTTTCTGCTGCAGGCATTTAGTAGGTATTTACTGGCCATGCATGAAAAATATTGTAATTATTCCCAATATGAGTCATATAGCTTTATGGTTTTAGCATTAAGTACGTAAATTAAAAAAAAATTCACAAATAGAAGAAGAAGAAGAAGAAGGCAGTAGAGGATGTGAAGAAGAATTCTCCTGTTCGTGGAACTGTCTTCATATATAGCCTGCAAAATTATGTTGCGTATCTTTATAAGTAAAACAGCAAGAATCATTTTCTTCTAAGGAGGTTGGCAATAAAAAAGTAATCGTTTAGCGTGGATAATTTGCTTTCAATTCGTTAATGTTCAGACTTGTTGCTGGCTACTGGCTGAATTGTAATGAACGGAATAGTGTAATAAATGAAAAAACTATTATAAAGGAGACATCTGCCTCGTTATTTATGCAATACCAACAACACCTCAATTCACATTATTCAAGTTGGGGATATTTATTATTATCTGATTAATATCTAGTCAAAGAATTTTCATGCTCTCAATAGTCTGCACCTAACATACTAGTGATAAAAGAAAAATCGAACAAGGATACAGCGTCTTACTTTGTGCACTCTTATTTTAATCTGATAGGTGAGAGAATTTTCTGCGAGCTTCTCATGAATAGCTTCTGCTTTTCGCGCGGATCGTTCTTTTTTCTCATTTAAAGCCAACCGTCTGACTGGCAGTGCAGCACTATCTCACTAACACTCTCCCAGGTCAGCGGTCCGGGTGCAGATGCAAAGTTAGGAATACAATGAAGGGCACTCTAATCTTCATGCCTGTTCGGGCTAACTCCAGTAAATTGATGAAATCGCTCCTTTCCAATAAATGCACAGGCGAAAATAAATAACAGTAATTATGTAGTTAGCCGTTAAAAACTGATGCTCATGCACAAGATAACTTAATAGTTGTCCTAACCTCGTCACGTCTGGTTTACTATGCACCCTCAAGAAAAGAAGTTCTTCGGCAGTGAGACTTATTGCGATTTATACGATACAGACAAAATACAGCATCACTTAAAATATACAAACATCCAATTTCGTTTGACTTTTTTCATCTTCTTTTAGTGTCAAAAACGTCGTAACGAAAATCGAACAATCTCGTGCTCCAGAGAAATGCATGAGGTGAAAACAGCTAAACCTAAAAAGTTTATGAAAATTGGTTCAGTCGACAGAATCAAACGCAGCTCACATATAACCCAGACAAAAGTTGCAATCAAAAGTCTACGAAGTATGACGTCTGAATATAAAAAACGTATAACAAATATCAGAGACACAAATCAAAACATGAAGGCGATATTAAGCAAAGTTAATCGTGCTTCCCAGTTACACAAACGACCAACCGGCGCAGAATGACATTATTTTTACGACTATCTCAATCTTTCCAGGTCGCATGGGTGAAGTGAGTACTACCGAATAACAAGGAAACTACCTACCTTCCATTGTTCCAGAATACGACCGACCCCAGGTGTGCGGCAACAGTTGAGGATCGGCCAGGGACGCTCCGGCAGCGTTACAGCGCGCTCCGTAACACGCAAGCGGAACAGGTGCCGAATACACCGGGAATAAAATAAAACAGGGAGGCATCAGAGAAACGCAATAAGAGAGAAAGTGTAGCGAGCAGGCGGAGGCGTTCAGAACATTATATGGGTCTCCGCCACTGGACGGAAGAAAGAAGCATGAATAGGCTCTCGCCCGAGATGAGAAAATAGACCCAACGATGCGAGAGAAAGCGAATCCAAAAAATGCGAAAAAAAGAAAAAAAAGAGGTGAATTAAAAGAGAAAAGAGAACGGTAAGGAAATAAGTAAAAAAAAAGGAAACGTAGAAAACCAATAGTAAAAAACAGTGAAACAACAGATTGGGGAAAGGAAAAAAGAGGCGCGTAAAATGAAAACAAAAAACAAAAAAATAGCGTTAGGAAAGAGAAGTCCCTTCCTTGACCCACAACTCGAGCTCCCGAATTCGGAAGAGGGGGTAAAAGTGGTGTAGTGGAGTGATGGCGCAGGTGCAGGAGGTGGAGTGGGAGAGATGGAGAGGGGGCGAGGATAGGAAGCAACAAGGGGAGTGGAGGGTGGGGAGCAAGCACGAAGTGGAGGGCGGGGAGCAAGCAGGGGTGGGAGGGCGGGGAGCAAAGAGGAGGTGGAGGGGGGGGAGCAAGGAGGGAGGGGAGGGCGGGAGCAAGGAGGGGTGGAGGGCGGAGAGCAAGGAGGAGGTGGAGGGCGGGGAGCAAGGAGGGGAGTGGAGGGCGGGGAGGAGCAAGGAGAGGATGGAGGAGGGGAAGCAGGGAGGGGAGTGGAGGGCGGAAATGAAGGAGGGGCGAGGGCGGGGAGCAAGGAGTGGGTGGGATGGCAGGGGCAAGAAAGAAGAGGCGGGCGGGGAGCAAGGACGCGAGTCTCAAGGGCGGGGGGTGTACTTTACGACGGACCGCTTTCCGGCCTCCTCGCCCCTGCTCCCGTCCCCGGCCGCCCCCCCGGGGCGGGCGGAGATCGGTCGGTCGCGCTCCTAAATCCCACGCGGCTGCCGCTTATCTAATTTGCTGGAAGTGTCTCGCGCGCGCCTCCATCTGCCTCTTCCGCCGTCTCCGCTTCCGCCCCGCCCCCACCGCCGCTATCGCCCTCCTCACCACTATTTGTTCGTGTAGTCCGGCGTTCGCTCTCGCAATAGGTCTGCTGCTCCCATCAACCGGCCCTGCTAGAATAAAATGATTATAGTAAAAGAAATGAGCATGAACACAACACATTAATATATTTCATTTTTAGACAGTTAAAGGGGACTGTTTATCCTTTCGTGATGCTCCACTTCATACCAAGGTAAGTTGTGTCGCCTTTTTCTAAAAAACGATAAATGGTAAAAAAATTGGTTACAAGGTAATATATTAGGAATACAATAGTTAAAAATTCTCGAACAAGTTTTTTTGCGTTCTGCTGAAGTGGGCGGGAAAGCATCCTGGGCTTTGGCAAAGTCACTATTTGTTCTTGCGAGGCTTTTAAAGCAGCTCTATAGCGAGACAAAGTAACTACACATGTTTCAAAAAATTATTTTAGCTGTAGTTTGAGTTGTACGTTTATCGTGCCTAATACTGATTTATTCGTTACAGTGTTAAAAGTTTCCTACGGTGATATAGCAACACAAAATTTGACATAAATTCTTCGCATTCACGATTCATAGAAGTCTCCCATGACATGATTTAGTTGACTATCGAACTTTTTTTTATTTTATATGGTAATGAAATATTTATACATACACGACAGAAAAACTAAAGTGAATTAATTTAATAAATAACTTACCAGAATTTACATTTTATTACAATTATTTAAATTTTGCAAATGGCCTCGGTTTCCCCTGTAGCTGAGAATTATTCAAAGCACATTGCATTTTAACGTGGCGTCAGTGGAGTAACTATTATTGGACAATTATATCTGAATTTGCGGGTTAAAACCCGGCCAAAAACGAAGGTTTTTAAAGGCAACACAATCCTATGTACGCTTTCCTTCGGAATTAAAGTAAATTCAACTGTCCCATAACTCAAATTTGCGACAAGTAAAAGAACATCAAGCGTAAATAAAGCTTCCGAGCAAAATTCTGAAACTATTAATCACTTTAGTAATATCTCCGATTGCAACTACGTGGCACAGTGGCGATACACCTGTCCTCTATCTCGGTTGCCTGGTCTGCGAAAGGAGCGAAAGTAAGATCATGGCTGTAATGAAAGTCGTAAGATCTCTGGAGTTCAACGGCTCAGGGAAGGGAAGAACAGAAGAAGCAGAAGAAGAAGGAAAATGGAAGATCATTCTCATAACAGTTTTCCGAAGAATTCTCTAGCGACCGGCTGCTCTGATCGGTAGTTTTCCGTGGTTTCTCCGATCAACACCAGGAGAATGCCGGAGCAGTACCTTACCAAACGGGCCACGGACCGCGCGCGATCTGTCCTTCCTCTTCCTTGTCCTATCATCTCCCCCTTACACACACTTACACTAACATTCACTACACTACTACATATTCCGGGAGACCGGTCGGAAGCTTAGAGCTTGTCTCGGCTGGGGCGGTGTCTCGTTGGTGGGAGAGTCCTGGTTAGGGGAAAACCCCACTAGCCGACGGTAGTTCGGCGCCGGATCTCGCCATTCAGAGGGTAAAGACCACCGCCATCTCCCGAGAAAAAAACATGCACTACACTAACGGGACTAATGACCAAAGCAGTTGACGCGCCCGGAAACACGAAAAAAGCAAGCAAGCCAGAGCAGTACCCTACCAAACGGGCCACGGACCATGCGCGATGTGTCCTTCCTCTTTCTTGTCCTATCCTCTCCCCTTACACACACTTACACTAACATGCGCTACACTATTTATAATGATATATCAGATTTATAATGCGTGAGCACTTCCGCACTCCTACACGCGGGAAGATTCTGGAATAATTCTCGTCATGAAGGTGAGGATAGTGACATCTCCGTTTGTGATTTTACTTTCTACTGCAGCACTTCCTGATAACCCCTTTAATAGACAATGAGTCACATCATGTAAAAAAAACGAACATTTCCATCTTCTCCTGAATTAAATAAACAGATGTTTCTTGTGTTATTTTGCTTAGAAAATCTTCGGTAATTCTCAGCAGTTTCCTGACGATATTCCTTCTTTTGTAATGTCCGGAGGGTTTTGCTTTAAGTGAGTTGAAGCGCTGAGGATATATCTAAACATTATCGAAGAAAAAGAAAATATTTTTTTAATCACACGACGAAAAACGAAAGTAGTGAATTGGCGGAATTGGGTGTCATATTAGGTCAGCTTTGTAATGCCCGCGACCCTGCACAGACGCTAAAATGCCGTTTAGTGTAGAAATTAATTGTTACGACAAATGTTATGACAAAGGTAATGACCCATTTTTATGTGTCATTTGCTTGACATTTTTTGTTTCTTTCAATTAATAAGACTTTTTTTTTACTTTTCCCGTCATTTTGATGGAGGATAATCAGGATTTTCACTGATTTCATAATTTTAATTAATTTTACTTGCTTCAAGTAATATTTACGAGATGCAACAAATTTTCTCCACAGATTCCTGAGTACCTACTAAACCTAGTAGCCCATTCGATATTTTCGCTCGGAAGTTGTAATGTTAGCTGTTAAGAGTATTTAATCTAAGGTTTCTGGGGCTCCTGCCAGTGCCTTTGGTGGTTCAGCCGATTTCGGGATAACTAAAGTAAGAGATATTTTGGTAAAGAATAGTCCAATCCAAAAGTTTGAAAACTGATTTCACTTGTACAAATACAAGAAGCCATTTCATCAGTAACATATCCAACAGTTTGAGTTGTTCATCTGAACATGTTTTGATCACATTTTTACGTCAATTTTCTTTGCTGTTAGGGCATTTTTAAAACAATATAAGAGCATTTTATTGAACATTTTTGGCGATGTTTTAGGTCATCAAAATCCGCACCCTATTAATTACACTAGGGAACAAGATTTTTACCTCCAGGAAGGTGGAGTGCGCATCATAAGTTGACATGAAGTTGACAAGTTCGTAATCTACGTATACGTAGATTACGAATATCACAATAAAAACGTCGTGTCACGTCACAGTTTGTAAATATACCATATCTTTATACCGCATTTTGCTATTAATTCAAATAAATTTAAATTGCATCTGTAAGATATGTTGAATTAATACGGCGCATAAAATATGTTTACTTTGTTATTATTTGTTCAGTATATCTATGCCACTTCCATGAGATATCAACAAATTTGGGATTTCGTGTTTTTTTATTTTCTCTATTCGAAGATTGCCGTCTTTATTCTCGCGTCTGGTAGACGCGGTCAATTACGAGTAGGTTTTAGTGGTCGTATCTTCTTGGATGTTTTGAACACAAGTCACGTGCACCATTCACACTGGGCACCAGTCATCGAAACCCACCATTCCAATGGGCATCAGTTATCGAAAGGAATCATTTTAGCCCCTTACCTTATCGCAAGTATACAAGTATCCAACTGTTGGGGTGGCAGATTCTGAGTCAGTCGGTGTTATGCGGAACTCTACCCACAATGCGCGTGAAGTTCGTGTCTGGGTTGCGTGGGCCCCGAATACATTATAGTTCTGTGGGTTTTAAAAAGTGAAATTCGCCTCATGTTCTATACAATTGAGTCTCTTCGATAAAAGTTCAATCGATATTTCACATCGAAAGTGTGTGAATCAACCCGATAACGTCTGTTACGTTTGTGGAAGATTTACACCCAATCATCCAAGAAAAAAATGTATATGTAATTACAAAACTTTATTCTTTATACTTCGGCTGTCGTGTTTGTGATCAGGACAAACCATGGCTGATCATCAGTGTTGTCTCACCTGTATAACGAAGTTGTGGTTGTAAGGAAAACTCAAATCATTGTCATTAGGTCTACCAATGTGGATAATGCCAACAGAACATTTTAATGTCTGCATATTATTGCGCGAATGTGTAATCCATTTTTAACTAGCTCTTACCTCATATGAAGTATACTTACAAAATATTGTAGTAATATAACCGGAGTAACAATGTGGAAATTAATATAGGATTTTGTTTATTTCATGTACTAAATATGTTTATATCTTTTGAACCTTGCGTGATAGAAACATTTTATAATGATTTTGGAAATCTGTGATCGTTTCCTTTGAAATCACCTAGTTTCATCCTGGAGGTATGAAAAAATATTTTTTTGCTTCCTTTTGAGTCTACAACAGCAGTTCCATTGTTTGAAATGCGCACAATGTTCCGTCGGTATAGAGGCAGCGACAAGATTGGGAAAATATATCAACAACGTTTTTCTGGCATCTATTCTTCTGAGTCCGGTACAGTAGAGAGATTATTTACTGATACAAGGTACACGCTGGAGTGTTTATTTAGACATGAAATAGCTGGCGACGCTACCTCAATTCCGTAACTACGCTCCGTGAAGTTACGCACGTTAGGCAATTCGAGACATCACGGGTTCCTGGTTGGACGTCTGTCTGGCAACTCCGGCATTTCGCGAAGTCGAGCCTCTGGTCGAAAGGATAAAAGGCAATGACTGATTATGACTGACTAGATTAAAGGAAGATTACTCCAAACGTTCGACGTCAAAACATAGTTACATGGGTTCACATGGGCCTCATCATGAACTACGATCCGAAACGTCAACTGTGCTTAAAACTGTTCGGCAAACAGTTTCTTCTGAAAAAAAAAATGCGTCGAAAATTATGCGTTCGACAAACTCAAGTCGACCGAAGACTAAAGTATTGTCATGAAAGTGGGACACGCGTAACAAAGCTCACCTGGCTTTAAAAGTTAAAGAGTTTATAAATATAGTACCACTGTTCCTCTTGGGAGTGCGGTGTTGCTGTTCACCATGTTCTCGCGAAAGTGAGCCGATTTCTTCACGTTCTTTACTATACAGGAAAAGAGTCGTAAACTCAAAATATTCAAATTCAATTATTTTTATAACAATTGCAGAAAGGCTTACAGAGAACTTCTGTAAGTCATGTACTTCTCTCCCATACGTTATAAACAGTTTTCACAGTTCATTGATAAAATACATCAAATCAAAAATATGCTCCTAATTTTCCCTAGAATTCTTTGCATATTGACACAAAATAATATTTTCAAATTTTTAACAACAAAATAAAATCCTTGCGAGTTTGCCCCTTCCCCAGAAAACAACTCTAATCTAGATTAAAACTCGCTTCTTAAGCAGCACTGGCTACCACGGATCTCTCACTCACACAGATAGACCCACCGATAATTTTTTCACTACAGTACAAAACTACAATAGCTATTTATGCACCAAGGGCGTTATGAGGGTTTAATAATCGAGCGGTGACAAAAAGCCCAAAGGCCTTTAGCCTGAGGCCCTTTTGTCACCTGAGATCATTAGAAGCAGTTATCGCCCGTGATCCATACATGATTTTGTTTTTCACTTCATTTTAATTATTTACTTATTTAATAATTAACTAGTTAACATGAGTCGGCTAGTCATTTCATATTCTTCCCATAATTCCCTCTCATATTTCCCTCCATAAGAGATCATGTAACAACATTCAACTGTTTTCAAATTTCCCTCGTCACCACGATCCTCTCCATCCATTTAAATTATGCAGTGAATATCGAGTTCCGTATCGAAGACAATAACAAGCAATACAATATCAATAAAAAATAACAATATATCCTGCCAAATATCCTTCAAAACTCCCTTTGTAGTGGATCTTTCTTTCCCAGAAGGAAAACTAAATCTAGGGTGAAGTTGGCTACTTTGGCATCCCTGGACGCTGCGCGCCGCCCACAGCGCCCGACGCCACGCCGCGCTGCCGGCGCCGCCGCCGTCGCCGCCGCCCGCCGGCGTCGTAAATCGCGACGGCGGCGGCGCGCGCGGCCGCCTCTCGAATTAAGCGGAACACGCCGTACGCGCCGCCATCTTGATTGGTTGAGGCGGCGAGTGTGCACGGCGAGTGAGGGGCCTCACTGTGGTCGAAATTGAGGAGATGGAGGGAAACAATGGAAAATTCATGCGGAATAACCTTCAATTTTATGTAGTAGAGTTTTGTCTGTCTTTGATTTCCAGTTTTACAGTTTATTTTTCATAAAAAAATATTTCTTAATTTTATGATTTTTTTTCAGTTTAGAAGGAAACAAAATTACTAACACTTACCTATATTTGGCATTCGAGTACCAAGGTTATTATTTATTGCTCAAGTAATGCGACATACCCAGATTGAGCAATAGGAGAGTTAGTAGAATATTTTGCTACTGTGTTTTTATTGCTGCAATGGGAAGACGGCGATACAAACAAAGTCACCATCATTGGCGTATTTTTAGTGAGTTTTATAGACTCATCCGGAAGTGTCATTTTGTGCTCAGAATAATATTATTTTACTCGCTGTTTCTAACCGGTTTAAGAATTTATCAGCTACTTATTCTGGGATCAATTTAACCATCCAACTCTCTCCTCGCTACGAAATATTTAAATTCTGTAGTCATTCCAAGCTGCGCGTTTATTTTTTTGTTTCACAGCATAAGTCATTTTCCATCCTAACATTCAATGTTTCACATTTCAAATAATTTGATATGATATTCGGAAACTGGAACTACAAGGTACCTTGTTCCAAAAACTATTACCTGTGAAACATTTTAATTTACTTTAACTGATTTAGTAAAAACAAAATTACAGCATTACCCAACACTTGTGAGAATTCTGATGTGGTATTTTTGACGTAATTACATGAAGAAATAATGAAAGTCATCTCTGTCCTCTTAATGTATTTATAGAGAGTGCCGGGTTTTCACGGCTTTGCCGTCATCATCAGTCTCGCTGTGTCGCAAAGCTCTGGACACTATGCCCTGTCTCCAATTTTCACGTTGTGATAGTCTCCCAACCTTTGCCACACACGAGAATGATGATGACGGCAAAGCCGTCGAAAGCCGGCGCTCTAAATAAAAATATTAAGTAGACGGAGATGACTTCCATTATTTCATTACCCAACAGTGTTCTGCAGGTAAGAAGTAATAAACTTTCAACACAAATAAAACTAGTACTTATAGACAGTATAGTAACAAGTAAATATAACCATAATAATCATAAACTAACATTATAAACAAACAAATAATATTAATAATAACAAAAATCCAATAGGTAGATAATATTTTTTAAATTATTTATTTAAGGTCGCCTCACAAACAGCTAGGTCATTGGCGAGCAGATAATAATTGCTCCCCTCACAACCTCCGATATGACATGAATCTGCAACAGTCGTCAGTGGAAGAAGAATAGACAAATGGAAGCACTAGTCAGTCCATGGAGCTTATTCTGCAGCAGTAGCCAATCAAAATGTAGAGGTGGACATAACGTAAAAGAAGCTCACTGAGGGTCACATGTGCCCAGAGACTGACAGTGTGGTTATCGCAATCCAAGTTCAGGCAATAGCAACCCAACTACCTGAAACAGACAATTGAAGATCCTGAAGTAGTGAAAGACAATTGTAGAATGTATGGTAAAGAACTGAAACAATCCAGCATGTATTAGCAGGCATTGAGACTCACTGAATGCGGTCTTTGGCATGAGAAATTGGCGCGTATGATCCACGAGAAACTCCCCCAAGAAATACGGTCTCCTACTTAATAATACACCTTTTTAAAGTACCATCAGGAAACAGTCCTAGAAAATGACACAGATTATACTGGGAACGAAGTATCCTAACAGGTAAAACTGTGCATCACAGCAGACATAATATCGTCATTTAGGACAAGGTATCCAACAAGAGCCGGTTTGGAGACTTTGCTGTGGTGAACACGAACAACATCCTGGCAGCCTACCAGACGAAGTTGGAAAAATACAGAAAACTGGTTAAAGCTGTAAAAAAGGAATGGTCTGAGAGGCGTAAAAACAATACCTGGATGTTGACAGCGACTGGTGGTGGTGGTGGGGGGGGGGTATTGGTAACTATGAAATCATTGGAGATATATGAATACCCTCCTATTAACATCCAATAGACAGTCATAATTAACACGTTTTCTGTGGCCAGAAAGAGGGTGCAGCAATTTCGTAAAATTGGTAATTCAAAATTTTGTGTTTGGAAAAATCTTGTTCGTTTGTTATCACGTAATCATGCATTTATCCATGTGCATTACTGTGTGGCAATTATTATAAGTTTTAAATTTGATTATAAGCAAAATATAGTCACGCTGTGATTTCTATTTATGTGACTATGCTGTGTACTTTATAAACAACCTCCAGATCACAGTTTTCTGTCGACCGCAAATCGGCTCATGACATTCAATTGATGGCCACCGCTGCGTTATCGTTAGGTTCGGGTTAGCATAACGCGCCGATATGACGGAATAACGAACGCGATGCTCGCATTTCCGATAGTCTCGCTCTGTCATGTTATTCACACGTACCACAGCTATTGTTTCTTACGAGACTGCTTCTACAGAATTATGTTCTTGAAACCGGCTCGAAATGAGTTAGTGGGTTAGGACAACCTGGCGCGGTATAAAATGTGGCAAGTTGAAAGCGGAGCGGTTTTGGGAGTTTTCGTTTTGCGTTGTAATATATGAAGAAACCTGGAACATCAATCCTGATTCTACATTTTCTTTCCATTCCAAAGGTTTTGTCGCGGGTTGTAAATTCTTGGAAAGGCAAAACAGCGTAAACATTGGCGTTACGTAGCTTGAAAAGGAAACTTGAAAATAAAGCTTTTGATTATCTTCTTTGTCTTCAGTGCCGCCGGACTAGGAAGCCGAGGTCGTGGAGTGTGAAGGGGCGTGGCTGCTTCGGCTCGAAGGGTCACTGGTTCGAATTCCGCCCCCGGCATGGATTGTTTGATTGATTGATTTTTTCGTGTTTCCGGGCGCGTCAACTGCTTTGGTCATTAGTCCCGTTAGTGTAGTGCATGTTATTCTCTCGGGAGATGGCAGTGAACTTCCCCCGCTGGATAGCGAGATCCGGCGCCGACCTACCGTCGGCTAGTGGGATTTCCCCCTAACCAGGACTCTCCCACCAGCGGGGAACCGCCCCAGCCG
Source organism: Teleogryllus oceanicus (assembly GCA_964035755.1). Taxonomy (NCBI): domain Eukaryota; kingdom Metazoa; phylum Arthropoda; class Insecta; order Orthoptera; family Gryllidae; genus Teleogryllus; species Teleogryllus oceanicus. The sequence goes on along the minus strand of CAXIVR010000001.1, from coordinate 308,066,324 downwards.
GGATAAGCTCTAAGCTCCCGACCGGTCCCCCGGAATATGTGGTAGTGTTGTGCATGTTAGTGTAAGTGTGTGTGTATGGGGAGAGGATAGGACAAGGAAGTGGAAGGAAATATCGCGCGCGGTCCCTGGCCCGTTTGGTAGGGTACTGCTCCGGCATTCGCCTGGTGTTGATCGGAGAAACCACGGAAAACAGAGCAGCCGACGGGCGGACGGGCGGACGGGCGGACGGGCGGACGGGCGGACGGGCGGACGGGCGGACGGGCGGACGGGCGGACGGGCGGACGGGCGGACGGGCGGACGGGCGGAAGGTTCAGAAGGGCGGTAGGACGAGCTGGTGGGAGGACGGGCAAACAGGCGGCCGGGTGGACATTTTGCCGTCCTTCGATATTTCGGTATCAAGGACCCATAAGACATGGATTCTGACTACATCACGTGTTAGATAATTTTTTTCAAAATTAAGCGACTGGTTTCATCCAATTTTTTTGTTACCAGGGCAATATAATAAGAGTTTTCTGCCGAAAATTCCCCGTTTTTTCGCGTAGCATTCTTTCGCGCATAACTTTCTCTCTACTTTGTAAGCGGTAGTGCGAAAGTAACAATGAAACAGTTTCGATTGTGACAGAAAAAGGTAATATTTTTTTATGTTAATCCACAATTTCTCACACCAAATGTCAAGACTCACGACATTATTCTCATACTCTAAGCGTCAATGCTTACGACACAACTGATGTCATGCGATGTCAAAGAAAAGGTACTGGTGCTACAGATTGATACTAGTAAAAGGTACTGGTGGTTTTGTACTACTTAGTTTTTTATTTTTTTCGGTCTGAGCTAGCTTTACTGTCTTGCTCCATCTTCTAGCTAGCTGTGATCTCTCTCCAACCAAAAATTAATTTTTTGAAGTTTTCTCAGTCAACTCCGCTTTTAAGAAGAAACCATTTAAGCTCTAGAGTAAATTCAAAATTTGATGCTCTTTTTCATATGAATCATTGGGTTTTCTGAAAGCTTCATTTGAAGCACTTTAATTCATAAATGCAATAATATATACAAATCGTTGGAAATGCGCGACGTGAGAAATATAAAAGTTTGTGAGAAATATAAACATTTGTGTATTTTTTGAAAAAATAAAAGGATATAGCAAAATTAATTTTTAGTTATCTTAAACAGTGCAATCAGTACTACCTGCATGAAAAATTTGAAGATACAATTTTGAGCCTGAATGAAAAAATAGCGTTTGAGCGTTTCTGAAAATGCAGAAATTTGAGCTCGTTTTCACACAAACGTTTGAGATTTGGAGATACATTCTATATGACATGATTTCAAATACATGTACTCATAAATGCAATAATGTAAACAAACCGCCGGTAATGTCAATATTAAGGACGTGAGAGGCTAGTCAAGAAAAAGTTCCTTTCTTGTATTTTTTTTTAAAAGAAGATATTCTTGTTGAGCAAAGTGGCGAGGATGTCATCTAATAGAGTGCATTTAGCATTATCCCCACCAAAAGTGTAAAGAAAAACGTTGGAGCCGTTTTTGAGTAAATATTGTTTTGGATATTTTTTTAAATTGCACAAATTTCACGTAATATTGGGCGAAAACTATTAAGAGTTTAAAAAATGTACGTAACATTAAAGAAAAACTTATCATGGACAACAAATATCATTTGAATTAAAATCTATATCTTTAATTTTGTAGTTGTTGCAAAGCTCCGAAAAAATCCAAACTCTTGCAATTTTCGGAAATTCAGAGTTAATCATAAAAACGGATCTATGCCATCTTTATAAGTGTATCTTAGTCTATTTTTACAAGAAATTTCAAGTCGTTTATGAAAAAAATTTGAAAATGTCCGTGGGGCTTCATGTAAAGTACCCAAATTATGAAGAATGTTTTTTCTAAATCTCGAAGATTCGACTCGAGCCAGATCGACTGGAGAATATCCATTTTGAAAAAATTCTACGTATGGAGTATGCGCTAGTGGTGTTCACAGACGGAGAGACGCAAAGATGGGGAGACGCAAAGATGGAGAGACGCACAGACGGACGGAAGGACATTTTTGAAAAAAACTCGTGTTCGATATCAGGGGGCACCAAAACGTGTATTATCGTTGAAATATCGAAATCGATTTTCTGCAGCATTACATAACATTGCTCTATACTACGTATATACGTACGTATACTAGACGTACATATGCTGTTTCAGGACAGCCAATTTTCTCGTATCTAAGACCCCATTTTCGACACATTCGACGGGAGCTATTTTCTAGTGCAGGCAGTGTAAAATTAATAGTGTGTACAAACGTAATAAACATATTACAAATAATTGTAATATAATGCACAATATAATGTGATACATTTATTAAAAGTGTGAACTCATTAATATAAATGACATAAATAAATATTTTTCAAAAGTATTTCTCACTGTTTGTAAAAAGAAAGTTTCAAGAGAAAAGGGAGTTCAAAGGCAACAACATTCTCAAAATATTAATATATCAATGTTTTATATTATAATATAACTGCATTAAAACAAACTACTAATAACTTCAAAATAGAATCTCCACATTCATTAACTGTCGCAAACAGCACAAAACAATCTCTTGGTCGTTTCGAACCACTTCTCTATGTTTCTTTTACTGCAAAACATGGGGTTTCAATTGCTGCAAAACATGGGTTTTATTTAAAAAATCTTACAAACACTCTCTGTTTTTAAATTTCATATCCTACATATTGTTGACAGCGAAATGACCAACGAAAACTCTTCCATTATCTATAAATACTACCGCATATCTAACAGACTATTAGCAACAACAAAGTGAAAAGAGAGAGGAAGAAAACACTGAATTTTACGCTAGTACATCATCCTTTTTACTTTTCTCGCGATATACCCAGAAGCGAGAAATGACCACGCATGGCACTAGTTGAGAAGAAACGACGCAAGATGTCTCTACTTGCTGAAAGAATAAGCTCGGCACCGAGGCAGGGCACGGCAGAACGTAGCACTTGGAAAGAGACAAGGGGGGATAAAAGCGGAGAAGAGATATGCTTTTAGAAGGGCGGGAAGTGTAGTTGGAGTTCGGTTGGAGAGGTCGAGACTGGCCGCTTTAGCAGTCTTAGCTGTTAGGAGCCAAATGGACGCAGCATTCTGCTCTCCACATCGCATCCTCTTCTAAGCAATATAAGACAAAGGTTTCTACGAGTATAGCGAAATCTTCCGAGCGAGATGTGTTTTTATACGAAAGGAAAAGCTGGCTCGTAACAGATCCTGGGAACGCACAGCGGGATTGCGGAGGTAATTCTTAGCGAATTCCAACCTCGCAGCAGCGGAGAAAGCTATGCTCTCGGTGCTAAACTCGCAATGGTTTCACCCTCGGGCAGAAAATGGCCTTTATTGTATATCTTCTGAGAAGATAAGAAGATATGAAGTGAGGTGATGCAAGTGAAGATAAGTGTGTTGGGAAGCGTATGCGACTGAAACCGGATGTGTTTGCGTGTGTGTAGTTTCAAGTCCGCAATAGTTGCCTTTGCAGCATCGTTGACCACAGATCCTAGGATTCGAGTCGCAACTATGGTAGATTTCGACCATTGTCTGAAAGAGGATTTTAGCATCCGGCTGCTCTGATTGCGAGATTTCCGTGGTCTCTCGCAGTTCCGTGAAACTTCCAAGAAAATGACGGTGTTGTATCCTAGCAAACGGGCCACGGACATAGGAGATCTTCCTTTTCTCATGATTGTCCCTTCCTCTCCACAGAGAAACGTATTCATAGGAGTGGATTTTGATGACCTAAAACATTGACAAAAATGATCAATAAAATTGTCTCAAAATGTTTTTAAATTGCCCTAAAAGCAAGGAAGAAATACGAAAACAAATTGATCAAAACTAATTTAGAAGAACAAATCGAGCTGCTGAATAAGTTACTATTGTAATAGAGGCTTCTTCCTTTCCTTCAAGTGAACTCAGCTTGAAAACGTTTCATTTGAACTGTTCTTTACCAGAAAATATCTGTCTTTAGTTATTCCGAAATACACCAAATTCACAATGGCGTTGATAGACGTCACAAGAACCTTGTTAGATTACATGCTTACACCGGCTGACATTGCAATTTCTGAGCGAAGAAATCAAATTGTTTACTCAGAAATTTGTTGCATCTCATAAATATTATTTGAAAACCTTAAAATGAGATTAAAATCCATGAAATCAACGACATATGCATTAAAAATGACGGAAAAAATGTAAAAAATGACATCAGTTAAAATCCACGAAAAGTGCACTAACAAGTCATAAAATGGGTAATTTCTTTTCGTAAAACATGAAATTATTATTGTAAAACATAAAATTGACATAAAATTAATGTCAATGTTAAAATTTATTGTTCTAAAATTGAGAGAGAAATATGACATTTCATTAAAACCCGCCCCCTTATTACATATATTACATCATCACCCTTATCAGGAGGGCAGTTTCGAGATTAGAGTTTGTTCCGGATGTGGTGGTGCCCTGGGCGGAAAACCCGGAAGCGCATGTACTGATCAACATTTAAATTAGACAATTGGCATTCCTTGGCAAAACAGAAACAAAATTTACCATTTTTCACTTTTCCTGTAATAATGGTTTACATCCCTTATTCGTAAAATCGTTACTAGACAACAGATCTAAAAATTCTTTAAAACTGCACCACGTTTGTTGATTTTACTATTCTTCCCCTTTGTTCGTATATTGTATACGAACTCAAAAACGGCTCACTGGGCAGCAAATAATCAAGTTCTCAGTGCATGTTATGATAGGTGGCTTGCAGAGTGCCCTTATTCTCTAAAAGAGGCGAGTCAGGGCGGTGGGGATGGGCAAGGATGTAAACAAAAACGCTTCCACTTTACACTACAGATAGCTTTCCTATCTAGTAGATGATTGCAATAAATTAATATCTCGGCAACACAATTTTACTTCAGTTAGTACTTTTCCTAATGAAAAAAATCGCCTTCACTCATATCTCAGATTCGATGTGTTTAAGCAAACATATAAGTTACAAAGATGTAGATGAATTAAAACGTTGGTATTCAGTATAGATGAAGATTTCAACATTTTGAAAATGTACCAATAATCACTAGAACGAATTGAATTATATGGCATTGTGTTTTAGCTAAAGCTGTTATAATAATTCTTATAATTTTCTCAGAAATATACTTCTCATGTTTCTTGCAACATTACATACCGTAATATTGATAAAATAAAATAAATTAAAATAGTGCATTTAAAATTTTTTTTTGTCGAGTGCCTGTGCTCTAGAAAAGATTTTCATTTACTCACGCCCGACAGGAGTTGCAAAGCTGTAAATTCGTATTTAGCACCACACCAGCATTATCGCGTTTTCAATATAATTCCACAGAACATATCACATTATTTACAGACAATCATATACAAAAAAGGAAGTCTTAAAACTATTACAATAGGGATTTAATATTTGCTTATTTAATTACTTACATTAAATGTGCAATATTTATCTATTCGAGCATTTCTAGAGTTCACAGACATATGTTGTCCTTAGCCCAATCCATAAATTCAACTTAAGGAGCGGTAGCTCAGTGCATCAACTGATGTCATACTGATTATTATTATTATTATTATTATTATTATTATTATTATTATTATTATTATTATTATTATTATTATTTTTTTGCCTCTGACCGGGACGTCCTAGGTTCGAGTCCTGACGGCGGCAGGATCTTCGACACTAGCTTCTCTGCTAGGTCGAATTCAGTCGCTGTCTGGAGGAGCAAAACGGGCCACGGACAGCGCGCGATCTTTCCTTCCTCTTCTCTACTAACATGCACTACACTACCACATATTGCGGGAGACCGGTCGGGAGCTTAGAGCTTGTCCTGGCTGGGGCGGTGTCCCGCTGGTGGGAGAGTCCTGGTTAGGGGGAAACCCCATTAATCGACGGTAGATCGGCGCCGAATCTCGTCATCCAGCGGGGAAAGACCACCGCCATCACCCGAGAAAAAAACATGCACTACACCAACGGGACGAATGACCAAAGCAGAAAAACACGAATAAATCAATCAATCAATTTAAGGGCCATTCATTCCGAATAGTCGCGTTCCGATGAGAAGAGTAAGTGGGGAGCCATGCTTTCAAAAACGAATGCGAGAGAGAATGTCGACACGGAAAGCAGCCGGTGACGATTCTTCCAAACACGACGCGGAGCAGAGGCTTCAAGGCCATCTCTCCGGGATGACTGATTGCCAGGCAGCGGTCACGCGTCGCACAGTAGCCGAACACGAATCGCCTGCCACTGAGCCACCCGGGCCCGGCCGCGCGCTTTGCGGTCGCGCGCTTTTTCAGGTCGGCTCATTTAAATTGGAAACGAGTTCTCGCATTATAAATTGTCAAAATTAATTATAAAATCTTCTTTGCCGTGTTCCAATTAATGAAGTGACAATAACGACGGTGGACGAAATAAATATTTATACTATTTTTAGTGCTGCTCTGCCGATGTGATAGTGAATGGACATGAGGGCGAGGGGAAAGATAAGAATACGCGTTTAAAAGAGAAAGAGAACGAGTGAGTAATAAAAGAGAAAAAAAAAATTTAAAAGAAAACAACGAAAAACGAAACAGAAAGAAAAAAGTTATTTTTTAATGGCAAGAAATAATAAAGAGCAGTGGAAAACCGATAAGTGGTTAGAGGAACAGGAAAAAAGGTATGTCCAAAGTATGGTAAAATATGTATAAAAGGGCGAAAGTGAGGGGTACAACATAAAATTAAAGAAAAAAAAGGATGGAAGGAGAAGATAAAAAAAAAAAAAGAAAAAAAAAAAAATAAAATGAGGGAGAGGAAAACAAATAGAAGGCATTCGACGTAAAATAAATGCACAGCACAGCATTCAGTTACACGACGCATTGCGAATTTGAGAGCTGGTCCTGGCCGTTGCGAGGGCGTGTTCCACCCTCCCCCATCAAAGCAAAATCAATGCAGCAGGTAATCGTATTCAAGGATAAATAGATTAGGAACAACGAAAGCAAAAATTTGAAATTGCTAAAATGTGCAAATGTAACTACTGCGCTGAATTGTCGTGGGGTACAGCTAGATATTTTTAGCTTTTTGATACATGGATTGATTGATTAATTGATTGTGAATCCGGGCGCGTCAACTAATATGGTCATTAGTCCCGTACGTGTAGTGTGTGTTTTTGCTCGGGAGGCGGCGATGGTCTTCTCCCGCTGGATGACGAGATCCTCTACCCACCTACACATTGGCTTCCTGAATCAAACTTCCACTGGAAAGAAAAGTGATCTCGCGTTATAGGAGATCAGTTTGTACTTTTCTGAACGAAAGGAGATTGGAAAGAAAGGAGGAGAAACTGCCCAAACTGCCCAACGAGACTTCTCCAGCCACTGGGAACCTACATCAGCAGGGAGAAGCTCAAGCTACCGATTGGTCATGAAACTGGTCATGGAAAGCAGCATGAAATGAGTTGGCCGAGTACTGCCTTGCGAGATGAATGAAATCAGTTTCGAGCAACACTCAAACACCAAGATACCCGTTCTCCATGAGAAAAATGTCCGAAATTGTCACAAGGAATTGGTGAAAGCTCTTGAGAATAATTCCCTTCCATAGCGGACATTCGCGAAATAGCCCGGAGAGTATGTCGTTAAATGCGCATGCACTTTATGTCTTGTCCTTTTGTGTTTATTTCACATTTTCCACACGTGGTCGTATTTAAAAAAATCTGAAAATCCAACAGTCGGATCTGTCAATAAATATACGTAATATAATAAAAGTTTTCTTCAGGTAGCGTGAATGATATGCGTGCCATCAGCAAATATCTTTTCAAACAATAGTTCCAATTTCAAAAAGTCAGCAACATGCAGCGGAAATAATAGGGCTTAAGTATCGAACCCTGCGGAACACCACAATTCAAACTCCGAAATTAATATTGTTTGCAATTTTAAGAAATGTTGCTTGAGAACGATCAACCAAGAAGGACTGAATTCAATAAACCGCAGAAGTATAAAATCACACTGTTCTCAACATAATAAACGCTCTTGATTAGTGTCGAAGGAGAAATTTAATGTCTGAGAAATCTAACACTGATCAACGACAGCATACTCCTCTAATATGCAGATAATTAGACTTAATTTTCATGGTAAAGAACTCGATAAAAAAGGACACAGCTCCTTCCCGTGACCCGCTGCCCCTTGGTTCGTCAGCGTCCACGGGGTTGACCGGGCCAGCGTCCAGTGCAATTGGCGGGGTGATCTTCGCGCACGCGCGCACCAATCCGTTTCGTTTCCGTGCCCTCTCCTGTTACCTCCTCTTACTCCCTCCCTCTCCTCTTACCCCTCTCACGGTAGCGAGGCAGCATCACTGACCTCAGAAATTGCTCCGCCCCTTTCAGATAACGAGGAAGAAAATCTCCGAGGGGAGGAAGGGGAAGTGTCTGAAACTTGAAGCAAAAGCCAATGATAAGAGCGGCTAGGCTTAAACCCCAGAATTTGTCAAGTGTCGAGCGATGGTTGTCCAAGCTGAGGAAAAGCCAGATTGGGCCGCATAGGGCATCACCCATATTCTGTGCAAGGGGGTATACAATTTTTCGAAATTTTGAGTACTTTCTGCGTAATTTTGCGTGGAAGTACGTGCAAGAAAGTACGTGCTGTTTGGTTTTGGTTTGTGGTCATAAGATGCTAGATTTTGCGGTCGTAAGATCCAATGGAAACGTTCTTTGAAAGAATGCCCAAACCATTAATGTCCAAAATACTCCGGTTATTAAAATAACAAGAAAATATTTCTTTTTTAATTAATGTGCACCCTTTTAATCATAAAATTGTTCAATTGAAGTAAATGCTCAGATTAATTAAAATATAATAAATTCAATTTATGATACAAAGTGTTTTATTCGTCGACCTCGTACTGCAAATTAGGATTGACGATTTACTTTCGATGCGACAGTGTTCGGAGATACTTCTTTATATAAGTACCGTATTCTATACATTTAACTGCATGTCGATTTATTCAACCCTTTTCGATTAGTAATACTAATAAATGTGTTCAGCTTTAATCAATGTCAAATTTTCTTTTCCATGTTTTGGGGCATGTTATGCAATATATTTATGTAAACGTACTAACTTTACCAGTTATCAACGTCCATATCAGGAACATCTCCATCATGCGCGTGTTTCTAGGTTCTTTCATTTGTCACAGTAAAGTGAGTAATACCAGTAAAGTCACTATTCTTAATCATCAGACAATGATATAAATGTTCACTACATCTATTAAAGTTCTGTTTTCTGCGCTTCAGAAAGAATGATATATGTAAAATGTTTTTTGTCAATGTTTTAATGATATGACTCCAGCCATATTTCACTTAACGTCCACTGTGGTTTCCATAACAAAAACAATAACAATAACAATTATTTGGTTTCATCTCTGCCATTCCTAATCTCTGCCGTTCCTGTCTCTGCCATTCCGCAATTGAAAATCGGGTGTTTTCATTTTGATAGTTTTTGGACAGAGTGAGTCACGTTTTGATAGTTTATAATACACAGGGTGAGTTACGCAACTTTACACCTGTAATTTTTGAACGGTTGAAGTTATTGCAATGCACTTTTCACGGAAGAGCATGAGGGAATGGGGCTAAGTAATGTAGGTTTTCATTTCCATTTTATCACATGTATTTTACGAGATATTGAGGTAACTTGTTTTTTTTAAATGGAACTATACATATTGTTTAGTCTATCATGACGAGCTTAAAAAGGCAAATCCAATGATTTACATGTTCTCAGATGTTAGATAAGCATTTTTTTTAGTAATTTTGATTTTTTTTGCGACGAATATTTTGAATGTAAGAGTCCACCACCCGAGGCCAGGCAGCGCTCTTCAATACCACGGGGAAAAAAAATTAAAAAAATTGCTTATGTAACATATAACAATATGTATGTCATTGGATTCATATTTTTACGCTCACAGATAGAATAAAAAATATGTATAATTCCATTTAAAAAAAACCAACAAAGTTATCTCAATATCTCGTAAAATACACGTGATAAAATGGAAATTAATATATGTATAATGTAGCCTCATTCCCTCACGCAGTTCTGTGAAAACTGCATTGCAATAACTTCAACAGTTCAAAAATTGCAGGAGATGCTATAGTTACATGACCCGCTCTTCTTTTTGCCCTATATAACGCTTCAATCTTTCAAATAGCAAAAAAATATATCATCGTAAAGTTTCATTAAATGTAATCACGATATTGTAATTTAAAAGTAAAGAAAACTAAAATGAACTGATATAAATAGGATGCCTTGCTATTGGTTTATTTCAAATTTCGTAGAAAGTACATCTCAAAAATAATTTCCATAGTTGACTTAATAATGATTCTTTGTTAATTTTCATAACGGCGGCAGAGTACACTGGTCGGCAAATATTATATTAAAATGATATTGATTGCACTAGTTACAAGAAAAGGAAACCTATCTATGAATCTAATATTTCAATCCAGGTGAATGTGTTTAAAACATAGAAATTTAATTTCCACAAGCCCAAAACAGAAAATAATTCAATCTCAGCACACGAGACATAAAAGTCGTAAAAATATTCATCTATTGTTCCCATAATGCGGTTGAAAAGTATTTAATTATTTGTTTATCAATTTTTATACATTACTGTAATTTTTAAACATTTAATAGTCGTGCAATGTAGGCTTTCACGGCCGGTTTCTATATTATTTGATATTTCCAAGTTTGTAGGCCGTGGTCTAACGGAAACTTGTCCATACGTTTTGCCTGCAACTGTGGCAGGCATCCTCAGTGGCGTTGCTGGCGGAGGTGAAGTGTTGTGCCTGGGAGCACCGCGTTGACTTACGCTACCGCGGCTCTGCAGCCCAAGATGGCTCCCTTGGACATAAAGTTTATCAAAAACCTACGCACACGGATCGTTATTTACACAAAAATTCAAATCATCATCCCAGTCAAAAACGCGCTATGATTACAACTTTTTACGACCGTGCTAAACGCATTTTCGAACCTGACCACCTACCCGAAGAATTACTACATCTCGAGAAGGCATTACAAGCCAACGATTACAAGTCCAGCGAAGTAAGGAGAGCTCTACACCCGAAGAGGAAGACCGATGAACAAAAGCATACAGAAGATGCTATACTCGGCACAATTTTCCTGCTCTATGTGAAGAAAGTAACGGTCCGCATAGGGACACTGTTAACAAAACATCGGGTTAAAGTAATCTTTAAACCCACCCAACAACTCCGTAATATATTACGTTCGGTCAAAGATCCCCAGGACCGCATGTCTCTAGCCGGAGTTCACAGAATTCCTTGTTCTTGCGGTTCCGTATACATACGTACGACAGGGAAAAGTTTCAACGCTCGAATAAAAGAACACAGAAGAAATTGCCGTCTAGGACATACAGACAAATCAGCTGTCGCCGACCACGCGCTGTCGGGACCCGGACACGACATGCGCTTTGAAGAAACAGACGTGCTCTCCACCACCACACTACAAGAGACTCCAAATGGAAGCAATCCAGATTTACAAACGCAAAAACAATTTCAACAGAAAAGAAGGTGACAAATTAAACAGTACATAGTACCCAGCACTCCGGAACACCACAACTCGGCAGCCAAGCAGTACGACTGACGCGACCCAATCAGACGCGAGCGCTCGAACCCCGCCTTTCACTATAAATACGGGCTGCAGAGCCGCGGTAGCGTCTCTGAATGAGCGTGTAAATGCAAAAACAAGAAGATACACGAACAATACTATGAACTTCAATTTGAAAAAAATTATTAATAACTATATTTTAAAACTCACTGCCCAAAGCGGCCATGTCTTAGTTTTAAGTTAGATTTAGGTTAGTTTGTTTAAGTTAAAAGCCCTTACCTTCGCTCCATAAGCTTAACAGCTGGAGCCCATGTATCCCACATAATTGAATAAATTCCCGCCTCGCCAAGGATATTGGCGAGGGGGAAATTGAAAAAAAAAGCGGTAGCGTCAGTACATAGTGAAGTGCAGTACCGTGTGGTATGAATGTGCGAGTGAATGGGTTTGTAAATATAGTATAAGTATGACTGATTGTGAGTGAGTGAATGAACAAATTATAAGAAAAACAGAAGAACTAAGAAGAATCTAAACAACTACATTACTTTTATCAATGTTTATTATTTAAAACAAATAGCCCAAAAAGGTCATGTATAGTTTTAATTAGTCTAATATTAGTTTTAAGTAGTATTTTTAAGTTATCGCCCTCCCGCAGCTCCAAAAACCTAACGGTTGGAGCCTTATTGTAATCCCAGTATCCGAATAAATTTCCGCCTTGCCAGGGTAACTGGCGAGGGGAAAATGAAAAACAAAAAAAAAAAAAAAAAGCGGTAGTGTCAGTCAACGCAGAGCTCCATGATAGAACACTTGGCCCCCGCGAAAAACGCCACTGAAGATGCCTACCACGCTTGCAGGCGAAACGTATGGACAAGTTTCCTTTAGATCACGGCCTACAAACCCGGAAATGTCAAAGAATATTTAATAGTCGTATTTACCGAATCACTATTTAGTATCTTCGTTCTCCTCGAAAAAATGTGGTTCTAATGCTAAATTTTCCATACTTTTACATCATTATTCCCTATTCTGTAAAACATTCTCACAAAAATTATAAGAGAAATTAGTGTCGTATTCAATCGCCGTATTTCTACCTTGATAAAAGTTTCATAAAATGCGAAAAAATACAGCAAGAAGGGCAATAGTATAATGTTTCGGTACTTTTTAAAATGTCAATATATAGTGGAATCTTTGGCGACGAAATGATTATGGCTGGGTTTATTTATTTTTGTATATTTATGAAAACGAAAATAAGGATACTGGTAAATAAATTTCTTTGTCTCGGATCTCGGGCAATATTGTGTTTTGACCTCTACAATTGTATGTATTCGAGGCCTTAATTATCTCCTGAAACCTGGTAAGTTCTTAATAAATCAATCTTTCTTCTTGATTGTCAATATATGTTTACGAATAAAAGTATCCAAGGTTTTTTATGACAATCATTTATTTCAGCAATTGCACAACGTTTCGTAACTCGTTCTGTTACATCATCAGGTGCTAAACTTAGTGAGGGAACGCTATCCCATTGAATTCAATGGGATAGCGTTCGCTCACCAAGATTAGCACCTGATGATGTAACAAAACGAGTTACGAAACGTACAATTGCTGAAATAAATAATTTAAAAAAAAAACTTTGGATACTTTTATTTGTAAGCCGGTAAGTTCTTCCAGCACCCTAAAATGAGCTTTTTGCGTCCTTCTTTGTATTGATGGACTCTGATTTACGAAGATTTATTATTTCTCGTATTGATGTTCTTCTCCCTTTTTTACTTAAGTCTGAGAAACTTTATAACTAACATTGTAAACATACGTGTGTTGTTGTGGATCATAAAGTTTACGTTTTACAACGTGTACATTTGTGAATATAAGTCGATATGTGACGAAAATCATTCAATCCTACTTGTTACTAGGAAATACCAATTTCATTAAATAGTTTACCAAGCTGGGAAGAGCAAGAAAATTGTCCATGAAAAGATGATACGTCTTCCCCATAGGGCGTTCTCATAACGGATCTATCGCAACTGATCCTCCTACTCCCAGTTCCGGAATTTGATGACCACTCAAATCTCCCTGATAAGGTTTTCTTTGTATGATTTGCAATTGATTGTCATAAAATTATTTATAAATTGAAATAAATGATTGTCATAAAAAACTTTGGATACTTTTATTTGTAAGCTGGTAAGTAATTTGTATCTCCCTGATAAGGTATGTTCTAGAGGAGTGCTCAAAACACCAGACTTACCACCTTTATAACCGCATCTGATATGTTTTCCATAGATATGTTGTTTTGTAGTGTGTCTACAATTAGTATGGCGCCGTTGCCTCATCAATACTTAGTTACTCATCTTGAGAGGAAAACAGCTAGCCAGCGTTCGTAGGGAATAGGTTGATATGGAGCATTCAGATGAAGAGACCGATACATGTGTATGCATAAAGAGATGTTTCCGGTCGAAGTAAAACAAGCAATTGTGCCAGTAATTGTTTTGAAACGACAATTCTTAAAAACTCGACATTTGAAATGAGAATCCAGAACATAAATCCTATATTGTTAAAATAATTCCAAATCGAATTCTTTACCAATATTTATTTCAAAAAATAAACGTACATGCATAAGGGTAAATGGAAAAATACATTTATTTCAATGCATCATACCGTGAGATACTCTATAAATGTACTAGATTAAAGGAGATACTCCTTGATATTATTTGTAAGAACTTAGGATAATTTGAATAGCATTAGACAATCAAAGTTTGGTTAATCCCAAATCCAATTGCACGTTCCCATAAATACAAACTATAATAATTACACAAGTAATACATAATTACCAAGTTCATATAAATTCAAACATTTAATAATAATTAACAGAAACAATAGAAATAAAATTTCTCTCTAAATACAACAACATAAAAATTTGACACTCCGAGCATAATTCTTCTTGAAACATCAACTCTTCATATTTCCTCCCGTGACATTGCAAAATTACGTTTATTTAAAGTAGTTACAAATTCTCAACCTGTGAATGATCGTGGTACGTTTAAATATGAACAGTGAGCTTACCCTCTACATTATTGGCTTTTAAAGGGTACTTTAAACATTGGAAATAATTAGTTGTATTTGTGAATATTATATTTAATTCCAATCTGATGCTCCAGGACAGTGGTGTAGCCATAGCACCTGTCTCCCCAAGACGTCAACTTTGTTATTTTCAATTAATTTATACAAAACAAAAACCACATATTGACATCGCATTCAAAGGAGTATTTAGTATATATGAATGAAATGAATAGAAAATGTGTATGAATAGAAAATGTTTATTTAAAGTTAATAAATTTAAATTTACTCTATTACTCGAGAAATATTAACAGAGCTATATAAGAAATTAAATTGACCACCTGCCCCGGAAATACTTTCAGAATTCGCCAATGTCCGATAGATTTCCATAAGAAATGCGGAATTGATTTCTAATTGTCTATGAGGACATTGCGTTTTTTTCGAAACAACGAAGCGTTGAGAAAGAAATCCTCCTTTAATCTAGTCAGTCCTTGCCTTTTCTACGTTCGGCTCGCTTCGGAATTACATCGCGGGGTTCCCAGACGATACCAAACCAACATACCCGCGATGCCACAAATTGCTTAACTTCCATGACTTCACGGAGCGTAGTAAAAGGAATTCAGTTAGCGGCGCCAGGTATATGATAAAGAAACCGCCGGGTAGATGCTTCCTAGATGGTAAAGGAATCACCTGTTTCAACGTCTTCATTCCAAATCTTCCAAATATGGAAACCATATTGTGTTAAACAGCGACCAACGAGTCATTCGGATGTAAATAATCAAAACAGACATTTCACGTTTTCAGGAAATTGCTATATGAAATACCGGTTTTTCACACAATGAGAGTTACAAACTATAATGTCCATGCGAATACCACTATCATTTGTTGCCTGTTCTTGCAATTACTTGGAATATAGACAGAAATACACCCTCTTCCTCATAAAAGACCTGAAATATCGATTTTGTGCAAAATATTACATACCATTATTCGCAGCCACACGCTTCTAATACAACCACAGATTCGAGCTCACAGTAACGGCTAACACAACGAGCTCCACGTAACGTAGTTTGCACTCGAAACCCACTTCACCCACATGACAACGATAATGGGCAACAAACGGATTCATGCGGACGGAAGGTCAAATATGCAAGCGCATCTGGAAAAAAAGGGGTGAAAAAAGATGAGCGCCGTGCGGAAGCAAAAGGGTCCTCGCTGCCATTCAATTATCTGGTCGAGTGGAGCGAAATTAATCGGCGTCTGGGCGCGGAATTAACATAATCCGATAAAGTGGGCAGGACGCGCGCCAATGCGCCCCCCCCGCCGCCCCCGCCCCGAGCACGCAGAACGCACCGCTCTCCGAGAACAGTGGGCCTCTGCCGTCTCACGCGCGGGCACAAGCCACTCGTGGTGGAACCTCGCAAACCAACGTGTTGATCGGCGCGGGATCTTGTTCCAACGAGTGAGGTACACTGCCACTTGCCTAGATTGATTGATTTTTTCGTGTTTCCGGGCGTGTCAACTGCTTCGGTCATTAGTCCCGTTAGTGTAGTGCATGTTTTTTTCTCGGGAGATGGCAGTGATTTTCCCCCCGCTGGATGGCGAGATCCAGCACCGACCTACCGTCGGCTAGTGGGATTTCCCCTAACCAGGACTCTCCCACAAGCGGGGCACCGCCCCAGCCGGGACAAGCTCTAAACTCCCGACCGGTCTCCCGGAATATGTGGTAGTGTAGTGCACATTAGAGTAAGTGAGTGTGTAAGGGACAAGGAAGAGGAAGGACAGATCGCGCGTGGTCCGTGGCCCGTTTGGTAGGGTACTGCTCCGGCATTCGCCTGGTGTTGATCGCAGAAACCACGGAAAACTACCGATCAGAGCGGTCGGTCACTAGAATTCTCCTCCAGACAGCGACTGAATTCGACCTAGCTGAAAAGCTAGTGTCGAAAATCCTGGCGCCGTCAGGACTCGAACCTAGGACCCCCGGTCAGAGGCGCTGCAGTGGCATCAGATGATGTACTGAGCTACCGCTCCCGGTGCCACTTACCTAGATTTAACATGCATTACACATAAGGGAACAATGACCTAAGTATTTGACGAGCACGAAAAAAATACTCACTTTACATCACCTTCTTTCTAGCGTGGATTTGTCATTAACACGAATTGTAGTGTTCTGGAATTCCGTGTTTACGTTAATGCATGAGGTTTGTTTTAGGTCTTGATGATATTAAAATGCAGAGTAATGAAGTGATTTATTTTTTTAACGCAATATTACGGGCAATAAATATGTTCAATTCCAAGAGCATTCGCTAAAACATAATTGAAAACATAATAGAAGCTGACGTATTTCAAGATGAGGATTATGTTAACTGTATACTGAGTTAACATAATCGCATTTTGTAACTCACCAGCTTTTGTTATATTTGATTTGTTAATGACGTTATGATAGCCACCTTTACACAAAACGTTGTGTGAATAGATTAACTCGTTTCATTATTGCCAGCATTTTTATTCTCTCAAGACATCCAAAATGAATATATTAATGTATGTGGGAATTGCAAAGCTCTTTAATTCACGTTAGTTACAAAATCACAGCGAAAACAAGTAAGGTGGTATCAAGTCAGTAAGTAAATATTTATTGTTTCTGAATTCAAATCGCGCGTCAAATACTTCGGTCATTACTCACGTATGTGTAATGCATGTTATATCCAGGGAGGTGATGAAATTTTTCACTCGCTGGAACGAGATCCGGCGCTGACGTACACGACGGTTTGCGACGTCCTCCCATTCCAAGTATTTCTCCCAGCGGGGCACCGCCCCAGCCCGGAAAATCTCCAAGCTGTTGTCTCGTATCTCGACATGATTGCTAAGTGTAATTGAGTGTGTAAGGTGAGAGAAACGGCAAATGAATGAATGATCAAGCGCTCTTCGTATCCTGTTTGTTAAGCTAGATTTCGTCATCGGAAGAAACTAAGTAATGCAGTAAAATCTCACTAAACCGGAACGTGTTTAAGCCGGAAACGCGCCTAAACCTGAAAATGTCTCCAGTCCGTGAAGTTAAATTGCATTTTACACAGCTTAAAACGGAATTTCTTCAACCCGGAAACGAAACGGTTTGTTATCTCCCGTAGAAAAAAATCTTTATAAAACGGAATTCCTGTGAATTTAATGCAGTTAGCAGAGAAACGCGAGATGTTCGTAATGAAATGAATGCAATATGCAAGCTTGTTTTAAATTCTCTATCCCTGTGACACGTGATTTAGTCCAGGCAGCCGGACATAGGAGACGGGTTTCAGCTGTCAGGCTAGAATTCGAGCTTGAGGTCGCTTGTCTCTCAAGGCGAAGGTCTTACAGGAATTCCCTCTCTCCCGACTCTCTGAGCGTGGGAAGGTGTGCGGGCATGGCTTGTGATCACGTGTTTCGCTGCTCCGTTTTGAAAACCATAACCCCTCGACCAGATACGCATTTCTCAAGGGCACGGGAGGGTACCCGTATAAGAAAGTCATAGTACTGAATTGTGACGCATTGTGCGTTGAAAGAGTCGGCAAGCAGCCCGAATACAGCCAAGAAGTAGTGTAGTTTTCAACTAAAATAAGCTGTCAACAAAGAGTGCAATTTTCATTTAATGATAATTCCTTCATAAATACGTTATATGGTAATGTATTTTGATAAGTATAATAAAGTCATGTAATTTATTGCTTTAAGGACAGAAACGTCAATACACTTCATAAAATAGACAACCTTACATAAAACGGAAACCTCCCTTATCCGGAATTTTTTGTCCCGATCGATTCCGACTTAGGCAGATTTTACTGTACTACCGAGCCGGAGCAGTTGCCAGGAAGAATTCTTCTTCAGATAGTGGTTGATTTCCATAGCGACGTAGCTAGTATCGAAAGTCCTCTCTCGTCGGGATTTAAACTAGAGCCTTCCGCACAACGGAGCAGCAGAGACAACGAATATGCCATAATTACGCACATGTTCCCGAAATTATGGAGCACTGTTAGCACGTTTCACCACCGAATGAATGACCACCTTACACAGTTAAATATTTATATGTAAATGCGTTAACATGGCACACAATGGCTGGAGAATATGCACAACAAAGTTGACGGCGATGTTTCCGAGAAAGAAAGAATTTTAGCATTCAACATTCACTGTCAATTAGAGGTCATGTTGGAAGAGCAAACGTGTCCATATCGTGTGTTTAAAATGCATACTTTGATAAAGGATTGTGAGCAGCAAGTGACACTGTCAAGTAACACTCGCCTGGTGGTTCAGTGTAACTAAACCTGATATTGTATAGAAATATTCAGATAGGAAAAATGAGGGATTCCTATTGACGTAGTCCGTAACTTTTATCTTTTGAAGCTTTAGAAGTTGAAAATTATGTTATATTGATGTGCTTACATTTTTGCCTAATATTCCTAATATCACATATTTTTGTGACTGACTTTTGGATTTAACGGAAGCTAACATAGAGAACCATGTTTCTCACGCGCTTGTCTCACCCCTGGAATAAAAAATAACAAATTAGTAAAAAATCAAGTTGCAATTGCAACAAATGAACAGTTACAACAGCAACAATCAACATAATTACTACAACAACCCCAGTGTTCCGATTCGCTCATGTAAAGGAACAGATTGTGTACAACTAATCACAAAAAATTTGAGGGCGATTGATGACACACATTTTCGGGCGCGTCAACTGCTATGGCCATTAGTTCCGTTTGTATTCCGTCGTTCATCCCGCTGGATGGTGAGACCTGGCGTCGATCTACACGTCGGCTTGCGGGAATTTCCCCAACCAGGTATTTCTCACCTAGGCCTCGCCCAAATCCGAATGATCTGTCGACATGTGCGGTAGTGTAGTTCATGTAAGTATACGTGTGTGTAAGAAGACGAAGATGACAGGAAAAAGAAGACGAAGGGTAGATGGGTGCGGTGCGTGGCCCGTTTGTTAAGGCAGTTATTATGTATTCGTCTGGCGTTGATTGGAGAACCATAGGACATGACTTGAACCCTAGGACTCCCGGTCAGAGGTACTGCAAAGACATGAATTGATGTCCTGAGTCCCCCCAGCTCAGAAATGTAAGCATCAGACGACGGTAATAGCCGAGGTAGAGATAGATATTTGCACCGCATTAAAACCTCCAATGAAAAACATTTCAATAAACTTTGAAACCTTACAGTTAAATGCTTTCCAAAGAGCTATTACTATGTATTAATACTTGCTAGGATAATACGGGTCACATTTTATGGGGCCATCAAAGACCAAAAACAAATTTCTG